>SSNP01000013.1:1834200-2132417 GCA_006937955.1 Pachypanchax playfairii | reverse complement strand
AAGTAGTCCACACAGAGAAGATATTCAGCGTTATTGAAATGGAATAAATCAATTCCCACCTTTGACCAAGCTCTCTCAGGGACTGGATGAGATATCAAAGGCTCTCTGGGATTTTGATTTCTGTGTTTGTTACATATCTCACATCTCTGTACCACATTCTCAATGTCTTTGGCCATACCAGGCCAGAACAGAACATCTCTGGCTCTTTCTTTACTTTTTACAATTCCCATGTGAGATTCATGGATTTTCTCCAGCATTTCTTTCCTCATTTTTATTGGCACAATGAGTTTTTGATTTTTAAACACCAGTCCATCAGAGTATGCTAATTCTTCCTTGAAAGTCCAGTACGCTTGTAGTTCTTCTGGAACTTGTCTCCGTGAGTCAGGCCATCCATTCAGTATTGCTGTTATTACGAGTCTCAGCTGCTCATCCTGTTGTGTGGCTTCTCTGAATTGAATAAGCCTCTCCTCTGAAACAGGCAGCTGTTGGGCTATGTAGCTCACATCCAAATCTTCCTCCTGAGTAACATCTGGAAGATCCTTCAAGCTGGCTCTGCTTAATGCATCGGCAATGTGCATTTCTTTACCAGGCCTGAACTGTACCTGCAGGCTGTACTTTTGAAGCCTCATGAGCATCCTCTGCAGTCTGGCTGGGGCTTTGTGAAGAGACTTTTTAAAAATTGTCTCCAGAGGTTTATGATCTGAGTCAACTTGCACTGCTCTCCCATACAGGTATTGGTGAAATCTCTCACAGCCAAATACAATAGCTAGCAACTCTTTTTCAATTTGAGCATATCTTTGTTCACATTCTGTGAGAGACCTGGAGCCATATGCTATAGGATGTCCTTCTTGTAAGATGACTGCTCCCAACCCACTGGTGCTAGCATCAACTGAGAGCACAACAGGCTTTGTCACATCATAATATTTCAGCACTGGTGTGTTACTTACAAGTTCTTTCAGTCTCTTGAAACTCTCTTGTTGCTCTTGTTCCCAGTGCCAGATGGTTTCTCCCTCCAGTAGCCCTCTGAGCGGTGCAGATTCTTTTGAAAGATTTGGGATGAACTTTGCAACATACTGCACCATTCCCAAAAACCTTTGCAGCTCTGTTTTGTCCTGTGGCTCTGGTATTCCTTGCATGGCTCTTACTTTTCCCATGTCTGGTTTTAGTCCATCTTTGCTCAATATGTGACCAAGGTAGCTGATTTCACTGAGTCCAATTTTGCACTTGTCTCTGTTGAGTTTCATGTTTATGCTTCTTAGTCTGTCCAGCAGCTTCCTCAGTCTGCTGTCATGTGAGACTTGGTCTTCACCCCACACTAGAATATCATCAACCACGTTGACAACTCCTTCAAGTCCTTCTAGATGTTGTTCCAAACACCTCTGAAAGACTTCAGGTGCTGAAGATATGCCAAAAGGAAGTCTCTTAAACCTGTACCTTCCCAGTGGTGAGTTGAATGTACATAGTTTAGAGCTCTCATCATCTAGCTGGATTTGCCAGTAGCCATGATTCGCATCCAAAACAGAGAAAACTTTGGCATTAGGCATTTCTGCTACTACTTCCTCCACTGTTTTGAGAGGATAGTGTTCTCTTCTTATTGCTTTGTTTAAATCTTGAGGATCAAGACATATCCTGAGTTTGTTTGGTTTCACAACAGTCACCATACTGCTTACCCAAGCTGTGGGTTCCACCTGTCTCTCTATGACATCAAGGCTCTCCATTCGTTTCAGCTCTTTCTCAATGTCTTTTTTTAAAGCGACTGGAACTTTTCTTGGCGGATGTATTACTGACGGTATTTCTGGATTTATCTGAATGTGGTGACTTCCAGGTACACAGCCTAGTCCAGTGAATAAATCTTCATATTCATCTAAGATGTTTTGCTGTGTCTTGCTTGCCACTTCATAGATCCTTTTCACCATCCCCAAATCCACACTTGACTCACTTCCCAGTATTGCTCGTATGTCTTGCTTCATCACCTGAAATGTTATCTCATGCTGTCTGCCTTTGTACGAGCATTCAATGGTCTTCTGTCCCAGTGGTTTTTCTTTCTGTCCAAAAATCCCCACCAGCCTGAAGCTCGACTTTTGCAGTTTGTCATCATGCAGTTTCAGTCTTTTTACATCACTCTCGGATATGATGTTACAGTCAGCACCTGTATCTATCATCACTGTTATTTGCTGGTTATTGATATTCACCGTTTCCTTCCAGACTTCTTTGCCACTTTTTACATCCACTTTGTTCACACATTTGTCTTCTTTCCTAGTTTTTACTGTCCCTATGAACATGTCATCCTCATCATCGTATGCTGAGGCACATTCTACACCCTGTACTTTCTTATGGTTTTCCACTCGTCCACGACTCATGCACATTTTGGCATAATGATTTTTACGGTGACACTTGTTGCAGGTTTGACCATATGCTGGACACTGCCTTGCTTCATGTTTATATCCACATCTCCTACAGTCGGCATGTGATTTCTTTGTCTTTGTTTGTGGTCTGTCTTTCTTTTGCTGCTTGTGTACTTTTTGCACCTGCACATCACTTTCCTCGTGCAGCTTTTTTAACTGGCTTTGGCTAACTTCTGCTGCTCGGCAAATGTCGACTGTTCTTTGTAACGTTAGCTCGGGTTCTCTTAGCAATCTGCCTCTGATCTGGTCATTTGTAATACCACACACGATCCTGTCTCTGATCAGTGACTCTGTCAGATCTCCAAATTCACAGTCTTTTGCTTTATTCTTGAGATCTGTGACATAAGCATCAATGGGTTCAGCATTCCCTTGCACTCTCGTATTAAACAAGTGTCTCTGATATGTCACGTTTTTTCGCGGTTCACAGTACCTTCTGAACAGGTCTTTCAAACCTTCCAGTCCATCAACATCTTCATCAAACTCAAAAGTATTGAATACTTTGATCGCGTCGTCTCCTGCGACATGAAGAAATGTGGCGCATTGTACCTTTTCCGACTTCTCAGAGATTCCACTTGCAATGAGATAAATCTCGAACTTTTGGATCCATACTCTCCAACTTTCTGCAAGATTGCCTTCCAAATTTAACGTTCCCCGAGGTTTTTGGTGGTCCATATTCTTCGTTCCGTCGTGTTTTCAGACAACTTCTGACACCATGTTACGTATTAGACTCCTCAGCCAGCATGCGGTGTGTGTAACTCTTTATTGAAAAACCTTGTTTCTCTCGGTTACTGTGCCACCTACTGGTGACATCCAGTACATGTACATGACAACTAATTATAGCAAAAACACATTTTAACATATACGGAACACCTCATGTAAAAACTGACCCCGAAACAGCACTGCACTCTGTGTTTAAAGGTGAAAGCATGAATGCAGAAATCAGCAGGAGATAAATTCCCATTGAGAGCATCACTCATTCATTCTGCTGTAATGATGCATCACAGTTTCTAAGTTGCTCTCCAGTTGTAGATGATGGTGGTGAGTTTGTTAAGCCTCTGTGTGGACAAAACCCAGAGAAATGTCAGCCACCGGTGAACATGCATTAAGTTTTGCTGCTCTGCCACGAGGACAGCAGGCATGTGTTCACATTAGTAAAGCTCAGAGCAAATGTAGGACTGATCAGTATATATGACCAGCTACACAACAATTATTTCTCATCTGAGTATCAGTTTAATAGTTTACTTCAAACATTATTTTCACAGCAATCAAGAGCAAAGCACATAGCATATCCAGATTTTTTTTTTTTTTTTTTGTGAATAGCCTTTCAGTGCTATTCACCGTTACTGCATGGAGCCTGTGTTACACAACACACATTTTCAAATGAGGATTTTCAAAGACATTTTACATTCACATGAGCTCCACTGTACATATGAGACACACACAGTTCACCTCTCTGCTCTCTCTTCTCCTGATGCACACAGGCTTTTACCTTTTTTGTTGTCAAAAGGCTGTCAACCTCTTTTGGACAAACTTACGAAGACCTGGACTCATCACAATAGAGCATGAGAGAGTAAAATGGTAATGGAGAGCTGTTTCTGAGGCTCTCATTGTCCTCTCCATGCTCCCTCATCAGCCAGAGCTGTCACTGCTAAGATGCAGCACCAACAGAAATGTGTACACTTACATTATCACCCTCCTGCTGGCTTTCTTAAGGATTATAAAAACCGGTCTGTAGATACATCAACAGTAATTATTTGTGTACACAATGATTAATGGACTTAACATGAGTTATTCAGGGACTAATAAAACACTGCTTAAAGCAGAGCATGTAATGCTCCACATGTTTTTGAAATTAACAATATTTGTATCACAGTTTTCTCTCACAGGTTCTAATGAGCTAAAGAAAACACCAAATTAAAATATCAAAACATAATTTCTTTTTAAAAATCAACACTTAAAAAGCTAATTGAGATTACTGTTGTATTGGTAAATAAAGTAAAAGCAGAAAGATAAGTGTAAGGGGCAGATCAAAGAAGGTATTAAAAACAAATGATGCCCAATTGATCAATTTTTTAGGAAGTACATTTATTTAGTTCTTTGTGCAGATAAAATATCTGTGTCCTGTGTGCCAGCTGGAAGTTCAGAGACTAAAAGCTTTATTTTCACTACCTTTAGTATTCATGGCGAAACAGCTTCTGTACAAGCATCTACTGTACCTATATTTTCTTCTGTGCTATAATGAAAACATCACAGGAAGAATGATATCTTTCCTGGTGGTAACAATATGTCTTACCAATTTTTTTTAAATGAAATTTTAAGAGAATTGTACAGCTCCCAGTTAGTCATATATCTGTGTTTTGTTTATGTTTTTTTTTATTTGTTTGTTTTTTACTGGGTAAAAAAGTAATAGTATCATCTTTGTATAAATTCAAAAGTAACTTCCACAACTGATTACTAGTTTGTGGTTTCATGAATAAACAGCATCAGCTTGACAAAATGTATGTCATTTTATCTTACTTTTTATTTACTATTATTATCTATTTTGTCTTTACCTTGGGAAGAATAAATAAAGAACAAAATTTCTTAATGTTTTGAACCTCGTGGAACAGCATAACTGTATCTGGTATGTAAAAAAGTTAAATTTTTTATGTACAAATTAAAATCTAATGAATTAACCTGCTCATTGCAGTACCTTGGATGTTTATAAAATCTTTAGTCTAAGATATTTAAATGAATCATATGAAATGCAGCTCTTAAAATAAAGATCTTAGTGGTCTTTTGTAACATTGCAAAACATTGCAGATGTTTTCAAAGATTTTAGAGATTAAATAAAAGAAACAGTTGGCTATTAGAATGAAAGAGGTTTTTATGAGTGCTAACATATTTTTTCATAATTGGTTTAGATGAATGACTTTTAGCATTATCTTAAGACAAAATGAGAACAAAATAGTGCAAGTAAAAGTCTCGACCATTACTTTGATTACTTTCTAGGATCTTAACATCAAACAGATTTGTGTTGGTCTGAAAACAAGAAGAGTTTTTTATTGTTTGTTTTATAAACTGAAAATTTAAAAGTTTAAAATGTAGAAATGCTGATAAAAGCTCGAAACTGAAAACATGTTGGTCTGTGAAACTTTGGTTCATAGTCAACTGAGCCAAGATGCTGAAAAGAAACCTGGAGTCTTTATTATGTTCCTCTTTTGGGAGTAAATTGCTGGTAAACTCAGGTGTACAGGAGACTTTTTTGTAAGCTCTAGTTTGTATAAAACCGACCACCAGGATGGATTTTATTGAATTCTGTCTTTGTTTTTCTAAAAAATTGTACCTACTAAAACATCCATCCGTCCGTCCGTCCGTCCATCCATCCATCCATCCATCCATCCATCCATCCATCCATCCATCCATCCATCCATCCATCCATCCATCCATCCATCCATCCATCCATCCATCCACTAAACCTGCTTCTTCCTGTTCAGGATCAAGGGGTGCTGGTGCCGATGTCCAGCAGTTATTGGGCGAGAGGCTGGGGAGACCCTGGCAGGGCCACATATAGACAAACAACCACTCACACTCACACCTAGGGACAATTTAGAGTAACCAATTAACCTCTTGCATGATTTTGGATTGTGGGAGGAAACCGGAGTCCCCAGAGAAAACCCACGCATGCACAGAGGACAACATGCAAACTCCAAGCAGAAAGGCCCCAGCCTGGTTTCAAGCCCAGGACCTTCTCGCTGCAACAGCACTACCAATTGCACCACCATGCAGCCCCCAATTAAAATATAGAAAAACAATTATATCTAAAAAAACTATGTGATATAAAACGTTGTTATAAACATAAATAAGTAAATGCTTAGAGCTCATTAAAAGTAAATAATCATAGTGCCATTATTCATGACATTATTTGGAATTCATAAAAATCCATATTTTTTTTCTAGGATATGGAACACTGTGTACTCTAAACAAATCAGTTGTGGAATTTTAATGTCTGATTCAAATAAACTTGAATTATTCAACTGCTTTACAATGTAGAGCCAAAGAAGTTACATTCATTACACGGAAACCAATAAAAAACAAATTAGCAACTGAATGCTGTTTGCTATTTACTTAATTAAGTAATAATTAGTTAATGGTCTGACATCTAATCCCTCATTATAGATATTTATGGTTTTAATACATATTCTGAAACCTCAAAGTAGATATCGATTAGTGAACCATTAATTTATCATTATCTGGTCTGTAACTTTCTTTTTAGTGTTCTGTCAAATGAAGTGGAACAAAATACTCAGTAGTTAAACAGTCATTATCTGGTATTATTGCCTGACAGTTAGTTTTTATTGGTTTCTCGTGTAGCCACTTCTAATCTCTTCTACACTTGTGTCATTAGAGGATCAGACTGTGTGACTCTCAGCTTGTGAGACCCCAGTTCAAAAAGAGTTGGGATGCTGAGTAAAAACAAATAAAACAGAATGCAAGGGTTCCCAAATCTCATAAACCTATATTTTCTTCTTAATACAATATAAATATTGAACATACTGTAACAATCACTTTTGTTTTTGCTGTTTCATGTTGAATTTGGAGACACTTTTGCTTGCACAATCAGTAGCGCGTCCCTTCCTACCGGGAGCTCTCCACACGTGTAAATTACTCACGTAGCATCACATCCAACTGGTCCTGGAAGATCCCAAAATCTCACAAGAATAGAGAAAACACGCATGATCTCATCAGTACACACAACAACAAGCAGGGAGAAAGAAAACAACATGTATCGAGAAGGTATCTGGCTTATTTTCACACCACCTACAGACTTCAAACCCGTCACAGGTGCTGTACTTTCTCATAGTCTTGTAAACGGAAGTACGCACGTGTCCTTTTATTTTGAAACTTCCGGATACAAACATCTGATTTTCTGTCTGGTCCAAACTAAACTGCTGCTGAGCTTGACGCGTTTTAGAAGCGTACCGCGTAAAAAATAGAACTGGAATGTAAAGCTTACGACACTACGCTTCTGGGACGTGTCGCATGCGTGCTGCTTCGCGCGCAGTGGGAACAGCCCCATTGACTTTAATGGCGGCTATCAGCCGTGTATTACGCGTCCCTAACATTATGCGTCTGTTGCGCCTCCAGTGGAAAGGAGGGGTAAGTCCTCACAGAAACAATGTTAAACCACATTCTGTATTCCTCACAAAAGCATGGCTTCACAAGAGAAGAGTCTACCTGCTGAACTGACCTGCCTGCAGTCCAGAACTTTCACCAGTAGAAAACATCTGCATCATAAAACAGAAAAAAAAACCAAAGGCCCAGGAGTGTTGTGCATCTAGAATTGTGTATCAGATGAGAAGGGATGACATCCCTCTTCTAAAACTCCAGCTGGTCCCCACACTTACCAGATTTTACGGACAGATGTTAAAAGAAGAGGAGATGCTACGCAATGATAAACACCACCCGGTTCCAACTTTTTGATATGTGTTGCTGCCATCTGTGGGGTGTCTGTGGCCTAGGGGAAGAGTGGCTGACTACCAACCTCCAGGACTCCCTTGAAAGTGAGAGTTTATCTCAATAGGAATTTCCTGTTCAAAAATTTTTGATTAAAAATTAAAAGATTAAAAATGAACTGAGTTTTGATATGTTGTTTATTGTAAATATAGAATAAAAAATGGGTTAATGAGAGTTCCAAATAATTATATAATTTTTTTTTATTCAACTTTCCAGCCTTTTTGGAATTCTGTCTCAGATCTTAAAATGCAGAAGGATTAGGCTGCACATGCTCAAGATATATGAATTGGTGAGAAGGAACGATAGCAGACATGTTGATAAGAAATCCCAACAGCATACTGCTCTTAGATTTTGATACAGACTGGCAACTGGCCTCTTATATGAAAACTGGAGCCACATGATTGCAGTAACTCAAACTGTTCAAAAACAGGAAATGAACTCAGTTCAACACCAGAGAGAGTCAGGCCATTGACAAGTCTTTACTGACAAGACAATAGTCATTTTTTTTCTTTAGCAATCAGGGCTTAGAAAGGCTGCAAATGCCAAATGAGAGCAGCAGAGGAGGATCAAGAGAGTGTGTTTATCAGCAGCAGGGAATTGAGTAAAGAGAGAGATGTATGGGGGCGGCTGCTCAAGTGGTGAAAGCAGCTGGCCGTGTCTTGTGCCATTCCAGTGTAAACAAGTTGCATCCCAATTTGTGTGACACATGCAGAAACCAACAAATCCCACAGGGAGGAATTTAAACGTTCTGGTTTTTGAGTAAAGTTGTTGGCAAAGTTGGTGTGTTTAGCTGAATTGAAGTTTCTGGTTCTGATTTAAGATGTTCGCCATAACCAAATTACTAAAGTGTGTGTTTTGTAACATATAGGTTAACTAGAATGAAAACACTTTGATATTTCACTCAAAAAAACAAAATGAAAAATGTCACACGAGAATGAAACCCTCCTCAGCTTTAAATTATCAAACGTATGGCACTACGGAATACCTCAGGAATTCTAAAAAGGTAAGTAATAACAGAGTAAACAGAGAGTTGTATTATTGTCAGCTTATCTGTGTGATAAGCATATGTGCTTTGTCATAAACTGCGTGCACCATTTCTTCTTAATGCATTATTCATCAGTAACTCGGCTATGTATTACCCTGTGATGTATTGTGGGAATTCGTTAAATTAAATGTCTCCATCAATATGCTTACAGATCAACATTTGAAGGCACTATCAAATAGAGTAATTCTTTTTTATTGTGCAGATATTTGGCTGCTCATATCCAGTTAGCATCGTAAAATGATGTGTTGAATCTTAGCTGACAGAAATACATTTACAGAATCGGTGCTCAAGCAGTGCTCAATATGGGGAGAGTTTGAGTAAGGAAAGTTCAATCAGAGCTCATGACAAGGGCACAGAGAGATTTCATTGTAGCTCAGCGGGGTATAAGTTGGTAAAATACTAATTAGTTTGCATTTTGCCAGAATTGATTATTTCATGCCTGTGTGCACACAAATACACTTCATACCACAAGCATGTATGCAATGCATGTGGTCAATGGGCACCAAAACACAGCTCTCTTGAATGTAGCTATTTACAGCTTCATACAGTAAATCAGCTGCGATCCAGTCCGAGTAAACAAGAGGCAGATGTCCTCTTGGAGGCACAAGTATCAACCAAAAAGCAATAGATGCAACAAGAGATATTGAAGAGTCTTATGATGCTTGTGCCAGAACATGTAAATGAATGCGTGCATAAACACAGACATGCAGTCACACAAACACACAGTAACACAAAAGGACAGGAGCAGTGTAAGGTCTAAAATATCCACAGATGTTACTGTACAATCTGTCCACTAATGATAGTGTATCCAAACAGAGCTTTCAGGATCCATCATTTCTGTTTTAAACACGATTACCCCATTAATGGTGATACTGGAGAGAAACTATGACAAAACATGTTCAATTATTATGGGGTTTGTTGTTTAATTTTTAAAATCTGATGATTTGTTGATGATTTGTGCTTTAGTTCATGGCCAACCATTTTCTTCCCAAAGCTGAAAATTCATCCAAATCACTTGAAGTGCTAATGCATTGTCATTTCCTTTGCAGCTTTGTTTCCATTCTTATCTATACCTTGCAATTCATGCATAACCTTGAATAAATGTTTATATGACTGGTAGCTTATCACATACAATTCATGCAAAGTTCAGTTTGCACACACAATGTTAAAGAGAATACATGATAGAAAAAAATCCATAATGATTGCTGTAGCTCAGACTAATCTATAAAACAGTTTGCTCTTGTCACAGAGTTAAAGAAACCGAGTAGAGAAGAAGTTTTCATTGTCACAACTTAATTGGATTGTTTCCTTTTATTAAATGTATCTCAGTTAAAAACACAGACATGTTTTTTGAACCCTGAAAGAAATAAAGTGGGTTTTGTCAAGAAGACCAACAAGCTTCATCCGAAACATGGTACTGAAGAGTACTGGTAGCAAATCGTCACATGAGAAATGGGTTTGTTTGATTACAATTGCATTAAAGGTCTGGACTGATGGTGCTTTAGAAGATATGATTCATGACCTCCGAATTACTCCTTTTTTGACATGATGTTATTTTTTTTTACTTCTCAGAAACCAGAAAAGATGATGTTTAATAAAGGGGCTCTAAATGGGGGTGATGGATTTAAAGTAGATACATCTACATGAGCCCAGATGGAGTACGGTGAAAGAAATGTGTTACAGTTTCTTTTTCCATGAGCTTTATGCTGTAGATCAATTTATCATGGTTGATTGCTATTTCTCTGAGAACTATCTTCAGGTCTAGAAAGCTTTGGTTCAAAGTTTGAGATGAACATAAATACACAAGAGAGTTATTATATCAATCCATGAATTATGTTGGATGGAAACTGTATTACCCACATTTCTGCTTTATGGACTGCAATATGTTCTTTCAAATAGTGAGTCATTTTCAACCAGAAATGAGAATATTTATCTTGGTACATGTTGATGATTCCTTTGAGAACTTACAGGATTCAGACTGAAATGATTGATTTTCTGGTAAGTCCATTTTAAGTGCAGTCATTTCTTAAAAGCAAATATCGATGCTTACATTTTCAAATAATCCTATTGTTGGATAATCATTACAGCTATTTGTAATTATTTCTTTCCTCTTGGTAGTTTTGACATGTTGTCCAGTTCTGTAGGTTATTGTTCATTAGGTTTAAAGTATGTTTTTTTTTTTCTTTGCACGTCTTTAATGTCACACTCCTGTTTTCCATGTGTTATAAAATCAATGCTCATTTTTAATCATTTTGTGAATACAATAGATTTCGCTGGAAACAATTTGCCTTGAAAAGCAGAGAAAGTTGTAACATTAATGATGACCCTATTAAGTTCCATTAAGTGTCCCAGTCAGCCACGACGGTGAATCAACATGCAGAATGCAATCAATACCACACGTGCTGTTCCTGCTCTGTTAGAAGTACAAAAGGTCTATTGTTGTTGACTATTATGAAGCGCATGTACATTTTCTTTTATCTGATATATCTGTCAGCTCCACAATACATGCTTCAATTGCATGTACATTGAAAAATGAAGGATGAGCAGCCATGTTGTGTGGTAATGTTCAAAAACAGCGTGCAGACTGACACAAATGAGTGATGACCCCTTAATGTCTTTCTAAAAATAGACAAAAATATTGATGCCTCTTTACCACTTCCATTTTTATGTGGTTACAGTTTGGTTCCTTTTTTTAATCAGAAAAATATCTGAATAAAAATGTAAAAGACAAATTTTGAAATCATGTGAAGCTGAGACTTTTCACATCTGTTTTTAAATGTCAGATTTTATATCTGCAGGCAACCAAAGCCATTGCTACTGTAAGTTTGTGATTCTTGGTCATCCAGGACATGTCAATCCAAAAGATTTTTTAAAAAAGGCAACTGGACTTCTTTTCAAGAGACAAAAAGAAGTCCAGTTGCTTCTTTTGAAAAACTTTTTGCATTACTACTGTACTAAAACCAATTTTTATTGGCTCATTATCCATTAGATGATACAATTAGTAACTTTAAATATATACCACCAAACAAAAACATCCAGGACCTGGACTCCTCCATCCAGGACCTGTCCTAATCCAGAACACAAAAAAAAAAGACTCATTATATGAACTCAGATTATTTGATGGCAGTTTTCTGTCCCCCAAAATATACCTTGACTGCACACAAATTGTGTATAGGTATGTGCATGAAATGTACTGTAACATACACAATTTGCAAGCAGTCAAATTGTATTTTTGGGGAGGAAAAACTGCCATCAAATAATCTGAGTTCATATAATGAGTCATTTTTTTGAGTAAGTGAGAAAAAGAGCAAGCAGCATCAGCAGGGACCTTCTCACCCACGATCTCACCTGTCCTCTCCTCTCAGGATGATGCCACAGATCACTGTATGCCAAAACCAGACACAAAAGCAGTTTTCTCCCCAGACTGTCACCATATTGAACAAACATGTTTAACACCCCAAATGAAGAAATAACTTATTTTCTCATGAAAAAAAAAACACATTTTATCTGTATTACCTGACTTCAAATCACCAATCAGACATTTATGCTGGAGAAATGCTACTAATGTATCTTGGGTGTGTTCTATGTCTAACAATGCCTATTTATCTTTACATGTCTGTCTGTATTATTGATTATTTATACTGCTTAGAATAATTGTGATCAGTTTTTGTTAATGTTGGTAATAATTTATTTAATTCTATTATTATTTTATATTCCCCTCTTGTGTTTCAAATGACCTTCAGCCACGATATTAGACATTTAAGTCCCTGTGTCAGAGTCTGATTGAAGGTTTGCTGAACTGACCTCCTTATGGGTCAAAAGCTAAGACACATTTGACAAATTTGGGAACATAAATTCATCATATAGCCTTTTATACTTAATTTTTTCTCCTCTTGTTGCATCATACATTTTTCAAGAAACAACAAAAGCTGTTCCATTTTGACAAACAGAACAATAAACCATATGGTAGCATGGTTTAATAAGATTTTCCTTCACATTTTTTACAATTGAAGTTTTAATAAAATAAAAAAGCCGTAGGCTTTTCTTTTATGTCCAGAAAGTATATTAAAAGAATTTGGAGCTTCAGAAATGCTTCACTGTATAGTCAAAATTAATTAAGTCATTTTTTAGGGTTAGCAAATAAGTAATAGTAGAGTAGTGAGGAAAAAAATGACGATATATTAATAACCTTTCTATTTGTTTGTGACATTGACACCCAACTCTTTAATACTTGCAGTATAATGGTCTGCTAAATGAAGATAAAAAGGAAGCTGGAAAAAGCACAAACTGGTGGAGGAGAATTAGTGAGGTACTGCATTAACCTTTTGAAGAGAACTGAATAATGACAGACACTCACCAACCTCTTTGTCAGGGACTGTATGATGTGTTGTATCATACAACATCCGGTTGTGCTCCGTGTACAAAGATGCACTTTGGTTACTGTGGCAACCAGAGAGCATGAAGAATAGCCTTATAACTTTAAAATGGCACATTCTGGCTCCAAGAATAATAGACGAAAGGAAGAAGCCTACCAGTTAATGATTATGAGTTTATATAAAACTCTGACACAAAGAAGAGGAAATTTTACTGCAAAACAAAACAATCTAATCCAGATATGTCTTACTTTTGTTGGTTTAGTTAGCAGGTGCACCACTTAAGATTAACTTGATCACCTTTGCTGTTTTCTTTAATGCTTTTCTTGAACTCGTGTCATGCTTTGTTGTCATTTCTTCTCCAGATTGGTCTTCCCTTATTGGGGTAAGTGTTGATGGAAAACCTCCAGATCTGCAGTGACTGTTCTGAATTCTTGCCGGCTGCCAGCCCTTGTTTTGTTTTATTTGGTCTGTTGCCAGCTTATTTCAGTTAAATTTGTTTTCTGTTCTCATCAAACACCTGGAAGCTGTTTCACAAAAGTACGTAGAATTGGGGTTGTGCATATAGAACAATATGGAGAATTCAAGACTGTTTTGCTATAGCTTGCATATAGTTTGTGGTCTTGTATAGCTAGCAGTTCCTGCCACCGTTTACACTTTAATAACGCTCCATATTTCATTTTTCTTCATTTGAAGATATAATCATGGTCAGATTTTGTTACGTTTCACGGTACAGCAGCACTTCACATCTTAAGGGAAATAAACAAAAACTGTTGCATAACTTCATCTTTTTCCTGCCTGGCATAATGACTAGCAGTAAAGCAGTAGTAAACATCCATCCATGTTCTGAACCCGCTTCTTCCTGTTCAGCATCGCAAGGAGCTGGTGTCTGTCTCTAGCAGTTACTCAGCAAGAGGCGGGGGACAACCTGGACAGGTCGCCAGTCTATTGCAGGGCCACACATAGACAAGCAACCACTCACACACACTCACACCTCAGGACAGTTTAGAGCCACCAAGAAAGACACTGTCCTTCAGTCTGCTAGTCCCCATCTTTGTAGCCTTACATGGGAAGGCTACAGTTAAATAGCACAGTGACTGGGATTGATCAATATGCATTTATATGAACAGCACAAATGACCACTATGTAGAATGTAGATTAAATTATCTGTGTAACTTCTAATCTGTTTTTAACACTGAAGAACAGGTGCTAAGCTAAACATAAAACCCTGTCAAAACTCCATAATGCAAACAACACTGTACATTTGCAAACTAATGGCGAGTCTAATGAGATTTAACCGATTTATGGAACCATCCAATTGGCAGTTGTCACAAAAACACTATAGTTTTTTTTCTCCATACTGTTGTTGAATAAATCCATACATGTCTTACTTCAATAACTGCTGGTGTACCTCTCGTGGATTATATATGTATTTATTATGTATGGTTCTTACAGCATTTTTTCAGTCCTACTTTTGTAAGAATGGAAAATAGTTCTGTTTGGAGAATTCAACAAACACTCCACAATGTAGAGCCTAAACAAGATTAACTGGTATGGTAAATAGGTGGTACATGTTTCACATAGACGATTATGTTGTTAAAATGTAAATACAAATACAAGTGCCAAAATAAAAACTCTTGTTATATTATGTGAGAGTTGAATACTGATGTGAATTGATGTTTCTGTAAAGTGCCTTGAATTTACTTTTGTTATGAAATTGACAAGTAAAAACGAATTGAACTGAATTGAATAGAATATCCAGAGCTGCAGTTTCATAGTAACATGACTGTGATATGTTGACAAGCTGTGCAATCCTCTTTATTTTCTCCTAATTTGTCTGCAGTCTCTTTCTGTAAAGTCCTAAAGCAGAGAAATACTGGAGTTGTAAATGTGTTATATTTCAATGAAACACACCTAATTACAGATAATTACACCTGTGTACTTGTTGGTGTGCCAGACTGGCCCATTTTATTTGTGAGAGATTGTACATTCAACATCACAAACAGAGAACTGGTTTAAACTCTGAAGTCCTTTTCTTCCAATTTGCTCCTGCCCTCATGCTTCACATCTTCTCTGAATTTGAGTCTTGCTCCAAGGATATATTGAGCATTGAAAAGCTCAGTCTAATTCAGACTTTCTATTTCATGCTCACTTGTGACATTTTATTACAACTTTTAAGATGTAATACACTGTTACTAAATCTACAGATATCTCTGGCTTATGGAGAGTCAGATTACCTGAGGTGGCTCAGGCTGACTAGTGTTTTGTTATGTATGTATTCAGAGGGAACAGTAAACAATAAACAACATTTAAACATGACACATAAAAATGCATTCAATTTAGCCAAAGGCTTGGATTCACTGGCAGTCCCTTTGCCTGTAAACAATACACAGTAATCAGAATAATAAAAAAAACACTGACATATAAACAAACAAATAAAAAAGAATAAACATCTTGATGAAAATATAAAACAAGAAAATATTGCAGTGCTGATTCTCAGAAAGTCACTGGGGATGGGCACAGTCAGATTTACTGTGGATTGAATTTCATTGATCTAATGCTCTGAATAAAAAAACAAAACATTTTCATTAAATACTAAATGGGGTTGTACCGTCTCCTTTGACTGCTCCTCTTTTAGCTCCATTTATAGTTGATGTAAAATATAGAAAATTGGCCGGAAAAGGAGCTGATCCATAATAAATGTCTGTACTTGACAAAATTTCCTGAGCTAACGAGAGAGTATTCTTTTCAAGCAGGAAAATTAAATTATGAGTAGATTCTTGTCAGTGTGTTATTTTGCTGTTCATTTGGTCTACCAGATTTAAAGTTTTCTGTTTTAAGTTTTAGGTGAGCCACAGTGTATTCCCCCTTTTTAAAATCTAATTCTGAAAATAAATCATTTCAGGTGTGTGAATAGAATCAAGTAGGACTGAGCCTTATTGTGACTGTCTTGTGAAATGAAAGACTGTTCAGCAGCTTTCAGGGTTGCATTGAATAGTAACCAGATGATAAAAAACAGAGTCAGATATTTTCACAAACATGCTTTTTTAAATAATAAAACTACTGAGCTCATTTTCAAAATAAAAAATATATATATATATAGACTTCACTTCTAAAGTCATAAAGAAGCTTTAGTTATAAGAATCAGTTAACTTAACTTAAAGTTACCCTTTTAAGATACCTTAACCTAAAACAAATCTTGTTGTGTGATTTTAGTATTAAGGCAGCATTTCGGTCACTGTGGGTGATTTGTATAGTTGGACTCACATCCTTGGGGTGCTTGATCAGAATAAAATCTCTGGAGTTTGAAGGACAAAAAAATAAAAATAAATAAAACAACTTCCCAGCTTTTTATGGAGTAACTAAAGATGTATGATAGAATGCTACGGACCCTTTAAGGCCGAGAGAAACTGCTTCCATTACCAGTCCAAATGGATTTTCTGCACGATCTGAAGCTATCTGAAGGTGAGCAGTATAGAAGTGAGAGTAACATTCATATACAGTAAATGTCATGACCCAATGAGGTTAGTGATATTCACCTCTTCTGGCAGTGGTTGTAATGTTGTGGCTTTTCCATGCTTGTGTATCTTAGCAACTAGTTAGGTCACAGGGTCATGGTCACACAAATACCAGCATCCCCCTTTTTTCCTGTTCTGTTATTTGATCTTATTCTCTGACGTTACATTTCACTCTGTATTCTCAGCATGTACACCCCCCACCCCAAGTGTTAATTACAATTTTTACATTAAACTTCCAATAAAAATTTTGTTGTAAAATGCACACATTTTTTCTGTACACAGAACATTAAAATATGCATCATTGTTAATACAATGTATTTAATTTAAATCACAAAATGTGTTTAACAAACCAAACTACAATCAAATGCTGCTGATACCAGAGAATCTGGTGCATCCTCAGAGTTCATCTAGCAAGTCTCCTTTTTCCTCCAGTTCCTCTCTGGACTGTGACTAATACACACAATTACATGAAAGCACAATGTGCAGGTGGGATTGCAATAATCTGTCATTTATGACCATTTTCAATGTAATGACATTTGCACATGTGCAAATTCAGTGCTAATTTTTGTTTTAGTTTAGTCAAAAAGTGTCTTAGGCCCTATCCCAATACCCACACTGCACCCTACGGCCTTCCACGAAGTGCACTTAGCATAAGTGCACATAAGGGTTCCAAGTGCATAGTGAACAAGTGCGCACATATTAGCAGTATTGGGACAGCGAGCATTACGTCAACGATAGGAACACTAAATATGATGTTATTTGTACTTTCTTTGCATTGTAAGAGTGGCAGTTAAATGTTTGGACACACCCAGAGGAGAAGGACCCAACAATGGCCGATAAGGACCCAGAGGGCTTTTATATAGAAAATATCAGGTAAGGATCATAAATGGTAAATGTACTGTATTTGTATAGCGCTTTTCTAGTAATTCAGACCACTCAAAGCGCTTTCACACTCCAAGGTTTTGCATTCACCCATTCACACAACCCGATATGTAAACCGGGGGGAGAGAGTGGGGGCTAACACTCACGCAACCCAATACGCAGATCGGGGGGGCAACATGGGGTTCAGTGTCTTGCCCAAGGACACTTCGACATGTGGCGGTGGAAGCCGGGATCGATCCACCAACCTTCAAATTGGAGGACGACCACTCTAACCACTGAGCCACAGCTGCTTAAATAATTAACAGGGTACACTCACCATAAACAAGAATACTGTATAAACTTCTAATGACATCTCGTTATGAAATAAGTTGTCAATTCACACTATGGCAGCACTTTTCGACAGGGCAGCATAAATCATCAGAACACTTCCGGCTGTGACCCGAATTACTGAAGTTATTATGTGTGATATAGGGAGACCAGAAGCATCCAGAGTGATGTCTAATATGAAGCGGAACATGTTTTTCGGTGAGCATCCACTTAGACAAGTTTCAAAACAGTAGCTTAAACTTTTAGAAGTTATTTTTGTACTGCTTCAAATCATTTGGTATTTATTTACATTTTTGTTAGGATTTTGTTCCTTGAATCATCAGGTTCTCTTTTTTTTGTCTCCAATCGATCACAACATCATTTCAAAGTCCACCGACTCCTCCCAAAGCTGTCTTCTCAGACTTTCTGATTCACAGAATTTAAACTGGTGTCCCTATGTTGTGATTATTTGTTCCTGAAAATTGAAAATGTTTGCAAACCTTTTGAGACATGTTTTAAACTCCTTCTCAAAGGTCGTACTCAGGTTGTCGCCAACAGTCTCAGACTAGTGAGACACTACCTTCAAGTACTGAGACAGCTTTTGAAATGTTTTTCTGAGAGTGATTTTCAGATCACAAGCTAGAGGCCTGAGGGCACTAATTAGACAAATAAGATGAGCTTTCATTCTTGTAGTCTGTCAGCTGTATGTGTCTTCCCTCCTCCCTCTGGAGACAGCATCAGTTTGCTCACTTGTCAGAGCTTCCACTGGGGCATATGATGGAACCACATACTTCCTGTTACTCAAACAAGTCATTTTAACTTATCTCTTTGATTCCACTTGATACGGATCTGTCTTTAATTCTCCACTTCCGGCACTACTTCAGTCAGCTGTCTCCTCTCCTACCAAACAAAATCATCACCACCTCTGACCAACCCCTTTTTCCTCCTGCCCCCACCACAGCCATGCACAGCTCAGCCTCGTTATCTTCTCCCTTACAAGAAATCAGCTTTTTGTCAGTAACTCTTGTTTACACATTGCTGTTTCATTCACATCTTCAAAAAGTCACAAAACAACATAATTTGAAAATGAATGACTCACATAAACCAATGAAAAAAAGGCTTATAAAGCTTGTGCAATGAAGTATTGGGGTAAAAGTTGCTTTCGGCTTAAGAAAGTCCTCGATTAAGTAAAGTGAACAACTGTTGTAACACTCAGTAAATGCATCAGCGTCAGTGATGGTGTATGTGTCTTTAAATCTTACATGGAGTCTCTTACAGATTTTGGATATCAGTTTTTTGATCTCAAGGTGGATGCTACAGAGTTTCTGACCCACTTGCTCAGAGTACAGCTTTAACAAGTGAGGCCAATTCTAAAACTCACTCATGTAGAAATTTGACCTATAGTGAGGAGGAGGAAATTAGACAAGCTTGAGTGGATTTTTTAATCTTTATGGTTGTATTTTTTCACATCTAGAAGGCAAGTATCTCTGATATTGCCTTATTCTTTAAGTTGGAAGCTTTTGACAAGTGACATGAATTAAAAACACGAACATCACTCATAATTCCTTGCGGCTTTTTTTTTTTTTTAGTTAAACAACATGAGCTGTTTTGCTCTTGTGCAATTAGCTGCTTCAGCTCGTACTTCAAAAAGCTTATGCAACAACTAGTTGTTGCTTTAACAGCTGCTGTGGCTGCTGGGTAAACATGATGAACGGGGGGGGAGGACAACAGGGACGAGATCACTTGGACATTTACTGTAGATCCATAATGATGTTCCTTTGCCAAATATAATTGTTTTTGTACTTTCATTTTGATGTTAGCTCTTAGAAGAAGTCATAAATAAACACCCAGACCTTTTAAATCCAGATGTTAAACAGTTTTAAAGTAGGCCTTTACAAATAATTGTGTCTTCATGCCATCTGAGTGAAAAGCACATACAGTACATGATCTACTGGCTGCAGAACAATGATAAGTCTAAGTTGCCCTTATAACAGGGGTAGGGAATCCTGGTCCTCGAGAGCCGCTATCCTACATGTTTTGGTGTTTTCCCTGTTCCAACACAGTTGATTCACCTGATCAGCAGCTCATCGAGCTCTGCAGAAGCCTGTTAATCACCTGCTGATTAAAATCATGTGTGTTGGAACTGGGAAAACACTAAAACATGTACTGCGGCTCTCGAGGACCAGGATTCCCTACCCCTGCCTTATAACAATAACCCCCAAAAATTGAGAGTCTGTGTAAAATGCACATTAAAATAGAATCCAATGATTTGTAAATCTCACAAACCCATAAGTTATTAACATTAGAGCATAAACAACACAACTTTTATAATAATGAAATATTTTGCTAATCCATATAAAAATATAAGCTCAATTTGAATTCAAATGCAACAACAAATCTCAAAACAAGTTGGATCAGGCTGTATCGTCATGTAGCATCTCTGTTATAAACACCTGTCTGTAAACATCTGGAACGTGAGGAGAACAGATGCTGGAGTGTTGTCCTATTTTTGTCTGATGCAGGATTCTAGCTGCTCATCAGTTCTGGGCCTTTTTACTCCAAATCTTTTTTTTTTGAAGATCTGTACTGCAGGCAGGTCAGTTCAGCATGCAGACTTTGCTCCTGCAAAACCACGCTAAGTTAACTTGATAATTAATTTTGATGAAGTGTAATCAGATCCCTTTGCCCTCTTAAAACACTTTCAAATGTTTGTGGAGTGTATTTTAAAATGAATATGCTTAGAATACATTTTATTAAACTATATTTTTGAGGTAAGGTTTTCTTTTTAATTAAGCAGCTCAACATTATTATATAGTTACTCCTAAATGCCAAAAAAAAATCTTGTTAAAAATAATATTTAATACAAATTGGGGTTGAAAGAATGAGTATCGAACACTAAATTAGTCTTAATGTTCTGACACTCCAAAAAAAAAAGAGTCAAATTACACTTTCTGCATGAACCGATATAGATAGAGTGTTGAAATCAACTCTATTGGTGTTAATTTGGTCCCTCTGTCATCTGACTGTGAAGCTCATCAGTGTGGCGATGGCTGCAGGATTGTGACAGTCTACAGCAAACACTTCTCTCAGCTCGGCCTCTTCATTACTGACACCGTGTCTGCCTGTAATAACAATAATGACTAAACAGCTCTGGCTGCAGTCATTTGGTTTTCCACTCAATGGAAAGCATCCGTTTTTGTGATATATAGCCCTGTCTTGATGTGGTACAGCCATCTGTTTCCATGACACTTTGACTGCAAGTGTTGCTTTGAGTCTGAGCTGATAAAAGTTTCTAAACAAGTGGACTATTTATTTTGACCTTCAACTTAATGAAATCAGAGAGCATCCAAGCACACAAGGCACTCTTCTCCAACAACATGTGTAAACAGCAGTGTGAGCGGTCACACCAGTCGAACTCGTCTCTATCCAGATCCCTGGTTTTATTCTATTCTCTCTGCTCACTCTCAACACAGACGCCACAAGACTGAATTACTTTAAGATCCAGCTGCAGCACTAGCTTTTCAACAGGTCAGTAGACCAAATTTGGGGTTTGTCAGGGCTTCAGCTTTGGCAGAGTAAGTACCTCTTTGCAATATTAGTCAGACAGGAGGGAGGGGGTTTGAGGAGTTTTGTTCTGCTGAAGACCCAGCCAAAGTATCAGGAATGCAGCAGCATGTGTTTTACTGAGACATGGCTAAAGGGACATATCCTGGACTCCAGTGTGTCTCTGTCTGGCTTTCAAACAATACGGACAGACAGTGATTTGAAGAGGAGCTGCAAAAGAAGAGGAGTTTGTCAGCTGATCACATCTGCAGTCACCTGTTGGGGAACAGCATCAGAGCAGGTGACATGAAGAGGCTGAACAGATTGATAAGGAGGACTGATTCTGTCCTGGAGACTGAACTGGAGTCTCTTGAGTTGATTGTCCAAAGGAGGATGAAGAACATGATGGAAAACCCTCATCATCCTCTTCAGAACACAGTAACTCAACAACAGAGTGTCTTCAGTCAGAAGATTCTTCATAATCAGCTGCAGCACAGACCGCTACAGGAGATCCTTCCTGTCCACACCTAGAACCCTCTACAGGAGATCCTTCCTGTCCACACCTAGAACCCTCTACAGAAGATCCTTCCTGTCCACAGCTAGAACCCTCTATGGCTCCCTGAAAAAGAACTGAGCTACAACAACACTTGAATTTCCCTTTGGGGATTAATAAAGTATTTTTGATTTGATTTGATTTGATTCTAAAATAAATTCGGAACAACTGATGATCCGAAAAGGAAGGGCTAATTCTGATACAGCGCCCACAAAATGTGCAGTGCAAAAGAACAGAACACCAATAAGTTCTATTGGGTTTGAATGTTACACATTGGATATTAATTTGTCTTTATGAGAACTTAAAATTCAACACACCTACTCTTGTAAATATGAAAAAAAACCTTTATACAGATGTGTGAGTGTTTTTTAATATATAAAAGTTTGACAGATATAATAACCAGTGTTGAACAGTAATACATCAATGTGATTTGGACATAAATCAGTCTGGCAGTAATATATAACTCTTTCCGGTAGCAGGTGGCGTAAACCCAATAAAACCACTTTAATTTAAGGTTTTATGTATGTCATCTTGTTAGTGCACATGTATTTCTTCTGGAGTAAAATGATTGTTTTTATTGCATGAAGGAGGCATATTTCTTCTAAACACAGAACCGTGAGTATGATGAGCAGGACTGAATTATTTTTACCTTTAATCCTTTAAAAGACACTTTTGTTGCGAAGTTTAAATTAATTGAGGTGAAGGGTTTAAATTTAGTTTGTATTTTTGTTCTTGTTACTTTTTTGTCTTGTGGTCTTGTTTTATACCTTCTGGTATACCTTGTGTAGCATTTTCTAATCATCACAGCTGTTCTTCATGCTTCATTTACTCCCATTGTGTATTTTCATTCATGGTTTTTACTCAGTCATTATCAGGTTATCGGTGTTAGCTTTCAGTTAATAGAAATATCACAAACACAGATGTTTTTGTGATATTTAGCAAAGTCTTAGTGTGATACAGCCATCTGCCATAGTTTAATCTTTTCCATAATCTAACAACCTTTAAAAGTAGAAACATGATGAGGTGTTCAAATTCAAAGTAAATACCACTCCTCATGAATGTTGATCGATTGCCGCAAGCTTGCCTTTATTTTGTCAGCTCCCTGATTGTGTGTGATCCAGAGATGGAAACAATGGATGCAGTGCTTTTGATGTGCAGTATAATCGTGACCAGAAGTTTCCACTATAGATTTTGTTCAAAGGGTCTTCAGTTCATTACCAGAGAAAATGTTGGTTGTAATTTGGATAAATTAGCAGTCATCTGTCTGTCCCCTCCTCATGTCATCTGTATGTCTGTGTTCTGCGTTTCCTCACACTTTTATTGTTTTCTTATGTTAGTTGGTTTCTGTGTACTTCGTTTCTTAGATGTGTGTGTGCTTCTTTCTGTCACCTCACTTCCTGTCAAGTAATTTAGTTCATGTCCTGCACCTGTCCCTCGTCAATCACTCACTCGCACCTGGCTTTGGACTGTATCTGACCTTGTTTTTCGCCTGCTCCCATTAGTCCTTTTTCTACCTGCATGCTTTTTGACTCTGCCTTTGCCTCAGCTGCTACCTGTGTGTCTGCTCACCCCTCCCACCCCCCTCCTCACCCCTAACCGCTCCAGTAGAGGTATGTATGACCTGTCTGTAGTCCACTCTTCTTGCAATTAACATCCTCTTTAATTAACTGTTTACACTGTCTGTCATCCGTCGTTCACACATTGAGTTCCACCTTAACATGAACATGACTGTATCAAAGTTACACAAACAATGTACTTTATGACTAGTTAGTCAGTCACTTTCTTTACCCACGCTGTCTTGTTCAGGGTCATGGGGAGCTGGTGTCTGTACCCAGTGATCATTGTGCAAGAGGTGGGGTTGCATGCTGGACAGATCTCTGCTTTAACAATAATCAGACATACTTATACTGCTGTGTGATGAACATTTCTTTAGTCATACAATAAAATATTCAGAAGTTTTAAATAGTTTGGATTTAGTTTAGACCAGCAGAAACTCTCATGGTGGAGTCAAGCTAACAGCTAGTTGGATGCTGAACAACTCTCGAGCCTTTTCAGCCATCTTTACTACTCAATCCTAAAAAATCGTAAAGCATTTAATCTTATGGAATACTAACACAGATGTACAGGTTTCACAGACTATGTATGCTTAACATGTTCTGTTTTGTACCATCGTGGAACACGTTGGAAAAAGGATTTGTTCCAACATGATCAGTGTTCAGTGTAAAAAATACAACAACATAAAAAATAATAATCTACTTAAAATCCTATAAAATATTTGAGCTTTGAGTTGTCTTAATAACTAAAATCCACATTGAAATAGGTTCCAGCATGATTCCACCATGAGGGTTTATTCTTTATCCTCTAAATTAAATCACTCTACTGACTAATGCTAAACAACCACACGTCAGAAAAATTGGAACTGCCCCTTTAGATATTGGTTTAATTTAATTAGCAGGTGCTAAAAGGCTGTTTCTGGATAAATGTTTTAAACAATGTGCAAATGTATGTCTAACATTAAAGAGAAAACTATTTTGTTTCTTAAAATAACTTTACTGGACTGTTAGAGAATATGAAGATGATCCTTGCGTTTTTGGATTTCCATGTTCTCAGAGTTTTTTTATCCAGGTTACCTGCATTTTCTGTTTGAGCATTCATTGTGTTTTTTTTTCGCTCTTGGAGTTTTGATTTGTTCTTTTGGAATTTACCCTGTTGTATTTAGTTTTAGTCTGGTTTATCATGTCTTGTTATGTTTTCCCCTTCATTCTGTTTACTGGTGTCTTATTCTTTGTTTGTGTTTTTATATTTTCTGGGCCTTGTTTCATTGTTATTTTTGTATTGTGTGGTCGTTCCTTAACTCTCTCATTCCTCTGTTCTCTCCACATCATGCGCTTTCAATCAGGTCAAATTAGGATTTATTCTTTCCCCGTCATTTATCTTTATCAATATCTGAACTCTTAGTTTTCACCTGTTTGTTAGTTTTGGTTTCTTTAGCTTTAGTTTTTCCCATTAGGTTCTGTTAGATGCTTTAAAGGAGCAACAAGCGATTTTTCACCGCTAGGTGTGCTGTTGAGTACAGGATTGAGACCAAAACAAAGTCTGTCATGATTGACAGTTTCTTCTACCTACGTTCAGATGTGAAAAAATGTTCCGGATAATTCAACACAACCCCAGTCTCCATTCAGCTTGGCTGAAAGCCACAACGACGTGCCGCCACTTTTCCTCTCTCATGATATGGCGGCTAAATGTCCGTAGCGGCTAAATGTCCGCGACGGACATTTAGCCGCTACGGACATTTAGCCACTACAGCTACAAGGTAAAAGAGCAGAACTGAATGCAAGCAGTATAAAGGACAAAGTCGACAAATCACCTCATTCTGTTTCTCAATAGCTACGTTTACATGCGCCAAATTTCCCCAATCTGATTAAAATCTTGGTCAATCAGAATTCCCAAATCCCTGTTCACATGGACACTAACTGAAATGATCTGATCATGTCATGAGTACACATGCACCAAGTACTCAATCAGATTAAATGAGTTGAGCATGCGCACAGCGAGTTGTCTTTCCGGAGGAAGAAAAAAAAGTAAACAAACTCCGTCCTTTCTGCACGTCTTTCCCGCCCCATCGTGTGCTCGAGCTGACTCACGTTTTCCCCAATATGGACCTTCTGCGGGTGATTACCTTTATGTTTGGGTTTTTACTGGTCACATTAACCAAGCTAGAGGCTGAATACATATTGCTACTGCTCCTCCACCACAGGAGAGGAGAGCAGGATGACTGCACCAGCAGACCACTTCTGTTTACTACCCGCTATGTTTTCTACTTGGGTCTGCGAAAGCAGAAAGACGTCACGCTGAAGTTGTACGCATGCGCAGTGGGCTTTTTTCACCCTTTCTTTCCGAATGGGTGTATACATGCACATCTATCTGACTGAAGATCGGACAAAACCACCCCTCTCGATCGGAAGTAAATTTCTTTCGGATCAGGCTGCATCGGATCAAAACAATCTGATTGACATGTTTACATGACGTCTTTTTTTTCTGAGTGGGCGTTTATTCCGATTAAATGTGCCCATGTAAACGTAGCTATTGTCAGATTGTTTGTGAGGTCATGCTACAACTTTTCAGCACCAAGTCATAGTTCTTGTCATCATCTGTTTTTGAGTTACAGTGTGTCCTGACCAGTTTCTGCATGTTTGACCATCACTTTTGCTCAAATCTTTTGGATTACTTTTGATTAAGATAACTGTCCGTGTTTTGACTTTGCACTAATTAGTCTCTGCTCTGCCCACAAATTTATTTTAAATATTGGCCTGCCATCTGATCTGTTTTCCTTCCCCCCAATAAACAATTTAAAACTATACAACCCTAAACCAGATCATTATGGAATGTAAACTTTCATGCACCTAAATAGTTTTAACTCTTTATATGCTTGGATCACATTAACACACACACACACACACACTTGTTGATTATCTCAAGGCTTACCAAACAAATACCAAAGTATGATCGATAGTTTCACTTAATGTTGCAATTGGAACTCTAACGTGCTGAAACAGACGCGACTATATTCACATAAAACAGTGAAGTCAAAATCTGCTGATTGTATCATCATTAAGTTCTTCTCTATTAAAACTAGATTGAAATGACTGTCAATCAGAAGTTAAATTTACCTGGAAATGGATGTGTTAATGTAGAAAGGAGTTTAAACTTAATGTAAATCACCTGCTGTTGTATCATTCTAATCACTTAGATACTAAATAGGATGGATGATACAGAATGTTAAAAATGTCCCGCTTTCGTTGAGCAGTAACTAATATAAATAGATTTCCAAAAAACTGATGTCACAAAAACAGTATTTCTGTAAGTGTTTGTAGAAATGATCAATATTTAACAATGAGTAAAAATGCATACACTTTTTAAAAATATTCTAAACTGATGTGAAAAGCTAATTACTGGTTACGAAACGCTCCACTGAAGTATAATAGTCCAGATAGTTTGTGTCCAGCTATTCATCTTGAATAAACTGTCATACGGGGATGTAAATGATTATTTGGGACCTTGTAATTACTTAGTGAATCCAGATGGTTTCCACCCCTGCATTTCCTGTTTCAACTTACAAGTATTTCTTGCTAACTCTGTCAAGTGTGAAATGCTAGAATCTGTTATTAGTGCATCAGATGCTAGGTTGACCTCAAGGGGCGGGTCATGGTGTCTATCAGAGGACAACTGCAATAAAACAGATTATTTGATGTTTGTAGAATTTTCCACTTTGTTTTCATGCTTTTTTTCCCGGCCAAACAAAGAAGCTCAAGCTAAACAAACAAGAAAAACTTAGATGGGGATTGCAGAGGGTTGTTGGTTCTCCAGCTGCCCCAGGCTGCTCCATCTGTAATATGACTAAGGGCTGCAGAGAAGAAGAGAGAACCAATAAAGAATGTCTAATAAATGTAAGTGTTAAGTGTTGGAAAAAGTCCTTATATATCTGGATAAACGGAGAGTTTTTCCTCATTAAGCTAGTGTCTCACAGAGATGTGACTGTTGCTGACCGATTTTAGGAGTAAAACAAACTGAGAAAAAAGACTGAACTAAATTAAATATAGATATATAAACAACTCAGAATGTATCTGACAAATGATCAGAAGCAGTGAGGACCACCTCATCTCACCATCCAGCACTTAACAACGGTCATCTATCCAGGCTCCACATACACAGACAAGCTTTCTCTGTCATGTAGACCTGCACGGACACAGTGTGCCAGTTACGCTGAAAAGAGCACGTAAGGCATCAATCACTCTGTCATAAGCTGCTTCAGTCGGAGGCATTTCCCACTTGAACAAGACAGGAAGCTCATACTAAATTCCTCTCTGACAGACAACAAGTTATTCTTGGACAGATTTCAAAAGGCAGCTGGTCCTCTATGGGCATTAATGGCTTAAAAGACCTCCCACTCCGTCACTTTTCATCAAACTGTTTTCAGACTTCTCAGGCTGCAGCGAGAGTCTCTCGGTGCAGTGAAGCTACTGGTAATCCCGGTGGGTTTTTGGAACTTCAGTGAAACAGCAGCTATTGAACTTATGCAAGTCGAGGTCAGTGAAAGCAATTAATTAAACAGAGTGAGCAGAATGGAAGTGGTTGCTGCATGGTTTCTTATAACAAGGCAAAAAGTCTAAGATCTTTTTAAATTTGAGAAGATTTTTTTATCTCATTATAGCAAAAACTGGCAGCATCTTCTGAAATATGTGCACCGAGCTGAAGCAGAGCAAATCTTCATTCACCATTTATAATGGTCTTTGGATTCCCTTCATATTTTCAGTTTTATTCACATTTTCATACTGCGCCTTATTAAAAAAAAACTTTGGAGATTCTGTTTCATTCACATTTAAGCTGGATTTCATCAATCATGAAAATCCCTGAAGACTCAAACCTTTTCTTCTCTCTCTCTCTCTCTCTCTCTCTCACTCTCTCCCTCTCTCTCTTACTATCCATGAGCTCACCCCTTTTTTCCCCGAGTTATTTGTCCTACAACTACAATTTGTCTTAAAACATGATTTAACTATTTTCAATTATATAGTGAAAGGTTTGTTTTGTTTTGTTTTGTTTTGTTTTTCCCCACAAAGCTCAAACTTTGGCTTTTAAAGCTCTCACATTTGTAAAGTTAAATCCAGTCATGCTCTCTTTTTTTCTCCAATAAAAGAAACAAAACTATAGAGATGTCTAGTAAATAGAATAACAGTGAGGAATGTTGAGTTCAATTATAGACAACATATGATGCTTCAACTCACACTGATACTTAGACAGGCTTTTACAGGAAGACTTTATTTTACACAATTTGTTTAATTATGAGCTTAAAAACCTCCCAAAAACTAATAAGATGGCTTATTAACTTCTTTACTAAATCACAAAATACAACTGCATACACAGATTATATGTCTAGATATAAACAAGAGCTAATTTTACTTTAGCAGATTACTTTATATATATTTTTTTAATTTTTAAAACACAATGGAAAATGACAGAAATAACAGAAGTTTTCACCTGGATGATATTAAATACAACATAATTTATCTGCTATACAGACCTCTGAAACACTCGGAGAACCCTGGAAGCACTGTGAGAACCACGTTTTATGATTTCTCCAATGTTTTAATACAACTGAAGCTCCTGATGGACCAGCTAGAGCACTGGCTTTTAAATTACTTCACAAAGTAATGCTTGTCTAAAGTTCAGGGGTTCCTCCTAGAATGGTTCTAGCCCCCTTTCTGTTTACCCTCCATACACTGTGTGGATATGGTCAACATCCTGGCACCTGCAAAAATGATCTGTTGACTCCAGAAGTTGGAGTCTTATCACAGATGATGAGAACAATGAGTGCAGAAACCGATCCAAGAATTTGTGGATTAGTGTCAGATGAACCACCTCCAGATCAATGCAGGGAAGACTAAAGATGTGGTGATGGATTTCCAGTTCTATCAGATAACTAATATTAAGACAGTGGACTATTTTAAGTAGGTCTACCTGGTTGTTCACCGGAAAAATCAACCTGACTGGACTCAAAACACTGCTGCACTTAACAAGAAAGTTGAGAACAGCCTTGCTGAAGAGATTCTGGTCTTTTGGAGTGCAGGAAACACTCCTAAAGACTTCCTTTTACTCTGTTGTGGCATCAGCCATTTTCAATGGAGTGACTTGTAAGAGTAGCAGAATTTCAGCAGCAGAAAGGAAGAGACTGAATAAGCAGATCAGGAAAGCCAGCGCTGTCCTGGGATGCTCCCTCAACCCAGTGCAAGTGGTAGGTGACAGGAGAATCCTAACCAAGTTTTTGTCAGCCTTGAACAGGGTTTCTCATTCCATGCATGCCACGGTGATGGTACTGGAACGCTCCTTCATTGAGAGGTTGCTGCATCGCAAGGAGCATTTTCACAGGTCTGCAGTCAGGCTTTATAACCAATGCTTTTCCCAGCAGAAACAACAACATATTTCATATGTAATTCACTAATGGAAACACCTTTTTTAAGCTACGGCATCTTTTAATGTGCAATGACATTTCTTTGTTAAACACTTTAACTGTGCTTGTTGTTCACTGCTGCAGCAATGTGAATTTCTCTGCTGAGGACTTGAGTCAAAATTTGTTTATAAAGTAGTTTTCAAACAGATGAGAATCAAACAAAGAAATAACAAAGAAAAATAATAATTAACACAAATCTATGATCAAATGAAAGAAATGTATTGCATGAAAGTGCATTTAAAAAACCGTAAGTCGAGAACTAACAAAATAGAACTCTGTTTGGAGAACTATTGTCTGCTCTCTAAGATGCTCTTATAGTTATTTATGTTGTCAAACATAAAATACTGTATATTATGCATATTATGACACACTAATATGAACACAGAACCAATGCAGTTAGATATTGTGAAACACTTACAAACATACTGACTGTGTACAAGTACAAACACTGAGAATTAGCTACCCCATAATGATGCCAGAGCTTTTCTGCAGTTTGTGAAGGACTTTACTTGGACAACATCTGAAGATGGTATTCTTAACCATTCAGATTGGGCATGTTTTCCAGCAGTAGCCTACTAAAAGCCAGACCTCTTCTCTGAGTGGTGCTTGTGGGAGAAACCTGTTCTACTGCATTTGGAAACAAAGTAAATAACATCTTATCTAAAAACACTTGAAAATCTGAATGTGTTGGTTTCACATTAATATCCTCTGTCCTGATAATCACCTTTACAATGCAAGGAATCTATTTTTTTTTTTTTAAATACACAGTTTTATCAGACTGCCTTTCTGTTCCTGTTTGTTTGTTTTGTTGCAGACAATATAAAGCAGTTTGTGAGAGTTGATGTGTGTCTTCCTGGAGACAAAGACTAGAAAAACAGAGTGAAAGTGTGAGATTCACAGCTGGGAAGAACTTAAGCACTCGTAAGAAATGAGGACAGTGAAGAAGTGATTTGACCGCCTAATGAAAAGTGACGGAAAGCTGCAACTCTACTATTTTTTTTCAAATAATTGTCCTTAACCAACACTGCCACCATGTGGACTTTGAAAGTATGGCAGCCGAAGAAACTGTAGGAACGGTTGTGGTTCCCGTGTTTCCACCCGGAACGATTAATCCGGTGGATAATAGGCTGTAGTGGCCGTAACGTTTTTTAAATTCGTTTCTGATTTAAATTGCAATTTAAACGACAAGTGAAGCTCCTAACTATCGGATATTGTGGTTATTTTGAATAATATGTTTTGTGTCTCTTTAGCAGAAGTGAACGTCGTGGCATTTTAACTTCCATGCAGCTTGTAAAACTTCTGTTGTCGTCGCTTCACTGACTGTAAGTTATTTTAGTTCCTCTGGATATTTCTAGTCTTTGTTAACGTTTGTAACGTTTTACTCGTCAGAATGGTGGAGTAATGTTGTTTAAAGTAGTTGGGTGTGATTTATAGCTCCAGATTTTCTCTTCTTTTGTCTTTCTCAGATTTAAACACAATGAATAAAGAGGCGAGATTAAAAGCGTCAATTAACCAAAAGCTGACAGAGACGGGGGAAAGAGAGAGGTGGGTGTATTAAACTCTTTAGTTATTAACTCACATGGCTTTCAGTTGTGCAGTTTTTCACAGTAGTTTTCACTCTCTGGAGCACAAACGACGGTTCAGGGTCATAACGTGACCGGAACTGTTATACAACCTGTTTTCACTAAAATACCAATAAGTTTGAACTAGAGAAAACAGTTGCTTTAGTCCCCTTAGTGACACAACTCCATCATATAATCAGTAATAACAACACTAATGAACTTCCAATGTGCAATCAAATGGAACAAACGCAAGTCTTATAGTTTTTTAATTATTTTATTTTATTTATTTGTTTCAAACATGTTCCGCCCTCACCATATTGACAAAGAAAATTCACCTCCAGTGACGTGCTTGAAAAGGAGCAAGCATATTTATAATAACACCTAACCATGTCCTAAAATACACAATTCTATGTCTCACAACAAAGATAAACAGAAAAAGAAAGACAAAACACATCAAAACAAAGTAATGCAAGTTATTTATTAAAATGCTTGTGTCAAACACAAACTCACAAACAAATATCCCTTCTGTGACTTTGTTATTGTCATTCTGGGATAAAACGTATTGTTTTTCATCTGTGTTTATCTAGAATTAGTTTTTATAATATTCTTTTAAACTAGTGTTTGGTGTTCCTTTTTTATTTGTAGATCATCAGACAGACCTCACAAAATAAAGACTGTGTAAAGTACAAATTTTTGAATGAACCATGAAATAGCATCATATAAGTGAAAAACACTTAATCAAAAACTGATTAAGTGCAATTAGAAGAATATAGACGACCTCAGGGAGCTTTACAAACTGCATCAACACAACAGGAAACGGTTCCAACCTTCAGCCAGAGGATCTCAGAATACACATGATGGCATATGAGGTTGATTGTATGTGTGTGGATGAGAGGAAACTGGATTTTGAGAAGTAAAACCACAGACACAGACTTGTAAACCATTCTCCATGATGAGTGATGACTTGTGATGTAAAGGCCAGTGAGCCTTTAGATGTAAAAAACCACCACACAGCCATAAACAGTCGAGCCATACGGGCTCAGAAACACTTTGAAAACTACTAAAACGAACCTGAAGAATATTGGGTAAATATCAACTGTACTTACAAACTCCTCTGAGTTATAAAGGCACAAGCTTGTCTCAGGTCAAACAGTGGGACTTGTCGGGTTGTATGATCAGTTTAAAAATCTCTTGGGAGGACAAAAAAAAATATCAGTTTTTTCTTTTTGCTCTGTTATGATGGAAGGGTGCAGACGCCCACGTGTGATGTTAGCTGATGCAGTTGTCTGTGGCGTCACTGAGCAGCATTGATTCAGAAATGTCTGAGACAAAACAACCATCAAGCTGACAGATTTGTACCTGGAGCTTTTTGGTTATTTCAGCAGTAAAATGCCAGACGTCCTTCTGCACGACTTGTTACAGCATGGCTTCATAGACAGAGTGTATGTGCTTGACTGGCTAGCTTGCAGTCCAGATCCAATTAGAGAATCAGACAACAACAACCACAGACTCCCAAGCATCTGAGATGTCTATTGTAAGAATGGACAAAGATTCTTCTAGCAATTCTGAAAAACTGATGGTATTAATGTCTTCAGCTCCCAAATAATTGAACAGAGTGATGGTAACCCCCCCCCCAACACATGTTTCTGATAACTAATTCTAAAAAAAATCCTTTCTTTTGTACTTGTAATGGTTAAATATACACTTGAGTTAATCAAAACATGCTGGGTCAAAAGGCTGTTTTTTTTAGAAAACATCACTGTCAGCTATGATTGTAAACATATTGCTGCTTCAGGAAGGAGGAAGTTCTGCTGTCTCGGTTTCAGTGATGTACGTGTCAGACTCGATATTTTCAATATATCAGCTCAGTCAGAGCCGTTTTAAGGCACATGTGTAAATGTTATATTCTCAGTAAAGGAACTAAACTGGTGAACTAAAATAATACAGCGCTGAAAAGGTTGTTTGAAACTCAAAAGGCAGCTGCTTGTTCACAGTGATTTTCTACCCAGTGTTTTCAATTGCACACCAAAGATCGTCATCATAATGGAAAGTTTTACATGTCCAGGTCCCGATAACCAACTCGACTCTAGTGTCAGCAGGGAGATGTTTCTGGTTGATAATGAGCGTTCAGCTCTGTTCTCAGTGGGGTTTTATCTTCTATACAGACTAAAGGAGCTGCTGAGGGCCAAGCTGACTGAGTGCGGCTGGAAGGACCAAATAAAGGCTCACTGCAAAGGTAAACATGCGTCAAAAACACGAGGATAACAGCATCAGTGGTTTTTATGTTGGTGTAAAATCATAGTATTATTACCATTGGTAGTCATAGTAACCATCAGAGACATCAGTCACACCAAACTAAAGGAAACATTGTCAGGTAGCTCAAGGCTGGATTTCTCAGGAATTATTCCATGTAGGTTTTTTATCTTGATGGTGGAACTTAATTAGGAACTATTTAATGTGCACGCATCTTAAAATAAAATTTTAAAATCATGTAAAACACTTTGTTTTAGCCATATATGTGTTTAGTTTTTCTGAGTCTTGATTCATTTTAATGGACTTGTTTGTTTAGTCTTATCTATTGAGAGTTGTGAGCAACTTTTTTTTCTAACATCCAGGATGTTAAAATGAATTTGGCTTTCATTAAGGATTATTGAATTTGTTGTATTTGTATGACAGATTTTTAGAATAATTTATCTATTTGAATTTTTATGATATGAATTTGCAGAGGTCATCAAAGAAAAGGGTTTGGAGCATGTCACGGTGGAGGATCTTGTTGTAGAGATCACCCCTAAAGGAAGAGGTAACCACTTCACTGTGTTAGTTTTTGCTGAGTAATACAAAAATAAAATGTCACACACTGGACCTGATCTTTTAACTGAAGAATAGATCAATGATAGCAGCATGTTTTGTTCTCCTGCAGCCTCGGTGCCAGACAGCGTGAAGAAAGAGCTTCTACAGAGAATAAGGTCCTTCTTGTCTCAACATGCTTCTTAATTTGGCTGTTTTCTAATTTGCCAGTATTTTTTTTTTTTTTTTGAGTTTTTGCATGAAATAAAATAAGTTTTTCTTTGGAAATCTATTATTTTAGTCACTTAAAGTAACAACAGCTTTTTTTTACATCACCTCCAGTTGTTATATTTTTAACTGTTTTAGTGATACACATGTAGTTCTCCTTTCTATTTGAGATGTGCTACATAAATAAAGTTTTTGATTTATTGGACACCGAGTTTACTCCATTATTAACAGGGTTTTTCCTGCGTTCAAATTTGTGTGGCGGCCGCCTCCAGCTAATTTTGTGCCGCCCCAGCCTGATTTCACTCTGCCCCCAGCTATATGGATGTTATTTTAACTGCAGTTGCAGCGTTGCGCCACGACACGGGCGCCGTATCAGCAGCAGTGCACCGGAACCGGCTAAAACATCTGCAGAAAAAGAAGATCAAAAATAGCTTTTCCCGCTAGTTGGTGCTATCAGCATCCTGATTTTCCCCCCGGCTCGTCGAACAGGTAAATTTTGTTTTGTTTTTTTTGTATCCAAGCATGTCATGTTTATTCTTTCTTTTTTAAATCCTCCATATCAGAGTAACGTTATTGGTTTTTAGCGTTGCAGATATGGCTAGGAAAATCAACCGCTACATTATAAAGCGACCTCACGAGGAGGAGAGTCAGGATTCCAGGTGAAACAGTGCAAACAAATTAGGCAGTTAAAGGGTATTAATTCATGTTTGTGACAAGATGTGAAAATTATGTCAGATCTGAACGTAGTTCTCAGGCAGAGACTGGCAAGGGTCAGAATGCAGGACAGGAAGAGTTGGCGAAGCGAGCGTACGTTAGTCCATTTCCAAGTCATTAGAGCATAACAATGCAAAGCCAGCGTGTACGTGATTTAATTTTACCTATCCGATACTATTGGTGAATTAATAAACTTCCACCTTATACCTTTCTTGAAGAGTCTAAAGTCACCAGACTTTACTAACTAAACATAACAAGAACAAATTAACAGATGTAAAATATGAAATGACCATAACACTAGAATTTAAAGAAAAAAATGAACAATTTTTAATGACTTTATTGCAGAGTTATCATATTTTAAGTATCGGTTCATGGTATCTGTTAACTTTAACCGATACATATACATTAGACGGTATCAGGGCCGATACCAGTATCGGTGCATCCCTAATGAGAACGCTTAACTAAAAAATATTTTGTGTGTGAGGCAGTTGAATGTACAGAGTATGCATGTGCTGCTTCAATTTGAGCCAGGAAAAACCCTGATTAATATACCAATCACTGACATTAAGACCCACTGAACAGCTCGATTTCACTGGTGCACAGATGAGTTGGGTGTCCTGATGTTCCGGGACATTAGCTGCAATTCTTTGCTCTCCTTCTGAGTGATATTATTACCCGAGCATTTCAGATGTGTGCTTCTGTGCATCATCCTGTTGGGGGAAGCAGCTGCAGTAATACAGTTTCCACTGGTGTGTGTGTGTGTGTGGGGGGGGGGGGGGTTGTTAAAGTCAAACGTAAATACTTTTTCAAACATCTAAGTTTTAAATTTGGTTTTGAAAGCTGGCGGAGAAACGAGAAAGCTGTCTTTTAAAGCAGTGATTTTAAAACAGCTTCATCAAGGTTGTTTCTAAATTTTGGATAAACAAGCAGTTGACACTAGATTTTGTCTTAATTTAGGAGCAAATATAAAGGATATGACAGTGTGGTGCAGTATTTCTGGTTGCAGCAAGAGTTTCTGCAGGATGCAACGCATTCTGTAGCAGAACTGTAAAGAACTTTGTAATAACTGAAGCCAAAAACATTCTTCAGACTTTCACTCTGCCTGAAACATAAATTTTGTTATCCTACATATTTGTGAGGGTTAGCCAGGCCCCGCAGCAGATGATCACTTCCAGGTTTTATTTTAGTGACCACACTGACAGAATCCTCTTCCATCTAAAATAGTGGCAACAAAGATGCAGTGAACAGAAAAGACCATGAATCAGACCACAAACAGAAACATCACAGTCTCATCTTCTGATATAATATTAACGGAGAAGACTTGACGTTAACAAAATTTAAAGAATTTCTTACTCAAAAACCGTAAGGACACAAAACGGTCAAACTTGAGATGAAAAAAGCTCCCAAACTTTCTTCATCTTGTTTTTCAAATAAACGGACAAATCAGAGCAGATTTTGTCACATCATTGTAGTTAAAGTAAACTTCTCAAGTGATGCTGTGGTGAACTCATGCCCACTGGATCCACAAGGAAAGGAAAGAGACACAGACAGAAGGACTGGGACATTTCACTTCTGCAGGAAGAAAAACTGGAAAACAAAGTTAATTGCAACAATAATAGTAAATATGAACATGGAGAGTAAGAGAGACAGCAGAGTGAAGAAATGTGGTCAGTTTGTCCTCCGGAAGTCTAAACCTGTAGCAGCATAACTAAAGGGAAAGCTCCAGATAGCCTAAGCTAACACCAACTATAGCATTGATCAAAAAGGAAAGTTTAACCTAGTTTCAGAAGTAAACAGGGTTTCTGTCTCACGGATTAAAAATGGAAGCTGGTTCCACAAGAGAGGAGCCTGATAACTGAAAGCTCTGCCTCTCATTCTACTTTTAAAAACTCCAGGAACAACAAGCAGACCTGCAGTCTGAGAGTGAAGTCCTCTGTTAGGAACATATGGGACAGAAAGATTCTTCTTCAAGCTGGAGCTTGGTTATTCAGTGATTTATATGTAAGAAAAAATGCATAAACCACTTTGAAGTCAATGAAGTGATGCTAAAATAGGTAAAATATGATCTCATCTGAACTCCATCGGGAACATTTTTGATCAGCTGGAGGCCAAACCTTGTTATACTCCCTTCATCCAATATAAGGGTGTGTATGTGGAAGAGTACGTGTCTTTTGTCCTAAAAGTATGCATTATTTTAGATAGTGTATATTAAAGATCGTAACCTGCATTCAGGTTTTTTGGGGGTTATTACCAGCTTGTTTGGACCTGGAGCTGTCATCTAATTCCTTTAGTTACAGAACATCTAATTGGTTGAGTCATATTTGCCCATGAGACCAAAAATAAAGCACCTCTTGGAATGACTTACACATTAGATGTTAGAGACTGCTGTGTGCTGGTCACCCACACAAGCAGTGAGTGTGACCAACAGTGTGGCTGAGAAAACGTGTGTTTTCTTAGCCAAAGGACCCGCTGTGACACCCCAAGTGACAACATGCTGATGTACTGTTCTGTTGTTGTGGCCAAATGTAATATACCCCTTCAGTCTAGCACACGTTCATTTAATGACCTACATCAATCCCCATGTTATCAGCAGAACTCCCTTGGTGCTCAATAAAAAGAGGGCTCCAAACACAGAACTCCCCAAAACTCAGCACTGGATCGAGTTACCGCTGATGCAATTTATTCTCATACAGATTTTTATTTACATTCTCACTCTGTGTACTCAGCTTTTCTCCATCATTCAGGATCTATGCAGCTCTGTTTGGAGCTGTAGATCCAGATTACTCTTGTCCACATCATAAAAAAGTCTCATGAGGAAACATGAAGTAAAGATAAAGTGATAAATCTCATCCTGAAACGTATTTGCTCACAGTTGCACCTATGGCAGATAAATATTTTTTTGAACAAAAGAAACCTGAGATGATGGTAACAAAAAGATATAATGAACCTTTTGGCAGAGTTTCACATGAACCACTTACTGATGAGGAAACAACAACATAACAACCACTATTTCTGACAAATGTAAGAGTCATTAAAGAGAAATTAGTTTAGTAATGCTGAGGGACACAATATGCTAGTTTATTCTGACTGTCTAAAGCTCTAACTGATAATCTCTCCTTTACAGAGTTTTGTCAGAAACATCACTGACTACACATCAGTAATCTTAGACATTGTTCAAATGAGTAAAAATGGTCCCTTTTAATGAATGTAAAATGACCACAGCATTGTTGATCCCCAGTGTTTTGGGTAAGTGGTGGTTTGGGAATCCAGTTTCCCATCAAAACAACTCTAAAGACATCTCTTCTAACTCTAGTATTTAAAAATGAAATCCTGACCTTGAGTCAATAATTCCCTATTTTCTTCTTCTACTGGCCTGCGATTCTGTAGGCTAAACAGAGAAATGACGTGACATTGTTTCACCCCATTGCATGTCACATGTCCAGAACAAGGTGCGTTTTTAGAGATTTTATAAAATTTAGCTCTAGAAGCCATTTCAGTACATATTCAGTGTTTTTTAAACATTTTAATTCTTTCTAATATTACTTTAAAATGTTAAATGATCATATTCTTAAATAAAAATGAACTCAATAGATGCTCTTTAAGCCTTTAGCACATCTATCATTAACCACTTTGCTGAGTCAATTAGTAGCTTTATATTTCAAAAATAAAATAAAAAATCCTCTACAGGTACTTCCTCTTTTTTCATCAGTTACTTCCACAAAGCTACACATCTGTTCAAGACTATAACCACTGATTGATCATCACGAATGAATAAATCAGAAAACGCATAGTCACCATCTGACTCACTTTCTTTTCTTTTAGCTGCATCTCGTCTGGTTTTACCCCCTCAGTCAGCATCATCATTTCTAAATGTTTACTTCCCATTCCTGTCCTCCTGCACTCTTTCTCTTTTTACAGTTTATTGACTCATTTTATTCACACAGAAATGGTGGCGCTCTCACTATCTCGCAACATGCATGATTCAGGGATGTCTGCCTCCTTCTGCTTTCATTGTGAGCAGAATTCCAAGTTTCTGCATCCCCGACAGTCTGATTAATTCACATTCTTCAACTGAATAATCCTTGCTGACTGGTATTTCTCATACCATGTTGACGGGACAGACTCCCGATACCCTAAGATCTGTTTCTGACAACAATGACACCCAGCTCAGTGCTGCTGCTGCATGGAACACCGAAACCACTCAGTGTAACCTGGAGTGCTTGTGTCAACAGAGACAAAAAAGATGAGAATCACTTCTAAATAAAAAAGCAAAGGAAAAACAGCACATCAAACCTTAAAAAAAGGCTGACATCCAGAAAGAAAACAGCAGGACTGCATGCAATAGTTTTTGACCATGTGTAGGAAAAAGGCATTTGTGTCCTTAGGCAAATTAAAGATTTACATTTTGCAACAGTTTTAAAAATGTCTGTGAGACTGTGTTGGTGAAGCAGCCTTTAAATGACCCAGCAAATAAGAGTACTCTGATTTCAGCAACATCAGAATCAAGCTGTGTGTGAGGAGCACTTAATGACATTTAAAAGAAAAAGACCATATTATGTGTTTCCATGTGTGCACGTTAGGAAGTGTGCACCGATTTGTTCACCACCCTTGGAACTGTAGTATGATAGCAGCTGTGTCAATATTCAAAAGGGCCAAAAAGTGTAGTCCTGTGAGTCGAGTCCCAGAGGTGCTCTCCAGTCCTCTCTCTAGTGAAACTGCCAACATCCAGAAATCATAAACACCTCTCTTACTGTACAAACATCTGAGGAAAAAGCAGCGCGGGTTGGAAACAGATGGTAGAAACATGCTCATAATATGAACAAATATTGAGAAATAATTATGTTACCGCTCATTGGCCTTTCTAGGATAACAGTGCACCTGTTTCGAAGGGTAAGAATTTAAGTAGAGCCTATGAAATACAGCACAGCCCTGATCATATGTCCACAATAAATAAATCACTTCATGTTGACACAGTATATCTGACGTATGGTGTCTCAAAGACTGGATAAACAGAGAAATGGCCAAAGGAGGTATTTGAAAGCAAAACAAGTACTGCCACATGCTCTTACAAAGTCTCCAACCCTGGTGCACTGTTGGTCATCTTTACTGTCAACATGTGTGAATTCCATGCTCGATAAATTTCTCTTTGAATCCACTCGCTAGAATTTATGAGACATGCAACATGGGGTTTTCAGTCTTTTGAAGCTCACACACTTGCAGCACTTAATGCACATTCACATTTTTTTTAGCACGAAATAGACAAAGACGATAGAGACTGGCACATAGCAGCAACCTGCAGCGCAGAGAGTTTTAAATGCATTTCTCTTGTGTCTCCAGGGAACTGTTTGCTACACACTAATGAGGTTGAGGAGCAACTCTCTTGCTGTTTTTCCTGGCATCGATGCAGCAGTCGAATGCAGGCATGCCCCCCCATTCTTTTTCCTGCTCAGTAGCCCAACGCAAAAAAGCAAAAAGAAATACATCATCTCCTTTTGGATCTGAGAGCCAAGAGCAGGTCTGCCAAAGTTAACACAAAGCAATCTTAGGTAATGATCAGCAAATGTGTATAAAGTTTCATGGAGCATGACTTCACATACTTCTCATTTAAAACATGTTGGCTGTCTGAATCTCAGTTACGATGATGCTGCAGTTGAAACCATGCATCCACACACACTCACACTCACAAACACATAGTTTCTCTCCTTGTTTGCATGACGTTTAGAAGCAGCACTTGTTTTTTTATAAGCTGCTGTAACTGATTTGATATGGTGTAACACTGTGGCAAGGATTAGCTACTGGTCATAAATTGTGGAATTTTAACAGAGGCTTTATGGCATGCTCATGCCCATTCATTCTGAAAATGTGTGTCAGATTTTCCATTCATTTGCACACATCCCCGGTGCACATGCACACACACAAACATTTCAGCATGGCTCAATTGATGAAAGTTATTTGCTGATTGTAAAAAAGAAAAGAAAAAAGCTTGATGAGTTGTGTTAGTACTCTACCTACAGCACAGTCGAGCACAGAGGGAGAGCCGGGGGGTCTCAGTGCAACAACGCAGAGAAAAAAGTGAAACACAATCCAGACATTGTTTACCCTGTTTCTGATGTAAAGGCCACTTACTGTCGTGTCCAATGCCTAACCCTTAATTTGCTGCTCCTTCCTTTGAAGTGTGTGCACATTTCTGTTTCCTGACACACTACCTTTCCTCTCTCTGCCTCCACTCTGAGCCCCAGCAGTTGATATTGCAACTGGATAAGCCATGTTTCCATGTGGGGGCTCTTTTTGGGCCTGCCCTGATGATAAAAAACACAAGTGGAAAGGGGGGAAAGGAGTGCCGGGCGCACAGATCCTCAGAGAGGCCCCAACCCCAGCCCAGACAACGCTGCAGGGGATTAGAGCACACCCTGGCAGCAGAATGGTTTCACTTAAGAATTTCAGTAATCACTTTTAGGAGTGTAATATATAGCTGACCTTCGGCAGCGCCACACGACCCCCCACTCCCCCAGCCATTTGATCAAAGGAAGCGGCAGTGAGTGCGCAAACAGGCGCTATCAGTGGACTCCAATGGATTTACAGCCTGCTTCTTCTCTCTTGTCTCCCCTGAGTCGTGTGCTGATGCACACTGAAAACCAGTTTCATCTTACAGAACACATTTTTCTCTTGTACTAATTTACGGGGCCAGATCATGACTGAGCTTAGAGGAGCTGGAGGAGGACTTCAGAGTGGGGGGGTGGGGGCTGCAGAGGCCTTGGGGAAGGGGTGAGTGTGGAGCTTGGAGCACCTCAGTGCCCTTGTGCACTGCCTGCTGACTGGACAGAGCAAAGGGTTTGTCATTATCATGGGAAAATCCCAGTTGGTGCTGTCTTCTCTGCTGGAGCAGCTAAACACCACGGCCTGTGCACCGCAACAATAACGACAAGAGAACAGGCTAAGGGGTCGACTCAGTAGGGCTTATATGGTGCCTTAAATCACCACTGGCTCTGACAAAGAGAAGAGAATGTCAGTATCATAGCAACTATTAATAACCAACTGAGGAGATTTAGCCAAGTTGAAAGGTTTTCCTAAATGGTAACAAAGTATTTGTATAATACAAACGTGTACATTGTACTGGTTTATATTACCATATGACATTTTAATTGGTTGTTTTATTGCAATAAGTGGCAATTCTGCTCTGTCAGTTATAAACAGATTGTTGCTGATAACATACATGAGAGAGGAGAGTACAACACTAACATGTTGACCGTTGTGGTTTTATGAGGAAATTTCCTTCAGCTGGTTCAATCCACAGTGATAATGAACAGTAATGTGTGACTCACATGCTGTTTTAATTTCACAGTCTTGTATTTCTTGCTGTACTAGTTTCTTAATCTTCCATATAAAAATATAAATTTACCAACTTTATTTATTTGTGTTTGCTTTATGTAATAGAATACTAATAGATCTATTTATTTTATCTAATTTTGCCACAAAAAACAAACAGAGGCCGCATCAGATAGTGCTGAGCAGAGCAGGAAGTACTGCTCGTGGCCAGCTGAGGGCATCAAAGAACAGATGACGAGAGAGTACCTGCATGCTGAGGTGGAAAGATGCAAGTCATTTACAAGTCAACAGATTCAAATTGCAATATATACACTTTTAAAATATATATTTTGATAAGTCTGTGTGAGATAATCACAAAGTTATAAATATTTGGACAGCTCACCACTTGTATAGAAGCACTTGATTCAGAGAAGGTTGAGTGTTCATGTGACTCGTTTGGTCCCCACAAAAAGGTTTGTTCATTTATGAGCTTCTTGGACAGGTTTTTGAGGAGGAATGAACACAGGAATGTTCACTGATTAAAGCATGTAAAAGTGACTCAACCACATCTTCCATGCGTCCCAGTGAGAGCAGAGAGAGAAATAAACAACTGTAACTGAGGTCCTGAAATAATGACTTTAACCAAGCTTTCTGAGGTGTAATGCAGGTCAGCATGGGCCTTATGTTTTGCCTGTATGAAAGGAGGACTAAGGGTACTTGAAACTATACAAACACATGGAAGTCCAACATCTGTTCTGAAAATATATTTATGCATCTAAATTTAGCTTGGTGGTTATGCAATAGGCTACCTGTGCTTATCTAGTACTGATAAGGAGGAAGTTTGAGTGCAGGACATTATTCCTGTAATATTCTTGCATTTCCCCATCAGCTGATATGATTGTTTGTTTAGAAGGTAAACAGGAGGAATATGCTTGCTGTGAATGCTCTACGGCCTTTAACAAATTACATTTTTATGGTGTGGCAATATAATAGTACTGATAAGTAAAATATGTGAATTCTTTCCATGCAATTACCATAATACAGCTGGCTTTTTGATGCTAACTGCTGTTGAGTCAGTTACAGTAAGAAATAATGACTTCTCGCTTTGCTGGAACAAACTTAGCTCAGACTGTGATAACCTTATTAGTTTCAATTTCAGTGCTAGCTACACTGAACATGTGGTTAACAGTTGCTTTTGAGAAAATTGGGAGAACTTTTCTGACCTTTATGATTATTGCTAATTCTGCGGAAGAGAGTACAGCTGCTGGGTGGGCAAATAAGCCATCAGGCTAAAAAATGATTAACAACATGTCTGTTGTGATTAGCATCAAGCCATTAGAACCATTCCATTGACTCTGTTACTTTAAAATCATCACTCGACATCCTCCACACACACATCCTGGTTCAGAGCTCTGATCATCCAGGAGATACATGTGGGTGAAGAGGTTGGGTTGTGTATTTGTGTGTTTGACTGGCTATAGGTGTGTGAATCAGCTGAGTCTCATGTGGCTGGCCTGGCCTTGCTCCCTACGACCCAGCAGGGCTCACTCACCAGCTGCATAGCACCCTCTACACATTCCAGCTTTATTCCCAAGCTCACCTCCCTCTGTTACAGCAGTTGTAGCAAAATGTGTACCAGCTGTAACATTGTCAAGTAAATGGGACTCTTACACATTTTAAAGGCTTTATTGAAAAGTTAGCTAAGTCCCATGCATTAAACCCAGGTGTTCCTGTCCACAGGAACATACACAGAAACATGAAGTCGGACACGGTTGGACTTGGTGTTACTTTGTAATGCAAGCAGTGTTGTAACTTCAGGAATGTCAATGTTGGTCTGTTAGATAGCCAAAAACTATTGAGAGAAATATTTCTACAGCTCTTGGATGGATTACAAAGAAATGTAGCACTGACACTCATTTTTCCCCAATAGGATTAATCATTAAAAACCCAAAAAGTTTATGTTCCTTGATTTTTCCTGTAGCACCACATTGAGGCTGACAGAAATAGTCTTGAGAGATTTGGGCTAATAAATAATAAAATCCACTGATACTATAGTCAGACTCCAGTCTGTTTACTACAAAATGTACCTACTCTGAACTAAAATTGTTCTGTCCAAGAATTAGCTTTGTATTTCACCTAGCGCTTAGACCAAAGCTGCTTAAGTAGGTTAAAACTCTTAACAGAGCATGCAGTTTGCACTAGAGCTGACCTACATTTTTCCTTATTTCACTAATATTTTATCTTAACAGATTATTTTCCTTGTTTTTCTTTTAGTCAGATTCTGGAGGTGACAGTGAGAGATTTCACAAGAAAGTAAGAAATTGATAAATTGAAGAAAACTAAAGGATTTTTTGGGGTCTGGTCTGTGTGCCTTATTATGTCAGAACAGATTTACTCTACAAGTAAATTTTGATTTACTCCTTCTGTTGTATAATGAACTTTATTTGAGTTTATAGCATGACAGACCATATCTGGATTCAGCAAAGAAGTGGAGAGGCAGAGAGAAATTTTAAAAAACAACAATAAGGTGCAAGAGGACCAGCACGCTGCTCCTGTCGCTGATACAGGCCTAGCGTGGCAGGCATGGACATGTAGCTGCACTCGGACTCCCCACATAATGGTGAGTTCAAGATAAGAACAAGGATGCAGATCCCCAGAGAGGCAGGGCAGGAAGGAAGATGGATTAGGAGCCCCTTAAACCTCATCCTTAAACCAATGTCTATAATGTATAAAAAAATTGAGGGACAGGACTAGAGCGAGAGTGGGTGGATGTGAAGGAGGAACCCCACACGCACACTCCACCACACCAAGTCCCACATCTCAAATCCTAAGTGCTCTATAACATTGGCTGGACAGTGATGAGTGAAAAGGGCCTCAAAATGAAAATTACAACATAAACATTTGCTTTCAAATCATGAAACCTGGGAAAACCTGCAAGATTACCTGATGAACACTTTGAATGGCTTGTTATAAGGAAACTAAGCAAACCAGTGACATCTACCTGAACCAAATGCTCCTCCAGCACTGATTCTTCTCCAAACAGAAGCTACATTGACATGCTGGACTTCATTGACCAGAAACTTTCCAGTTATGACCCCAGGCTAGTTCTTTTTTGTAGTACTTCGAAGGGAATTACAGTCAGTGGAAACCCTTGGCATTAACCAACAACAGTTTGCCTTACTAGCTGCTGAGAAACTCTCAGACTCAGTTAATTCCATTACAGAGGGTAAGGCCAAGTTCTCTAAGGAAAATAAAAAGCTGAAGGAGATCATACTAAATGTTCACATCGGCAGGATGCAGGACAAACTACACTCACCTAAAGGATTATTAGGAACACCTGTTCAATTTCTCCTTTGTGCAATTATCTAATCAACCAATCACATGGCAGTTGCTTGAATGCATTTGGGGTGTGGTCCTGGTCAAGACAATCCCCTGAACTCCAAACTGAATGTCAGAATGGGAAAGAAAGGTGATTTAAGCAATTTTGAGCGTGGCATGGTTGTTGGTGCCAGACGGGTCTGATGAGTCTCGATTTCTGTTGAGACATTCAAATGGTAGAGTCAAAATTTGGTGTAAACAGAATGAGGACATGGATCCATCATGCCTTGTTACCACTGTGCAGGCTGGTGGGGGTGGTGTAATGGTGTGGGGGATGTTTTCTTGGCACACTTTAGGCCCCTTAGTGTCAATTGGGCATCGTTTAAATGCCACGGGCTACCTGAGCATTGTTTCTGACCATGTCCATCCCTTCATGACCACCATGTGCCCATCCTCTGATGGCTACTTCCAGCAGGATAATGCACCATGTCATAAAGCTGGAATCATTTCAAGTAGGTTTCTTGAACATGACAGTGAGTTGACTGTACTACAATGGCCCCCACAGTCACCAGATCTCAACCCGATAGAGCATCTTTGGGATGTGGTGGAACGGGAAATTTGTGCCCTGGATGTGCATCTCACAAATCTCCATCAACTGCAAGATGCTATCCTATCAATATGGGCCAACATTTCTAAAGAATGCTTTCAGCACCTTGTTGAATCAATGCCACGTAGAATTAAGGCAGTTCTGAAGACAAAAGGGGGTCAAACGCCAGATTGGTATGGTGTTTCTAATAATCCTTTAGGTGAGTGTAATCTTCTTTGGGATTCCTGAACTTGCAATGAATACCATAAAGATAGAAGGCAATGTGAGAAACATTACCTTTCAGCATGTCCACCAGCTGGTAGGGAGAACACCAGAGAGTCACTGCCCTTGGTCTGCTGTCAGTAGGTTTGAGCATCTTAAGCTGACGCACAGAGCTATAAGGTTCCAACTTCAGCATCAATGACCAGTTTCCAAAGGAATTCTTGTAATAGAATTTTGTTATCCACAAGGAAGAAAGCTACCATCCATCCATCCATTTTCTGAGCCTGCTTCTTCCTGGTCAGGGTCGCAGGGGGCTGGTGCCTATCTCCAGCAGTCTTTGGGCGAGAGGTGGGGGACACCCTGGACAGGTAAAGCTACTATTTCTTTGTATTTAATTCATCTTTAATCTTCACACATTAGTTATGTGTAAACAATTTCCCTCAATGTCTGTATATCATCTATTGGTCTATTATAGAAAACCAATTGAGATGCATCATACTGGTGCTTCATATATCAAAACAATAGAAAAGTTCTCCTTTGTGGTTATGCTCTGGAGATAGATACACACACAAATTATTATGTGACTATGAATATTAGAATGCTGAACACCAAAGGGTTCACATCCACAGTTGGATACACACAGTGAAACATACACACCCTTCCCTTAAGACTGCCATCACAGCACTTCAAGCACAGCTGTCAAAACTTTGGAACTTCCAACAAAACAATAGTGAGACACCTTTGGGGGACCGGAGAGAAACAGTATGAAAACAGAGAAAGGGAGTTTTTACACCTCAGATGCTTTAGTTTTACTTTGTTTCCTTTCTTTGTTTCTTCACTCCTTTTTGCCAACTATTCTATTCACCTCCCTCTTACTCCTCTTCTTTTTTGCTTCAGGCATTAACCACTGTTGTCTCACATCAGTTCTCATAACAGCTCTGGGAAGACCTCCCTCAACCTCACGCCTCGCATGTGAGTCCACATGTCCACGTGGAATACTAACACTGAAATCCTCCAAATCAGGTCAAGTCAAATTAAGAGAGGTATTTCAGGAGCCCACCCAAGTCTCAGAAGGGGTCAGTGAAAGCTTGCTTGAGGCCATATTTAAATGTCAAAATACACTCAGACTACATAACAAAGAGGGCTTGAAACTAAGTGTTTACAGTGAGATGCAATAGATTTTTTTCCCCTGCAGTCAGGTGTGGACACAGGTGAAAAACACTGTTGTCATGCAAAAAACTGGCAAATCAAAACTTTTGACTAATTTGGCAAAAGAAAATTCTGCTTGGTTGGACTGACAGCAAAAATATTACAACATTTGGCTTTCAAATACTTGTTAAGAACCTGATGTTTGTTTAAACTAATAATGCCACTTTTGACGCCAAAACCATAAATGTCAGAGTGGCTTTTCATGTTGAGAATCATTGTTTTAGTATATTTAGGATGCCACTTTAAGCATCCTGTGGCTTAGGAGTCAGGCATTAAGTGTAGTCACATTTATCTCAACTTCATCTCTGCATACACAAAGATGTGTTGGAAGCTGATAAGATTTGGACCTTGCTTGGACTTACAAACAATCATTTGGCAGCTACAAGCATTCCAAAGAAGTTCAGACTGCCTTGTGATTTATTGCCAGGATGTTGCTGTGTAGTGAGAGTGTGTGGACTCCAGGTTAAAGTAGCTGGTGACAAGGCAGGTCACTGAGATAGCTAAGCTACATAGCAATCTGGGACTCATTCGAGAATGTTCCCAAGGGGCCTTTAGACTGGAAGGAGGTGGTAAATTCAGACTTTGAGAGCTTTATTTCTGCTGATATTGTGTAACAACTTGTGCATAAAATTGAGCACATCTGCCTTCACAAACACAGGTTTAAAAATTTTATTCAAGAAAAGAAAAGACACTTTATTAAAACCATTGAATGTTTATGTGTAATGTTATGTGATCCAACAGGATACTGTTTTTCTACAGTCCCTGGGAGGTTGACTGTATGTAACCTGAAAAAAGAAGAAAAAAATTATCATTATTCATCAATACAGAATCCACTTCTGTTTTTAGTTTAGGATAAAATTGAAGGTTTTGTTTAATAGAATTGACATGGTCACAGTCATTTCAAAGCTTTCAGATGCTCTTTTTTTTTTTACAAAGTTACAAAGTAGTTTTTTTATTTAAAAACTATAATTATTTTTCTCAATTTTATGCTTCTGTTTGAGCAACGCACCCCCAAACGTTTTTGCTGATAAACTGTGTAAATGAGTGTTTAAAGGTGCAATATGGAATATTTTCATAAAAAGCAATATTTTTAACAAAATAATGCCTCCATGGGGTGTTTAGAGGGGTGTAGAATGAAAATACCGCATTTTCTTTAGAAATTATATTTGAAGTAGGCCTAAAATATGATAAAATATTTATTCTGACGAGCACCACGTTGGCATTTTGTTTACATCTACCAGCTGTCAGCTGGCAGAGCAGCGGGCACCATTGTGGGTTGCCTAATACGGTGAAGGCTGGTACTGTGGAGTCTGCAGGTTGAGCAGCTGGAAGCCCCGGGGATATGTGGTGATTATTTATCTTATTTGTTTGCCATAGGGGATTCCCCGACATGTGACTGCCAAGGAAAAGTGTGGAAAAGTCTTTTTAGCAGCTCACGCTAACACAGAGTGGCGGGTGGTTGAAGTGTGGGAAGTCTGGGCTGTGGGTTCGGCTGGAGGATACCTCGAAGGATTTTGTGGCTGGGTGGAGAAGTGAGGTGTGCAGGATGGTGTGAGGAGGACAGAGGATCTTGCAGGGTCTTGCTCTTTGCCATGGACTGAATTGATGACTGAGCAACAAGTAGGAGTTTTCTTTTATCACAGTTAGTGTGTAATCAACAGGGCTGGAGAGCATGATTAGTGAGCTAAACTCATGATATTTTGTTGTCCTTCTCGAATTGGAGATCAGAGTGGGTTTCGTGAGGAATATTCGTAGCATTAGAACATGTGGGGAGTCACGAGCCTGGCACCCCGGTGCCCAGATGCTTTATTCTGTTGTTGTGGTGTTCATGTTTCATATTCCACCTTTAATGGTCCTGTCTACATTTCTGAGTATTATTTTTGTGTTCTAGCACATTTTAATTTTAAAACTATTAATTTACTACTAAAAATCATCAGTGGAGCGCCCTCTTGAGGTTAAAACATTACACTGCACTTGAATTTGAATCAGGCATTGCTATTGGCTGAGTCCTTGTCATTGTTCTGCTGTTGTGGAGTATAAATAAGCTCAATCTCGGCCACACCCTTGTAACAAGGTGGAGTTTGAATAGCAAGTGTTTACGGTGTTTATCAGAGCTCATTTTAGTGCAATGTTTGAGATTTTGTGAAAAAAAAAAATGTTTATTTTTTTTGCACATTACTGAATGATTTTCTCTTCATGCTAGGATACTTTGATATATATCTGGGGCACTGTGGACCTGCAGTGTCGGCCACTTATGTGAGGAAAGCTTATAGGACACGTCATCCTGAATACCGGATGACAACCCCTGGGAAAGCTCCAGATGCAGCCAAAAAATGTTGGAAACAAGGTAAAAACAAATCACCTTAAGTTTTGTCCAAGTCAACAGAAATGTGTAAATTAGATTAAATAATGAACAAAACAAACCACATAAAACAGTGAAGCAACAGTTGCACTGACTTATTGGACATTTTTTGACAATACCATTAATTTAACTGTTAATAATACTAGTAAGAAGGAGAAGAAAGAAACACAAATTAGCAAAACTTTGTGTTTGGAACACTATATTTATCATTATAATGAATGAATGCATGGTTGCTGACAGTAAGTTGTTATTTACAGTAAGTATTGGATTGAAATGTTCCCACTAGTTTTCGTGAGTTTTTTTTTTTTCTTTTGCCACATGGGGGAGGTGCAACGCCATTGTCTCTTTTGGCAGCTGTTTACCTACAACTTCCTGTTTTCAGCTGGAAACAACATTAGTATTTATACTGAAACCTATACTAAACTATATTTAGATCTAATTGTAGTTGAGATCTGATTAACCTTCAAGTCTCATTAAACACTTAATAAAGGTCAGTATGTCAAACCCTGTCTGTCTGTTTTTAATGCAGAGCTTAACAGAAAACAGTTTTTTTTAGGAGAACTATTTAAAGTGTCTGTTTGTTGCTGCTTGAGAACCAAGAAACAATAATATTAAAGCTCTAGATTTAAATCCAAACTCATACGTTTTCTTTGTCTACAGCCCCTTGTGACCCTAAAGGACATAAATCAACAACAAATAAAACAAATACACATAAACACAAGTTACTAAAATGCTGTGGGAGACAAATACAAGCTGCACAGTCAGGTAATCAGTCCTACTTTATTTAACAGGGCATGTTTTAAAGGATAAGTCATATAAATATTAGGCTAGACTGTGTATGTGTTTCTCAATTGTCCTGCCACCTCCAATGACTTAAAATTGGAATACATACTACGTGACCATCAGGCTGATATTTACATGATTTAGGACAGTATGGAGCTTGTAAAAAAATCCATCTGTGCAATTCCGACTGTCATAGAAATTCTGATACGGGTCAAGTATAGGTAAAAAGTTCGATCTGGCCACTTTCACCTGCAGTGGGAAAGTAGCGTATCCATTGCTTTCCTGAAGACTTCACTTTTTAACAAAAAATATGAGTCCTTACAGGTAAAATGGAATGGTAGCAGATACAAATGCGCTAAACCCAACTGGTTACATTTAAGGAAAGATTGTAGTTTTGGTTAGAGCACATTGTTTCCAATATAAAACTGATGCATTAGGTAATAGGACCAATAATATCTACAAGGTTTTCATGCAGGATAAAATCATAAAAAAACATCCAGAGACACTCTTTCATATTATTGACACAATAGATAACAATTAGAACGTGAAGCATTTTCCTTCAAATAAAACAAACTCACCTTCAAAACAGATTTGCATGCTACATCTGAGCAGATGCATGCTGGTCCTCAGCAGAAGAGCAAATGCAAAGCACTCCTCAACTGCAAAGGAAATGGTGCGGTTTCTCAATTCCAAGATTAGGACTGAAATCTGCAGTTCCCCCCTCCACTTTAAGTGGCTGTGGTGTACACACAAACCCACTGAGACCATAGAAACATACACAGTGAGTTAGTGCTGGGATCTGGCCAAGATAAATGACTGCTTCAGGTGAAAACAAACCATGGCTGCCCCGCTCCCCCCACCTCCTCTGAATTCTAAAGTTTTAGGGCAACTTTAACTTCTCTTTCTGTGTCAATTGTTCTTTCACATATGCTCCAAATTGGCTCCTCAACCTTCCAACACTCTTTGGGCTTGTGAATTTTTCAGAATGAGAAATTGCAGTTTAAATGGTGCTCTGCAGGCCCCGTATTTCATATGTGCTGGGAACTGAAGCTGGAACCACCCTTTTCAAATACATCAGACTTCATTTTGATCACAGCTTTGCAAACTGTAATATACTCACGCAAAACAAAAGATGGAGTAAAGTACAATGAGAGGGGACGGATACGGTTCTGCATAATATCAAGAGACACACAGAATGAAAAACTCAAACACCATTCCTTTAAACACCAGAAGGTCCTGGGCTGCTTTAAATTTTGAATCAGGATTTTTACCTTTACTGTATATTCACATCCTGTCCCTTAATGCTGGTCTTTGGTTATTTGTATGGGCATGTGATTTAGAATCACTTGCTGGTTATAACTGAAGCCTATGTCACAAACAAGTTAATGCCAAGCCTGAGATGTCCTCTTTGCACCCTGGTGGGATTCACTGGACTGATGATGAAGTTAAACCACTGCTTTCATCCTTTTCTTAGTTGTCTAAGGAGGTAGTCATAGAACTGAGTTGGTGAGTAGATTTGATGTGGCAAGTGGTGTGAGGAAGCATTTTGCTCAAACAAAAAATACTATTGTCAATTGCTGGCTCTGTGGTATGATATGTTGTTAGACATGACCTGTTAGGTTGGTCCATGTGTAAAAGGACATGTATAAAAATAGACCAACTGTATCCAACTTCTTCCATAGTTGAAAAGTGAAGCTGCCATGCTCCATGTACAGGCGCTGCCATGTTGTTTATGGAACCAGGGTCCATGTATGAGAAACCTGCACATAATACTGATGTTTTTTAAGCATCGTATAATAAACTAAAAAGCACCTTGGGGTTTGAAAATGTCATCTACAGTATGTCATGTCCCCAGGTTCTGGATTTTGTTTTGTTTATGCTTTCAATTCATTCATTTAATTTGTTTCACAACACATTTATCTGTCACTACCTCATATCTTCCTGTCCTTGATTTTCACTCACTGTCTCATCAAGTCTTGTATTTTTCACCTGCCATTGTTAATTTTCCTCTCACGTGTGTCACCTGTGTTCCCCAGTATAAGTTCTCTGTCCAATTGTCTGTTTCTTGTTAGATCCTTGAACATGCTTGTGAATGTTTGATGAATGTGCTCATGTTAGTTTACTCAAGTCAAGTTTTTTTCCAGTCATAGTCAAGTCTAATACAGTCTAGGACTTCAAACTTACTGAAACTAACCACCAGTATATTAAATTTACGTGTGATTTTTTTTCTGACATTATATAATTGTTCAGTTAGACTGTTTAATTCCTTTAATATATTCATAATGTCACATTTTTTGATTAATTTATTTCATTTAGAATGTTTTGGGGGCTCCACACATCTCACCTGAGTCTGTGATAGAGAGATTACCTGAGTCCCACCTCAGGGTAGAGGGAAAGCTCACTGATGCTGAGAAACGCTTCAGTTAAAAGAACAATTGCTTTAGTCACACAATTATGAGCTCAGGGTGACTAAAGGCAAAAGGCCCTAGAGGGGTGCTGCTAAGGATCTCTGGCATCTCATTCAGCGTGTTCCACCCACCCCCTGCTGGTTATTACTCGGACCACCAACTGAGAGCAACAGTACTGAAATGAACAACCCCACTACAGAACTGCAACCGCCATCATCAATTCTACTTTACTCATAAAAGCAAGAGTGTTAAAAGTTATTAAAGGTCTGATCAGAGTTCAAACATGATGATTTCCGTGTTGTAAATAATTCTAATGTTAACGTTTGATCTGTGGAGGTTAGTTTAAGCAACAAACTTTCAAAGAATATATATATATTTTTAATTGCTCCGAGGTGTTCAAATGAAAAGTGATCTTACGAAATACTGCATCTGTCAATGGTACACATTATTAGATAGCAATTATATAATTATTAGGGCCGGGACTTTAACGCGTTAATTAAGATTAATTAATTACACAAAAATAACGCGTTAATTTTTTTAACGCATTTTAATCGCACTTATTTAAGCACCGCAGAACATCTCTCATGAGTTTCAGCGTACCGATTATACTGGAGCACCTACCAACGTTCATTATTTAGGACAACAACAAACCACAGTGAACATGAATGAAGAAGCGACCGCTTTGATTGGCCCCGTGGATGGGAAGTTTTGTTATAAAAAATGACTGGATGGAAGCGTGGATAAGAGCATGTGTGCAAGCTATGCAGCAAGGAATTTGCACATCACCGCAGCACATCGGGCCTGAAGTATCACCTCAATGTTAAACATATAGCAGCTAGCGTGGACGTTAGCCCGACTCCGAGTACAAGTGTAGACATTTTCTACACTTAATGCACTGGTCTGTTGGACTTGGTTGAACAAAAATAAACAATATTTTGTTGCTTAAGCTTATGTGTATTCAGTCATGATTCAATGGTATACTAAAAATCCGTTTGAAAAAAATTCTCACTGTTCTCTGGTCAAATATTTATATGCGATTAAAATGCGATTAATTTTGATTAATTAATTACAAAGCCTCTAATTAATTAGATACAAAATTTTTAATCGAGTCCCGGCCCTAATAATTATAGCCTGTTGTAATTTAATGTGCCAGTTAAGTATAACGCAGTATTCTACAAGCTATTCTGGTTTGATTTGTTTGTATTTCAAATAAGATCAGTTCTCATTTTTATCAGTGATAAATAGTAACATTTCAGATAGCAGGGCATCACATCCTCTTTTTTTTTTAAATTACAACATCCAGAACATCATTCATGCTTCACTCACATGTCACTGTTCTGCTGTCACTTCATTCATTATTGCTTCTTACTTGAATGTATTTAATCACAGAAGTCCTGTTAAGATAGATCATATCACAAATTATTGTTACTGTTTTCACCCAGCAAGGATGAAAAGCTCTGCTTTCATTTATCTGATTAAACTGGTGGACAGCAGGTTAACTTCATACACAGATGGACATGACATGGACCCAGTGTCCTGCAACTGACAGTTTGGGGTGTTACTGAGAGTTTTTGTTGATATTATTTTGCAGATATAAGTTTGCCAGTAAACATGTTGGAAACATGAAATGAGCAGAAAATGTCACCAACCACAACAAAACAAAATAAATGAGCATTCTCAGTAATTGTGGAACCAGAACGACAAAAGTAACGAAAAACAAATTTACAGCACGCGAGAAGAACTATTCCATGTTTGGTTAGATGTACACTATCAGTCAAAAGGTTGACTGTAGATGTGAGTTGTGGATTTTAAAAAGTTATTTTTATGGGTTTTTTTTTTTGTTGTTGCCATGACGGTCCAATCACAGATCAGGACTGATGTAAACACAGACAGGGGGATGTAGAGAGGTTTGCGGGATTAATTGTACAAAAATCTGGTTAGATGTTTTTTTTTTTAATTTAGAGGAACTATATCACAAAATTAGCCTGTGTGATACTTTGGTATTACAGTTTGGAACTAAATGATTGGAAAACAGCAATATACAATTATGTCAGTAAAGTATTTAGTGTTTCAGTGAGTTACTGGAAACAGACCTGGATAAAATGTTAAATGACTTTTGAAGATGTCGGTATGTCCATTGTTTTGATAGAGCTTAGCAGTTGAAATAATCATTGGGTGTTTGTGAAATCCTTTTCACAGGCCAAAGAATTTAAGGACTTGATCTTTTATTCTTTAGGCTTTTCTGTGAGTGCAACATAAATGTACACAAAAGAGATTCTACACATATCCTCAGAAGTTATCAGCTAGAGAATTAATCTGCAGCCATCCTTAGTTCACTTTTTGGATTTGTAACTCAGCAGAGCTGTACACTTCTACTGCACGCAGGCTTTGCTTTGGCAACAGAATTTCTCCTTGGAGAGGAATGAACGTGCAAATGTGTTACAGGTGGGATTCATTAAACTGAGACCTGGCACATTGGTACTCGCTCTGCACAATTACCACGTTACAAAACCAGGGAACAGAGAGCTGCAAACACACAACCACAGTGTGGAAGAGTATACGCACACACAAACACCTGGAAAGGGAAAAACATGTAGATGTAAACATATCATGCATGTAAGAGCATGCACTTCGTGCATTTACAGCAACTATTGGATGGAAAGGTTTCATCACTCTCAAATGAGCTTTTCAAAACAAAATAACCTATTGATGGACCCGTTTTTGCCTGTGTTATTTCACTGATGATGAAGAAAGAAAAAGTTCATATTGTTTTTATCATCACCCTGTTCCCACATCCCCCACCACTCAGATAAAGCTTTAACCTGTCAATACTCCATGTTTTGGCATCAATAAAAGTCCTTTGCCATGTGTTTTTAACCTTAACATGTGATGAGACATTGAGAAGTCCTCCAGCTTCTTCTCATCATCCAAGCCGGGGTGTTAATTTCAATGAATAATGTATGTGGTGTGTTTGCTGAGCGGTGCTCATGTCACAGAGCATTCCTATCGAATATGACTTCCCTTACTCTCTTCTTTCATGTTCCACAGCAACCATTAAAGAACTGAAGGCAGTTATTGTGCAGGGATAGTGAATATGCAAGAGGGTGTTGGGTGAAAACTGAAGGTGTTCCATGGATCCTAATTATCATTGACTACTACAATGCATGGAATTCGTTTGCAGTGTTGGAAGCAATAAAGTACTGGGCCTTACAGCTCTAATGGGAACTGGCTCGCATAGTTATGTGCATTTTGATTTGATTTGAGGCATTTTTGAAATTTGCACTCTTAAAATCTGGAACTGGCAGCTGTTTCTTGTCTCTCCACACGTGTAACTCATGCATTCTTTGTCATGTGTGTACACTTGAACGTCTACAGAAGATTCAAAAAGCTTCAGTAAAGCATTACAGAAGGGCCTTTCCTAAAGGGGAAATGACACAGTTTGCTCCTAAATAATTCCACGAGTTTATCCATTTATCCATTAGCTGAAACCTTATGGCAGCTAATGTAAAATGTTTCCCTAATACTGATATTTTGTTGTTTTACTAACATCATTGCATCGTGAGGCTTCTGACTTTCAAAAAGCCCTGTGGGTAGTTTGCATGAGCCGAAACAACAACAAATTGTCACTTTTGTGTGGTTTGGTGGTTTAGTCCTGTCCTAACTTTTTTGATAAGTGATGCAGATTTTCAAATTCAGAGTATGAATAATATTTAAAAAATGGATAACATTGCTTTACTTTTAAGTGTATAAATGTTTGTCTTGCTATGAAGATTTACCAATAATTGCATAATCTTTTTTTTCTCAGTTTACAAACAGAGTGAGATGAAGTCAGTTTTTAATGTGGTCAAATTTATTGATTTGAAATATTGAGATGTTACAAAAACACTACAAACACCAAAAGCAGCTGTTGCATCACAAACATTAACACAACTTCCCAAATCAACAAGTTTAAAGCTCCAGTAGAAAACATGGGAGTCATGAATAAATATTTAACATGGTTATTGTTACATAGTTTAGAATTTTTTTCTCCCGCTGGACAACCTAGTGTCAGTCACAACCGTCCGCTGACACTTCACACCTGGTGATCAGGGCAGGGTGCATTCATGTGACCTGCTTCTCGGAGCCCCCAGCCAGATAATTATTTCCAGTTGCAATTAGAACGACTGCAAGATCTTTTTGTGTGTGTGTGTGAGCATAGGAGATCCGCAAATATCCTTTTCCCTCATTTTTGCCTTTCTGACATGCTTGTGTAAATACCCGCCACCTGGTCAGGGGAGCGCCTTTAGGGAAGCTATCAAAGCATTCATAAAAATCAAGATGTATGTGACATCCAGTGGATTTTCCCCCTTGCTGCACATGGCAGGCCAACTCTGGAGGGCCAGAGTTGGGGTAAAGTTTCCCCTCTTTTCCTCCCTGACTAGCAGCTGATGCCTGATTGACTGTGATGGGCTTTTTTACGCCCTGCACATGTTACTTTGTTGATCAGCCTTTACTTCATCATCTGTCTTTCTCCGGCCTCTGCTGCTGCTAGAATTCTGACATGTATTTGTCAATCTGAATCTTGACCTAGAAACATTTGCCTACTCCAGCACCTCATTGTCTGTTTACAAACTTGTCCTCATTCCTTCTATTTCTCATTTACAGATTAGGGTCTGCACTTGAGTATAAGAAAACCTTAGAAGATGCAACTGGATTTTAGGCACATGACTGTGAATCAATGCATTTGCATGTTCTGTTGACATTGCAGTGAATTGTCTCGCGTGTAAAACAGTTCACAAAACTGGGACTGATGACATTCATGCTCATATCTGATGATCAGAAAACTCTGGGAAGGCGGCCATCATGGAGGGCTGCCTGACTTCTGTGTCTTTGGCCCAGTGAAGACTGATTGTTCTGCATGAAAACCGTTAGAGCAAAATGGGAACACTGGATGAAAACGAAACATATTAATGGGAGGAGTGGTGCAAAGCAGGAACTCAGATGTGTTTGAGACATTTGAAAACAAACTCAGAATATTTCATGTCTTATTATGACAGATATCTTCTTATGAATACCCTTTTACATTAGCTACATGCTAATGTGTAGCTGTTTGAAAGCTGTAAACGATGAACTTTATTTAAATGTTTTTTTTAAATAGCCGTCTCTCTTTTTTAGGAATATTGCACAGATTGTCTGAAACCTGTAGGAGGCAGTGTTTGTTTTACACAGCAGGATCTAACTCTGACCACAACTGGTCATGTATGGTTCAGATGAGAGCAAAGACTTCTGTTGCCAGCCTGCAGAGATGGCTACATACTTTCCATTCTTTAATGAAGTCCTTCAATGACTCCTGCGCTACAACACTTGAGACACACACGCACATTCAGTGTTTCCATCGATGTGAATAGTAGGCCTGTGAAGTATTTCAAAATGTCAAACAGCTGCGAGATTGTAGGCGCTTGAAGGACACTAATGCATGAGCTGAGGCCTAATATAAACAACATTACTCAACATGAAAGGTGAAGACTTTTTGGTGAAGTGACACTTGTCCATCGGCACCCAAACGGCACTTTTAAAACATGCAGATCTGTGTGCAAGCAGATTCCTTTCTCGTCTGTGTCTTTTGACCAATCCTCTTGAAAATGATTTTATGCTGACATTTCCCAATCTCTGCAATCTCATCAAATCATAACACAAGTCTTCATCCAAACCTCCAGAGAGCTTGAAGCGTGTTTTCTGTTTGCTTATTATCCCATAATAGCAATCAATATTCTGCTGAGAAGCAGCGATCACAGCTGTTTAAATACACTCCACTTCACTGTGGAACTCTAAATTGCACATTTTTTTGTTGTTTTCATTTTGAGGCCTGTAACTTACAACCACCTGGAGAGTAGATGGTTGGCAAGTGGATCCATTTCTCACAAAATTATTAATCCTGCAGAAATGTCAGTTCATCATAAAAGCGCTCAAGTCCAACATCTTGTGAGGCGAAAGCATAAGAGTCGTCCCACCGGCAGCAGATTGTAACTTCCAAGCAGAACAAAACGTGCTGCAATCTTTGAGGAAGATCCAATCAGACGAAAAGGGGAGGAACATACTGTAAAAGGGAAGGTGATGAAGAGAAATAACACATTTTGGCTGCAGCGACTCAACAGGAAATCAAATAAATAAAAGCTTTCAAAGTCAGAGACAACTTGGATTAATTACATTTGAGTTGCTCTCACCAGTCAGTAAGGTGTCTTACTTTTTGATAATATGGTTTTAATCAGTGAGAGACAGGATGGCCAAACTGTTTTATTTTTTTCACAGCTGTTTTTGGCCTCTCCACTCCATCTCATTTTTTTCAGCACCTTCACCAATTTCCCATGTCATGAGTGCAATGCAGGAATTTTAGACTAATGCCACCACTTTCATTCCAAACTGTGAAAAAAATTAACATCACATTTTCTTTTGATTTCTTTCTCTTTACACAGCAATTTCTTATTTTATGGCATTAATCCCTCATACATCTTCAGCTCTGCTTATTAGTATCACAGTGACTCTACCAGCCCACATGTTCCAGGCAAATCAACCAAAGATGAATCCTGTTCAGACACGGCAGCACATGTCATTACTTATAACGTACAAAGCACACTTGTTGCTATGCAGTCAAAATAAACCATTTTGCATGTAATGGTTTATTTCAGCTATTAAGTTACTTTATTTGTGAACCTTAAAAGGTGTCAAATGTTTTCCACAAAAACAAAAAAATTGCACACTTAATAACTGTCTTAAGATTTTGTGAAAATTTATGAGAATATCACAAAAAAAGAGTACAAAAAATAAATAAACAGGTTTCAAAGCAGAAGATGAAATCCAGGCTCCATTATAGGTTTTCATGCATTAAATTACAACATGCATAAGGAGGAAATTCATATGATACATACTTATTCATACTTATCAAAGGTATCACAAGTGTTGCACATGTGCATATCCATCAGGAAAAACAGCTGTAACAAATGTATCTGTCTTCACTTTGATTATAACTTAAAGAAGGAGAACAATGACAAAATCTCTTGGAGTGCCAAGCTGTTAGAGTCACACTGATTAAACATGGAGTTTCACTTTATTCTCCCAACAAGCAAAGTTTCATAGTGTCAAAAGAAAAAAATCAGCAATATATTTCCAATTAGTTAAAACAAAAAGCAAATGATCATTTCACATTTGTGGGTCCGTACACTTTGACACTGTTTTATGATTTTGTGACCTCTATCGCAGAAGAACAAGGGTTGTCTGTGTGTGTCTGTGTGTGCGTGCACATGCATACACAGATGGGAGAGGACAATGTTTTCTGATGAGGTTAGAAGAGAGGCTGAGGTTGAAAATGTTGTTCTACATTGTTCAAACCAACCTTCAGGTTGTTTTTGGTCATACGTATCACACAGCAACAACTTGTAACCCTTCCACTGGCCACACCCACCAGAGATTAAAGGTGAACCCAAGGTCAAATCAGCTATCAAGTCAGAAACATTTATCGTCAACTTCCCACTGTGCAATTACTACACACACACACAGATACACACTCAAATTCTCATCCTCCTGCTACGGAGGTCACGACCTCATGTACCACCGTCAAGGTAGGAATGAAGCTGAGGATGTCCAACCCTAGAAGACTTAGCCAATCATTTTCAGATCCTGGCTGAAGAGGGCTTTTTGGGAAGGTACCATCAGTTACTGAGTCCAACACACACAGAACTTAACTGCCTGCTTTGACCAGAAGATTATAAAACCTACAGTTTCATAAACACTGCAAAGAGTATCCTGCCACAAGACGCCTGCCCTGCTAGTTTTTACTTGTTAGGATATCATATTATCATAAGTCATCACCCACAAAAATGCATGTGCATTCAGAAAACTCCCTTGACTTTAGAAGTATTACTTTTGAAATTCCCTTGTTACAGATAGGCCTGATTATGTTTCTCTTCTGCTTACTGACATCAAACTGGTAAAAACATTACAGTCTCCTCAGAATTACATCCTATAACTGTGTAATCACATTTTGTAGACTGTGTCTGATGACTTGTTTTCAGTAAAAGGCCCTTAGTCTGTGTGTGGTTTTGTACCACGCAGCTACTTCAACCCGCACAGACACAAAGCCTATAGGACCTTATTTGTGAAAGGGCTGTATAAGATGATTGGTGGTAATGCAGGCAGCATAGACCATAAGAATCAATGGCTGACTTCCAAAAAAATTAGCCTAAAGTCTGAAAAATCATGGAAACTGCTATAAATTGCTTTGCTGTTGCTGCTCCTGAGGTAAAACTGTCACAAAATGCAACATTTCTTAATACATTTTTTTACTACTGTGTTTCATAATATCTTGGACTTGTATTTTGAACTTACTTAACCTTAAAGGTCAGATTTGAACTCCTCTGGTTTTGGGTCTCCATCTTTCCTCACTCTAAACACATTGAGATCTGAAGAAATGAGGCCCACTGAAACTGAAGTAGGCTGAACATGGATGGCTCATAATGGGTGGCTGTCGAGTGACAATACATGGAACTCCAAATTAGTCAGAGAAAGGGGAAAAACAGAAACAGAAAGAAAAGTCTGTCCATGTGTGACCAACTGAGAGTAGCTGCTGTTGATTGACTTCTCCGAAAACTTTAATTTTTTGAATACATCTAATGCTGATGTTACTGTATTCAGTCCATGTTGAATTGTTTTGTTTGGAACATCAGTCATTTTGAGTTTCTTCACATGGAGAGACCAAATCTCCTGATATTGGGTGAAGCATTTGACCTGACCGTAAATACTTGTTTCAGCTTTCGTATTGTCCTGATAAGCAGAAGAAGAAGAGAAGCAGTTTTGTTTTGCACATATTTTAAAGGGCTCCAGTAAAAGTAAAAGTTTTTTTCCAATAAAAAAATTTTGAATTGTCCGTGATGCCAGCAGAGTTAGTTTTAAACTGTTTAACACAGTTTATTCACAGCTGGACTTTTGCCAACAAACGGTCTAGAAACAAGAAAGAGAGCACAAGTTGTCAAGTTCTGGTCTACAGTTCCCCACAAGACCACTTCACATACACCGTAGAGACCTAATTTGCAGTGCAAGTGTTTTGGGGATAATTTAAAAACTACAGACTACAGCAAGAAGTAATAAAGTTAATAATAAAGTTTGTAAGAAACTACAAGAGGCTGGTGACAAAATAAATGTTAACAAGATGGTTCAAACCCTGAAGTTAGAAACAACAGACTTCCCCAAATCAGCTGTCACTTATTTAAGCTAAAAATTATCAACAAGTAAAATACTCCAATATTTTGTGTTTGCTAAAAATATTTTATTTATTTTAATTGTTTTTATACCCATTAAAGATGAAGGCCCAGAACAACATTTGTTTCCATTTGATGTATTTATCTTGAGATAACAAGATAATTGAGTTTATTTTCTTAAGATAAGAAGTTAAATATTCTGCATTATCAGTTTTGACTTAGAGAATCTTGTTTTTTGAAAGAATTTTAATTGTTTGCTAAATAACATCTAAAAAAGCATTGTACTTAATCAGAAATCATGACAGTTATGCTGGTCACTCACTCAGTCTGAAAATGTCTCAGAACACCCATCATCAAGTATTTACTGTTTTAGCTTAAATAATTTTTGTAACCACAAGGTAACAAATGAAACTAAAGAAATCATCCAGGTTTGCAACATAATCATCTCATAATCATAAGAAAACTTTTTTTTTACAGTTTATTTGAATTTCAATAATTCCTTTTTTAAGTACAAAAATGTTAATGAAAATATTTTTATGCATCTGCTCAATATTTCTTTTTCTAAACTATGGACTGTTAGGAGTTAGCAACAAGCTAAAGGGACAAGGAGAACATGTATAAAATGAGCTTCCACCTTTTGCATCAAGACACATTTTCACACATTCAAATACATTATTGCAATTTTTAGTTACCAGAAAACCAGTTTATGAAAAAAAAAGTTTATAAGTACAGACCTAATTTCACTCTTTGCTGCTGTCACAACTGTAATTATGTTAATCTGCATGAACAGTGAAGCAGTTAGAAACTAGAAAAGCACTCAGAGAGCGCAGACCTCCGCCAAGTGGACATATTGTAGAAAGTACTATGTCCGTATCCATAAGAAAATTCCTGGATCCAGACGGTGATCCGGATCACCTCCAAAATCTAAACAATTCTTCCTTGGGTCAATTCTGACCTTTCCTGAAAATTTCATCAAAATTCATCCATTAGTTTTTGAGTTATCCTGCTAACAGACAGACAGACCCTGATGAAAACATTACCTCCTTGGCGGAGGTAAAAAGTTCAGGCTTCATCTTTTTCTCTTCTCAAGTCTCTGTGAGCTTAGGGAACCTTTGCAGTGAGTAAGTGGCTCCTCAACTGGAAAAACATTGGCTTATAGTTGTAAAGACCTAATGGAGCATTAGCTCACATCACATTTACCCCCATGGCACTGCCCTCAATTCTTCCATACTGAGGAAAAAAATGACAGACTGACAGTACAGGGCAACTAATCCTTTATCTACCTAACAACCTGTTGCTCCTCAGCAACTAAGTCCAGCCCCTGCAGCTTCCCGTGGATAGAGGTTCCTCATGTTATGCTGACAGATATCTCCCAGAGCACTTGTTGGTCAACACAAATGAACTGCTTACCTCAACAACAGGTTTCCTCTAACCCTTAATCCAGGCCACAGAGGAGAACCCCCCTCCTTACCCTTTTGACCCTTTCCTCAGTCCAAACCTCCTCCACTCCCCCCTCATCCGCCGTTGTGGTGGTGGTCAATGGGCTAGTGAGATAAGCTTGAGTGGAATTCCCGTCTGGGTGTTCTTGGGACTGACCTGGGTGGCAAAAGAGCGTTCGTGAAAATCACTCAGCACTCCACTCATTAAGGAACTTGTCTGAGCCATGGCTACATTTCACGTCATACTAATTTCAGATTGTCTGACCTGGCTCTTGTTGTTATAGGGTTAAAATGTTACAAAAAGAAGTAGAAACAACACTGACTTACCCAAGAGTGTGTGTGAACTTTAGGCAACCTCTAACCTGAGGTAATACACCCTTAAATACTCTGGTACATGAATCAAGAAATGAGCTTAGTGCTGAGAAAGAGCTTGAAACTGGCACCAAAAATGTGATCTGATACAAATCCTATTCCTTGGAATTATGAACAAGAATCACATTTAGGTCAGATTAACAGTATTACCAGACTTGAAATGTTGTTACACATGAATGAATAAACACAATTACCAAATGCCCAAGTTTTTTAATCAAATCTATGGTTTAGTTAGAGCTCTCTGCAGGTATTGTTCCCAAATGAGATGTAGAACTACATTCTGGGGTTCCATATTCACCATACATCTCACACTTCCTGAGAGATGGTGAGTTGGTGGTGGAGGGGCCTGTTGTCTGGGAAAGAATGTTAGAAGTCTAGAGTGGCCTGGGTTAGGCAACGGCCTGGCTATTGTGCCCCAGGAGAAGGTAATTAGGAAGTGAAACCTTGACCAGTTGACAGCAGGCTTTGTTCAGGGGCGAGCAGGCCAAGAGAAATGCTTTTGAAAGCTTTTTCACTTTATTTGCAGAGGCAACCTCAACCCCTTCCTCTAGAATCATGCTGGGGGAGATCATATAAGTTTCATTGTGGGGGGGTATATTGGGGAGAGTGGTATTTCTTAACGGAGAAGAAATCTATTGACAGTTAAACGTTTGGCAGGGATACCACACTGAACTGATGAGTACAGTGTCTGTTTATAGAAAATGTCATTTTAAAATAGTATTTATTTCTATATCATATATTTAATGCATATTACACTTAGTACTTTTTCAGATTTATGTTAATAGTGATATATTATGTGCAAAGCTCTTTCAGTAGCTCTAGATGGAACCACCAGCCAGCACACAGCAGTGTGTTCTTCCTGTCCTGTACACTTGCTTTCTACTGTTAAATCTGAAGATGAGCCAATGACAAGCATCAGTAAGGTGAGTCTGGGAGTCTGCACCTACCCTGATACTGTGTCCTAACCCTTGGACTGTGTCAGGAAACATTTTCACAGACTGTCATAATCCAGGTCTGCTCATGCTATATCCTCCACAACCCTTATCACATCATTGTTTCTGCAACTTGTGTGTAATCATGCTCATAGCATAGTTTCTGGTTGACCTACATGTTCTGTTTCAACTGTTGTGCTTTTGCCCACACCTTTTATTATTATTTTATATTAGCACTCGTGGTTTATTTATGTTCTTTTGAGGTTTATTCTTTTACTGTAGTATTTAGTTTTATTTCAGTCTAGTTTTGTTTAGCTGTTTATCTCTAATGTCTATTCAGATTATATTATTTGATATTTCTCCGATAATTCTATCAGGTGTGTTACAATCAGAGTCTTTCTATTTTCCTTTATTTAGTTTTTCAGTCATACTCACTTATTCAAGTCCAATCACACCATGTATCCCTGTTTACTGCCTGTTATACTGTTTTCTCTGGTCCTGTCATCATTCAGATTCCATGCACCTGCTCACAGCTGATTCCCTGATCTGTCTCACCTGTCCCCGTCTCTTCATAAGCTGTGAACAGCCAATCCATTGCCAGTCCAGTTCCTGTCTTGTTCTTGTGTTTTCCTCATAGCTTTTACTAACCCTGTTCTGAACAATGACCTCATCTCCGCCTGTTCCTTTGGTTTAGGATTTTTGGATGTTGCTGACCCTGCTCTGTTCAATGCCCCAGCCTGCTCCATGTCCGATCCATAAGCCTGTCTGTTGAGCCAAAGGCCTCAGTGGTACTGATCCACACCTGATCATTGACACTGAGTTTGAATTTTGGATTATGAATTTTTGTCTGTCTTGCATTGAGAGGATTGTGTTCTGACCCTGGAATGGTTTTGGGGACTAACCCTCTCTGCTCTGTCCCAGAGAAGGTTTTGTCTCTGTTAAGCATTCTGCTCTTTGTATTTAATTTAAAACATTTTAAAATAACAGTCACTTTCTGTCTGCTGCATTCGAGTCTGGCTTCAGACACGCACATTACACAAAGTGTAAATCCCAGTAAACACAACACGATGTCTGCCATGGTACTGACTCCTTGCATCTTTGAAAGCAACCAGTGGTTTAAAGTTAAAATCCCCAACATGATTTATCATCAGAAAACTGTCTGACAGCAAATATATTGGGACTTACCAGTCCTAACAAAGAAGTCACTTTGAATAGATTGTGAAATCTCAAAAGCTCCCAAATGAATTTCCATAAAACCTTACAAACAGTATGATCAGTAGATCTTTTCTGACAACAAATAGTTTTAAAAAGTAAAGAAAAAAGAAATAAGAAACAATGGAAACAAAACATCTGGGGCAAAGACAATCTGCCATGTCTTCAACCTGAAAGGCCCTTGACCACAACAAACAGATTCCTCTGTGCTTGAGTTTGAGCATTATCCTCCCAGCTAGTCTATAAAACACGAGAAAGACGATGAGAAGAATGTACTTGTCCTTTGTTGTCCTCTTTGTTCTCTGCCCTATTATGGGGATTTCCTTGAGCAGCAGCACTTGGTTGACAGTGGTTTCATTCAAGTTTGTCTAAAAGATATTTGGGGGCATGTTGAACAAGGTTACATAAAGTTTAACAAAGAAAATGTTGTGTGTTGATATTTTCTTTCCAAGTAAATAAGAATGAATGTGTGTTATACAGTTAAACAGATAATTAAGTTGCAGATTAAGATTGTTTCGTTAATGTGACCTATCTATATTATAGAGCTGATGCCACAAGTTACTTAATGTGGCTAAAGCGTCCAGTTTGTTTGTGGAATAAAACATAAGAATATAAGGTTGATTCAATGGCACCAATTCTTATTTGAATCTTAAGGGAAAAAAAATAGGTACAAAATCTACACTAGAAAATTATTATGAAAAAACGGAATTGTTTATGATTGTACAAGAACAGTGATTTATCCCAATGCTTACATCTCTTAGTGCATGTGTCACTAACACACTTTTGACTTGAGACTATGAAGTGCAGTTGGGACATGAATCAGTCCTTGGTGACTGTTGCTATTAAAGATTTTATGTGGTTTACAGGGAAGCTAAAACGTGCCAAACAATATTTAGATTAATGATGACAGCCTTGAGGTCAGTTTTATGTCACGTTGAATAAGAGCTGAAGACACAGAGAGATGACGGTTCTACAGGTCTGGTACTTATAAACACACCTAATGTGTAAGGAACAACATATAAACACATACAAACATCTGAGACTAGCACTTGCACAGGTTTATGTGTTCACCCCAACTTAAGAACTGAAGCTGCTGTTGTATCCTTTAAGTGTGTATACGTGAGTGGTGAGTGGCATAGTTGGCTGCTGGGCCCGTGTTTGATGATGAAGTCATCAGTTTAGGTAAACTCCAGATGGCCAGGCTGAAAGTAAAACAAGTGCCATCTGCTTAGATTCAATTGCAGCTCACCACCTCTGCTTTCTGTCTCCCCATTTTCCCTCCTCTCTCAGTTGGCAGAGTTAAGGACCAGAGCACTCAGAACATTAATGCCATTAGTGAAATGTTTCAGAAGAGGCAGCCAGGCACGATGCATTACACCAGCACTACACTGTGCTTGTTGCAGGCTTTCTGAGGCACAAGTTAATTCAGATTCTGTATATCAGCAGAGAGACTGAAATGACATACACACACCCTCAGCTGATTGTCTAAACACTAACAATAATAAAACGTAATGGTAGATTTTTATTTCTTTTAAATTAGTTATACATTTTAAAACATCACTGCTGATAAAAACATACATAAGGATATTATAACAGATTTTTTATACATACACAAAGAGCATTTAATTGGACCAGCTGTGTCCCACTATTGATCTTATGGTACTTTATCCACTTTTCAACCTTCACTTTTATGGAACTTCCAGCTCAGTTCTTGCATCATTTGCATCGATACAGCACTTTAAAACATGACACTGAAAAACAAAAATGACATGTATCTGTCATCAATAACGTGACATATTCACACACAAATCATATGCAAACACATTTTATTACCTTTGCCAGGAGGTAAAGTTTTCTCTAGGGTTTCTTAGTTTGTCTGTCTGTCTTTTAGCAAGATCTTTTAGCAACAAAAATCAGCGAGTGGCGTAGTCTAGCGGAAGATACTGGATCTCGCAACTGCCCCTCAGGCGCTGTTCAAGATGGCTGCCCTCTGCTCCTCACCTCATGGTGAGGATGGGTTAAATGCAGAGCCAAATTCCTCCACGAGGGATTAATAAAGGAAAAAAAAAGATAACTCAAAAGGTTGTGAATGGATTTTGATTAAATTTTCAAAAAAAGGTCAGAAATGGTCCAAGGAAGAAGTGGTTAGATTTGAAGGATGATCTATCTGGATCCAGGAATTTTTTTAAAGACTCTTCGTCATTGTGAGATAGAGCTGTTTTTAACATATCAGCATGTAACTCAACAATAAATGGTCCGGGTGCTTAGTAAGGACTGTTCTGGATTGTTACAAACATCAAGATACTTTGATCCAGAAAGGGGAGAAAAATAGTGAATCTGTGGATTTTTTGTGACTGCAAGAGAACAAAGGATGGTATAAACTTGCTACAAACACCAAAAGATAGTTGAGACTCTGTGGAATCAGAAGTGTGTAATGAAAAAAAAAAAAATCATGAATAACTACTGAACTAATAATGGGATCAGTGTGAATCCAACTGTTAAGAGTTTTTATGGTCAATGAATCTAATAATGTCTATACAAAACAGTGTAAATCACAATATGGGGGAATTGAGGTGCTTGGTGGAGATCTTTAATAGTGTTATTCTAGTTTACTCTGCAGTGTCTCATCAAAAAGGTGGCCCAGTAATAGGAACATCTGGGTATAAATTCTTATTTGTTTTTAATCATCATCACTTTTCAGTGACCAGACAGATCTACACACATCAGATCAGAACTTTGTGACAATGATCAGAAGTTATGAATGTGCTTATAAGGAGAAACTACAGAGAAGCTGATACATATCTATGATTTGTACATCCACAGCAGCAAGATGGTTAAAGTTGTTCACTGCAAACTTTAAATTTACATCATAAACAGAGATATAACTGTGTGTGAAACTGAATAATTTCTAACTGTAATGTGTAGTTGTAATCATCTGTTTTATTTATTGTTTTAAAATGAATTATTAAAACAGTAACAAGATAAAGTGATCCAGATGTTACTAAAGTATGTGGCCGAACAATTAATAAACCAAACTCACCTTGTCTCCGCTGTAAAACTATAAGGCTGGAACTTTTCAGAAAAAATGTGTGAACACACATACTGAATAGGGATATTTTCTTGGTAAATTGTATTAAATTTAGAGTATTTAGCCAAAGTTTTAACTTTTCTGTGTCCCTTGGTTGCTGATGTCAGCTATTATGGGCTCCATGTGACTCTGAACAGATCACAATATTCAAAACATTCCAGATTTGGCCAGTTTTTTTTTGTTTTTTTTCTTGCAGCTACTGTTGCATCTTTTCAATGTTAATCATAGGCAGTTACTTGTGTTGCCCATCATTAATAATTATTGTGGTATCTTCTTCATTTCATATGAAAAACAGTGTGTACTAATGAGCAGGTTACTGTGTTATCCCACAGCCACACAAGAGCAACGATGAGCCCACTGTGCCTTGAACACTTGTTTCCACTTTCAGGGAAGCAAACTAAAACTTTATTAGCATCATTGGACTATTAACCTATACTTACTTTAAGTTAGGGGAGCCACCTTTAATGGAACAAATTTGTACTGTTGCTGAGTATTGTGAACAGTGAACTGTTATTATGATGTAACACGAACACACACTGTTCTGTCTGTTCGTTCCATAACGGATCCATCGTCTTGTTTCCATTGACAGTTTTACGGTTGTTGCTGTGGCTGGAAACAGGTTATTTTTAACTGAAATAAAATCAGAAATATATTATGTAGATCCACAGAAATGTTCTTATACATAGATTTACACAGTTTTAATAAAATGTGTTAGATCTGCAGTTTACAGCATTTATATCAGAATCTGATTTAAGTGTGAAACACAAAAGAAATTTGTCTCCAGCTGTTTTTTGCAGAACATTTACAGATCTTCTGTAATATACAGATTGCAAACAACAATAACAAGTACAGGTTACTGTTTAGATCGGTGATGACATGAGGGAATAATTAATTTTTGCAGTGATACAGATTTCTGTGTGTTCTGCCTGAGGGGAGGAACATTAAAGGATGGTACCGTGTGAGGTTGTGATTTTGATGGCTGTTTCCTGATTTTTCCGGTGTTCAAGTCCTGGACGGGGTCCAGGGGGAACCAATCATAATTTTGGCTGTCTTTGCTGTGCGTAGCCTGTCCCTGTCCTGCTGAGCTGCTGCACTAAACCACACTGTGATGGAGAAGAACTGGACAGATTCAGTCACTGCTGTGTTAAACTGGATCAGCAGCTCCTTTAACAGACCAAACGTCCACAGATGTCACAGGAAGTACATCCTTTGTGGGGCCTTTTTTAGAATGGCGGCGATGTTGTTCTCTCTCTTCAAGTCTTGGGAAATAGTAGCACCCAGGTATTTTAAGGTCTCCACAGGTGAATCAGGGTAATTGGAAAAGGTGACGGAGAGCAATTTGTATGGGGTAAGGTAACTATCAAAAATATGTCTATTTATCATCAGCAAGTCATGCATAACTAGCACTTTGTAAACTCTTGTGTCTGCCAAGTTATATATAAATATCTTTTCTGTATCTGTCCTCTATGAAAATGCCAAAAAAAAAAAAAGTTAAAAGTTACAGTTTCTCCTTTATGAAAGCAACAAGCAGCATGTTCTTTTGAGAATACAGATTGAAAACTGTGACGGGCCACATGATTATTAATGCAGATACGATACATCAGTGGCACTAGTCTTAATCTTAGTAGCACGTAGATGACCGGCCAACAAACAACAGAACAAAATCAGCTGATGTTTAACAGTTTGTATATATGGTTATTAAAAACAGTTTGTTTACTTTCTACAGCAACATCAACCCATTGTTGGTTGGTTGGACATCCTTTTTTATTAATATGAAAAGATTAATAAGCAACTAGTGCCATCAATGTATCTGAGCTCAATTAATAACCCTGACCGTCACAGTTTTCAATTCTCAAAAAAACAAGAAAAAAGGGTATAAAAATACTGTGGATTGTAATCAACTTGGGGAAAGTGTTTATTTATTTTTGCTCCATGTGATGAATAAACTCAGGCTTCTTTTCTTCTGCTTATGCAGAACTTTCAGCAATGCCTTTCAGCGGGTTTAAAGGTGGAATATGAAACATGAAAACCACAAGCCTTCAGCCATCTGGGTGCCAGGCTCGTTTACGCCTGATGCTGAGGTCGACCAATATTCCTCACCAAACCCACACTGATCCCCAAGCTGAGCATGAGTTCAGCTCACTAATCATGCTCTCCAGCCCCGCTGATCACACACTGACTCTGATAAAAGCAGCTCCCACCTGTTTGTAGCTCAATCATCGATTCCGTCCATGGCAAAGAGCTCATAGTTGAACCGCGGCTCTTCTAGAGCAAACTAAAACTTCCTGCAGTCCCTCCTAAGATCCTCTGTCCTCCTCACACACTATCCTGCACGCCCCACTTAGCCAATAAAATCAAAAAAGCAATAAAATCCTCCGTGGTGTGTCTTCCAGTCAAACCAGTGGCCTGAAGCTCCTCCACTTCAGCAACATGTAGCTCCGTATTAGCTAGCTGCTAATAGCTGCTAATAAAAACATTTCCACACAGAACTTGCTCCTCACATTTTGGGAAATCCCCTATGGCAAGTAAAGGTATATAATCACCACATGTACCAGCCGCGCTGTGCTGTATTATTTACTGTATTAGGCAACCCAAAATGGTGCCCGCTGCTCTATTGACTGGTAGATGTAAACAAAATGCCAACGTTGTGCCCATCAAAATTAATATTTTATAACATTTTACTTCGAATATAATTTTTAAAGGAAATAGTGTATTTTCATTCTACAACCCTCTAAACACCCCGTGGAGGCATTATTTTGTTATAAATATGGCTTTTTATGAAAATATTCCATATACCACCTTTAACAATATTGGATTCTACACACTGGTTTAGCTTTGCATCCCAAAATCCCCCAGAACCAATCTTCTTTATCACTTTACTGTAATTAAGCTCACAGCTGGCAGTTCCCATTACGCCATCAGAGTAAGCAGGCAGACCTGGTGTGTACCGCCACAGGCCCTCCGACTCAACTCTCCACTCACCACCTTTTTCTTTTTTTCAGCACCTGTACATTGTAAAGAGGCAGTGTGTCCACCCAAACAGCTTGTCAGCCAACAGCATGATAGCTTTAAGGGTGTTTGTTCTGAAACACTTTTGTGTAACACATCATCTCCCCCTCCCACCCCAGCATACTTTTTAATGTTCTGCCTCGAAGACTGATTCGGCCAGGCCAGGTGGGGAAAATGTCCACACGTGGTTTTAAGCTCAGTAAAATTCACACTGGCCTTTCATATCTGACAGGAAACAACATGGAAACGTGGTATAATTGAGAGCAGACATAATGGTGCGACAATTACAGCAGGAGTGACAAAAGTGAGGGTTACGAAGAGATGCCAAAGGTTTCATCACACACCACTCCCCCGCACACCCCCACCCACCTTGCCTCTCGCTCTGTCATTTGCCTCCCTGTGACTTCAGAGAACAAAAACATTACACTCCTGCAAGAATTTTAATGTCGTGCCGCTTTGAGTTTGCCCACACCACACCAAACACAGGCCTGTCCCTGTTGGCTAGCGCTCTCCTGGCCAATATCAGCTGTCTGACCACAGAGCAGCATGCTGTGAATGCAAGCCAGATTACAACACGATACTCACACACACAACTGCAAAAGTTATTCTGCTGATAAACTTACAAGTAACTTTTGTCAACAAAACAACTCACTTCCAGCTGCAGACCATATTGATGGAGATTGAAACAAACAGAAATGCCACAACTGGATCAAATAAAAATGGGACATTAGTGTCCGAGTTTCAGATTGTGGGAAGTCTTATGTAATATTTAATGTGTAGGAATGACGAGCACATGACTGGCAATAGCTAAACAACAACAGCAATAAAACACTGCAGGTGTTGAAGTAGCATGACATAACATGTGTAACCAGAACCAACAGACCAGGGTCAGAACTGTTTTTGAACTAAGTAACGCTGTCAAATGTAAAAATGACCATAACTTTCGTTGGTCTGTCTTCGCTGGTTTAGGTATGATTAAGTAAGCATTTCTGTCAAAACATGAACAAAAAGATGAATGTGACTAATTAAAAGAACATTTCTTTGGTAGTTGATGTCATAAAAAGCTCATTGTGGGGTCCAGGGGCAAAACTCCCCTTTAACCAATCACAACTTCTGCTCATATTCAGTTTGACTCATGCAAAAGTGCTTCCTGTTGAAATCTCGTTTACTCCCACACTCACAGTCACAGTGACTGGACAAACGAACAATCTGCATTAGAGGGTCTTTTCTGTGTCCCATCAGATTTACACAAAGGTGAGACTGACGTTCACACACTGAATTAAAAAGCTGAAATGATGGAAAGACTGAGTCTATATGAGTCATTACTCCGAAACGAACTGAACCGAGACACTGCAGCATGAGCACACCTGCACACACACACCTTTATATGTGTGTGTGACTCCTGCTCCGCAGTGTCAAAATGCAGCATGTTCCGGCTGAATGCAATTAAGCTGCAAAATGGAAATACTTACTATTGATATAATTGTTCACGGTCAAAGGTTCCAGGGAGGAGTTAGTTACCTCACCACACAGGGTGGATGTGTGTTTATCAAACTGGGAGTTTATCAATTAAGCTCCCACACCTGCTTTTTTTGTGTGTTTCAAGTCAACACAAAGATCATCTGGAAATTTCAGGCTTCCCAATCAATCAAGGAGAAGGACTGTGACTGTGTGTGCTGGACTAAAATCAACACAACCAAGCAAAGAGATTGTAAAAAAAAATACAATTTTATAACTGTTTTTTCCCTCTTCTTTATTATTTGAGTCTGTTAAACATCATAAATCCTCTGGATGAGAGATGGAGTGGAGAGCCTCACTGAGAGATTTATATCCTTTGCCTTTTTCTAATCCAATATCCCCTCCTTTCCAGCCATTCCCCAAAATGTGGAGGCTCTGCAGAGGGGAGTGTGTGCACACACACGCATACATACACACACTTTTTCACACACCCTGAGTGACCAGAGCAACGAGAAGAATGTAACGAGTTGCGCCACATCCCAGCTGGACAGACAGTGGTGTCCTCCTTTGCACCACACAGGATAAAAGGACATCAGCTTGTCTGAAACACTGATGGAACGCAAGGAATTAAAAAAAAGGGGAAGCTCTCCAACTGAGGCTTGCCTGGGAGATGACCTTGCTTCAATGCAAAAGCAAAGAAGAAGAAAAAAGAGCAAAGTAAAAAGAAGAGAACTTCAAAAACACTCCCCATGCCACACCTGTGATCAATTATGACCTGCAAAATTAGAGAGTTACTAGAAAAAGCCTGGCTTGTAATAATTCATAATTATCAAAAGAACAGCGAGAAGGGAGCTCGCAGAGTTCACAAACACTTTGGAACAAGTTTAGGGGAAGGGTATACGAGTACGTACAATGTCCTCAGTGTGGCGTCCCACCTTTAAGGGCTCCTTTAAGTGAGGGGTCAAATGAAACTAATTGTGATACACTCACATGTCTGTGAAAATATTTGCCTTTAGCCGTGGTTGTGTGATGAGAGTCATATTATTTTAACCCAACACTGGAAATGTCCTTCTTCAAAAGCTTTCCATTGCCAAATCTAATTCACATGTTAACTTAAATTACAGCAATAAACACCTTCTCCACCAGTTTCCACTGTGTTGTTAGTGTAGCTGTGAACATTTGCTCTGTAATATACCATGTTTACAGAATAATGATCAATTATCCATTGGTCTGAAACAATTGAACATGAAATCTTTTGGCTTTTTTTGTACACGTCCCAGCGTGCAGTTTTTTCCAGATCACAATAAAACAAGATGAGGCACTAAGGATTGATTAGCCTGATACTGAACTCCCTGCTAAAAAAAAAATGAGGTTAATTCAAATGTTACTTTCACAACCTTTATACATACAATTGTTGCTTTTGTATTAACCAGTTAATTTCTTAGAAGTTGTTGGCAGCAGTTGTCCAAGTGTGACTCATGAAGCTAAACAGATCATATTAAGTCTTACACATTAGCTACGTTTACATGGGCACATTTAATCGGAATAAACGCCAAATCGGAAAAAAAGACGTCACGTAAACATGTCAATCAGAATGTTTTGATCCGATGCAGCCTGATCAGAATGAAATTTACTTCCGATCTAGAGGGGTGGTTTTGTCCGATCTTCATTCAGATAGACGTGCATGTATACACCCATTCGGAAAGAAAGGGTGAAAATAGCCCACTGCGCATGCGTACAACTTCAGCGTGACGTCTTTCTGCTTTCGCAGACCCAAGTAGAAAACATAGCGGGAAGTAACCAGAAGTGGTCTGCTGGTGCAGTCATCCTGTCATCCTGCTCTCCTCTCCTGTGGTGGAGGAGCAGTAGTAATATGTATTCTGCCTCTAGCTTGGTTAATACGACCAGTAAAAACCCAAACATAAAGGTAATCACCCGCAGAAGGTCCATATTGGGGAAAACGTGAGTCAGCTCGAGCACACGATGGGGCGGGAAAGACGCGCAGAAAGGACGGAGTTTGTTTACTTTTTTTTCTTCCCCCGGAAAGACAACTCGCTGTGCGCATGCTCAACTCATTTAACCTGATTGAGTGCTTGGTGCATGTGTACTCATGGCATGATCAGATCATTTCAGTTAGTGTCCATGTGAACAGGGATTTGGGAATTCCGATCGACCAAGATTTTAATCAGATTGGGGACGTTTGGCGCATGTAAACGTAGCTAGTGTCTTTACTGTTATTAGACAACAAATCAGCTCAGTGTTAATAACCACAGACTTGTATATAAATAACATAATTTTAAAGTGATTTTAAGTCTTGAGTTGTTTTTAAGACATCATCAGTCCATTTTGGAACTGGTCCTGCACTGATGTGTCATCAGCTCAACTCCCCCAAGAGAACTTCTACCTGATATTCTAAACTATTCTGATCTCTCTCTTTAGCAGGTAAGATACTAATAATCCACAAAAAAGCAGAACCACGACATTCATGAGACATGTCACCCAACTTGTGGATTGAGACAGTGACGTAGTTGTGTCCTTCAAAGAATAGTATAAATGAATGATTCAAACAACACAACTGGTGTCTGAGAATTTGGGATCTGGTCTGAGTTGTCCCAGTATTTAATTTGGAGGTGATCAGATATTTGTGTGAACCTGGAATTAGTTTTAGGTACTTTCATGTCAGCCATTTATTATCTATATAGCCACTTTTTCCTGTTCAGGGTAATGGAGAGCTGCCTACCTCCAGCGGCCATTGTGCGGGAGGCGGGGTTACACCTGGACAGGTCGCCAGTCCATCACAGGGCCACATACAGACAAACAACCACTCTCTCACACACACACACACACACACTAACACCAATAGAGTTGCTCTCAAGCTTTTTTTTTTATTTTTATTTTTTGGTTTGTGGGAAGAAGCTGAAGTCCCCAATGAAAACCCACACATGCACAGGGAGAACATGCACACTCCATGCAGAAAGGTCCGAGCCTGGTTTGAACCTGAGACTTTCTTGTTGCAAGGCAACAGTGCGACTAACTGCACCGCCGTCCAGCCCTACTTTTATGTATATTTTAACATTTCTGTTATGTTAGTCCTTAAACGTATTCCCCGACAGTTGTGCTTTGATCTACAAAGAACCCTTTAACACAGAAGGGTAAAGTACCCATGTCTCTGTTTATGTTTTTGAAATGGGATTTTGTTGTTTTTCATCTGCTGCATTTTTCTTGTATTTTTCAGAATAATTTCATGAACATCTTAAATATTCCATAGTACACAGATTTAAGAAGGGGCTGTCAAACTACTTGTAGTGGTTAAACAAAGTGGAAATAAAATATTCTTAAATAATGCTCTTAAACTAGTTTGTCTTGTTTTATTTTAGTGAGGCAAAATTAAATTGAGTACATTTATGTCAAATGAATTGAGCTATTTAGACTTTGTGAAGCTAAAATCATTTTAAAAGAGTATATCTTCTTACTAGTATTAACCAGTAATATGAAACATTTTATATCTAAAAATCGTTAGGAAACACTGATTAACAGACCTTTCAATCTGTTTGCGTGCATTCGGCTGGCTTGTATAAATAAAAATAAATTGACTAACTCATTTAAATCAAATACATTTTTTTAAATCAACTAATTTAAAAGATTTGTTTTTAGGTAAAGCCTAATAGATGAAAAAAAAATGTCCCAAATCCTACTGAGTTCATCCAGGTAATTCTTTTGTTTGTTTTTCTGTGTCCAGATATTGTTGGTGTGAATTTTAACAATTTCTGCCACTAAATCTTTCCGAAAACTACAACAGTGAGAATCAGATGTGCTCTCACACTTCTGTGAGGAGCTGGTGGGGTTAAGGCTGGAGAACAAAATGAAACTCCTTTCCAAACAAATCCTCATGCCAGTGAATATCCCAGAGAATCTCCCCGAAAGAAAATAAACGGATCTCCTGTTTGGGTTAGATTGCTGAGAAAAAAATAATAAAGCCAATTTGCAGAATCAGCTTAATATGTGGCACATTAGCAGCAAAGATAATTGGAGCAAAACATGAACTGTGAGCCAAAATTAATACGTGTAATTGCTGTTTCTTTGAGCCAAAAGAATATTAGGAGCTTCTGAAATCAATAGATCACTTATTTATGAGATTACATCATTAGGTGCCTTATTTTAGATTTACAGAATAGTCTGTGCAGTTTGATAAAATGCAAACGAATAAATTGTCAACCAAAAAAAAAAAAAATCCTATCCAAGAACCTAGAAAAAAAAAAATTAATCCTGTCCAAGTCAAAGTTTTGAAAACTGAGACAAGAGACATTTATTTTGGTTTAACATAAAGTTTTCTCAGCTGCCGTTCTGTGTGCACTCTAATGTTACAGTGAATATAATATGCCATACTTAAGTTTTACATTTAATTTTCAATTTTCTATAGCTCTATGAAAATATCTGTGTGAATGAACGGATTGTATAATATTTCCCTTAGAAATGCAAAGTTTACTTTTCAACTATTTTGTGTTAAAATATTATCTAACGTTCCCAAATATCAGATTTTTTTTTGGAGGTTGAAACTGGTGGTTACAGTTTAAATCAAACCCAAAGAGATATCTCCAATTTTACTCCCAGTATTGATTATCTTTCAGGCCATTTAAAATGATTCATTTGTTTTATCATCGTCATTCTTTAGATATGCATTCACATGGATTTTTTTCTGAATATTTTATTTTTGTGCTTTTGCACAAGCAAACAAAACCAGCAGCCGTTTTGTTCAACAGAAGCTTCACCACATCCTCAGTTCTGCAGAGGGGTGTAAATAATTTAACTAACTCTGTTAGCATCAAATCATTAAGTTATATCCAACAGAATCACAACCTGATGCTGTGTAATAAAATCAGGATTTAGTCACAGTCTAAGAAAATCCAAAAGCAAACAAAAAAATCACTGGTAGAGCCCAGCCCTCCAGCAAGCACCTCAGTTTCCCCATATCATGGTTTGTACCAAAAAAAAAGTCTTCAACATTATCAGATTCATTGACCATGAAAACACCTTTAACAGTTGGATTGACATTGATCTCATTATTAGTTCAGTATCCACTAAAATCCCTTTTTCAGTAATGGTGGTTTTCTTCTGGATCGAGCTCCAGAACTTTTAAAGGAACATCAAACCCATTAACACACTTCTGATTCCACAGTGTCTCGACTATCTTTTGGTGTTTTTTTCAAGTTTATTCCATAATTTGTTCTTGCAGTGATACAAATTTCGAAGGTTCATTTTTATTTTTTATTTTCTGGATCATAGTATCTGGAATTTTGTAACAATCCAGATCAATCCTTGATATCATGTAGAACCTATTGGGATTTTGTACCGAACACCTGTTACATGCAGATGTTAAAAACAGTCCTATCTGACAATGATGAAGAATCCCTAAATAATTTCTGGATCCAGACGGTGATCCAGATCAATCAGAAAATCTACTTCTTCAGTGGGCCTTTTCTGTGACCTGCCATGGATCTGGGATTGCTCAGTCTGAAAGTGTCTGAAAATGGGAGGGACATCTGGTATAATATTTTAAGCTGATTGGAGGATGAGCTAGTGTCTGCCTTTGATGATTTGTCTTTAGCCAATCACAGTAAATCAAGCTTTTGCAACTCCATTCAGGAGAAAAACACACATCGTTACCAATAAGAAAAGCAAAAAACATATTTAGCACCAAGAAATGCGCAAAGTTCTTCCCCTTGCTCATTTATCAATCAAGAAATCGTCTCTAGTTCTTCTAAAACAGATTAAAAAGCCGCTTCTACGAGTACGTTCACCGGCGCAGCCATGTTTGTTTTGCTTTACTTGGGCACTTGCTACCAATCATACTTGAATCATACTTGGACACCCGCCCCAAAGCACAATTCAAACACATGATTGGTCTGAACATTATTTGACCAAGTAGGACGGTTTAGTTGGAGCAGTACAAGATAGATTTTTGTGGGTTTGGAAAACTCCAAATCTTATGAGAATCCATCTTGCGGTGCAAGGTTACCATTTCTGACCTTTACTGAAAATTTCATCAAAATCCATCCAGAACATTTTGAGATATCTTGCTAACAGACAGACAAACCATCAACTAAACACTGGTAAAAACATGACCTCCTGGCAGAGGTAACTATGGATTAACAGTCTTACTTTTAGATTTTAGACTTGTTTCATTGTCCAGCAACAGAAGAAACAACAACTGAGTGATTAACAGTGATATTTGTTTCAGAAAGTGCTAAAAAGTTTGACCTGCAAGTCAGCCAGAGTCAGAGCATCAAGACTTTTCTGGTGAAGAAAGATTTTCAAACATGAAAAGTAAAAGTTTCTATATTATTCCTCCTCATACACTGAGACACCACAGTCTTTCATTGAGCACAACAGGAAACTATTGTTCAGACCTGCAAAAGGACTAACATCAATTTCATATTGTGTGAAAGGGAACAAGTTGCTCAAAATATTTCCCTGCAGGGCTGCAAGCATGAGGTCTATAGTGGACCTGGTATGTCTGTCTCCCAAAAGCCTTTAATGTATCTCATTAAGTTAACAGCATGCTGTCAGCACTGAGACAGGAAGTCAGACTGTTGTGTCATGATGAATTGTCTTATAAGCACTGCATGTCATGGATGGTGGTTAAACTTAGGCATTCAGACAGCAGTGCAGTGGAGGAGGGGCTTCATTGTGAGACTGAATGTTAATATCGAACTCATTCCCAGTATTTAACACATCTTCCTGGTTTTCAGCAGCGAGCGTCTGATAGAAAAAGATGTATAATTGAAATTATGTCAACAGGAAATCCTCATCATGAGCAAGTTTTATGTCTCAAACATCTCAATCTCCTCGACATACATTGCTGAAATTTACTTGTGGTTCTGTAATACACTTGCGGCTTTGTAAAATATAATACACATAAACATGCGAGATTTACGTGACATTTAATAAATTATGTGCAACAACTCATATCGTTGTTACACATTGTGTCACAGGCGTACACATGTTGGAACACTTGCTTAAACATAAATCTAGTTGCAAAATGTTTTTAAAATAAAGAAAGCAGAATAAATAAAATAATAAATAAATACATAGCCATGCAAATAGTGCAACAGACCACAAAGTTATGACTATAGTGTGGAAATATCACTGAAGAACCACTTTATCATATCATATAATTAATTAAGTCCCATAAAACACATCTGTAATTGATTTGCCCATCAATTACAGCCTGGAAATTTTTACTTCATGGCAGCAGCGGTTTATCAATGTTAAAATTCTTGCCTGTCACACCAGTGCATTTGTTTTCCCTCTAATTTGCAAACAATACTCCAAATAGAAGTGTTTTCTGTTCATAGGTTTGTGTGGAAAGTATTATTTCAGCAAAGAAAGTAAACTCCCAAAACTGGGTTCCATGCCAACAAGTACCCAGATGGTTCATTTAAAAACCATGCAAACAGCATTACATGTTTCTTATTGTACATGTTTCACAAAACTGTTAATAACTGCTCTCTAATTCTCTTTGGGTGTGCACACACTCACAGTTTCCTCCCCAGGCATGTATATTTCACCTTATATTTGACCATGTGTGTTTGCACAGATTTTAGAATAGCATGATGTGTGTGCTCACATTAAAATTCATGGCCAACTACTTTCCATATGGTCAAATATTTTAAAAAGAAGTGGAAAATCTAACAAACAGATGTTTTAAACAGAGCCAAGATATTCTAATCCAGCTTTTTTTTTGGTATATGTTAAATATGGGAAATGTGTCGAATATACAAGCCCTTAAGTTTTTTTTGTTTTGTTTTGTTTAGGGTCTTCCTACACATTTTCTAACCTTAGATCAAAAACAGAATCAATATAACTCATGTTGACAGAGTTGTGAGAATTCTAGAAGTACATGTTTATGGATACAGAAATGTTTTTCTTTTTATTATTAGTTGATACAATAAGCAAATATGAAGATTTAACATAAAAAAACAATCAGTGTGATGTCTACAGCCCTCCATTTCTCATTTTCTTAACCCACTTCATCCTGTTCAGGGTCTTAGGGAGATCTTTTTGTGGAGTCCATGGCTGAGAGGAGGGGTACACCTTGGACCCAGTCCATCACTCAGGGATACACAAAACAATCATGCACACGAAGACTTATAGCTAATTCAGAGTCAATGACTAACCCTAATGTGACTGAAAATAACTGGAAATAGAAACCCACTTGTTTCATGGTCATAATGCTACTCCACCACCGTGCAGCTCATCTTCACAATAACAAAGATAAATGTGACAGCAACAGCGTGATGTTTGTCTTTGTATATTTTAATCCAGTCAATAGCTTTAAATAGAAGGTATTCACACTGTTTGAGGGGCAAATCCTCTGTTTTCTGATGGACAATAGGCCATATGATATTATCCCTTTGAATGTTGAGCACTAAGCCTCACAGTAAGAACACTCTGGATTCAAAACTATTAGCTGATGCTGTGGCTTTTGTAATTAAAGGTGAACTCTTTTGGTATAGAATCTTTTTTATATCTCCATGTAACAAACACATCAAATGAAACTGCTGTATCTGTACTAGCCTCGCGCTGCAAGACGGAGTTTTCCAAACCCACGAAAAGCCGTCTTGAACTGCTCCATTGACAACCGTCTATTTTGGTCAAAAAAACGTTTGCACCAATCATGTGTTAGAATTGTGCTTTGGGGCGGGTGTTCAGGTATGATTGGCAGCAAGTGTCCAGACAAAGCAAAACAAACATGGCTGCGCCAGTGGACGATTTCTTCATTGAAAAATGAGCAAATGCTTTTCTTAGTGTGTGTTTTTCTCCCGAATGGAGTCGCAAGAGCTTGATTTACTGTGATTGGCTAAAGACAAATCATCAAAGTCAGACACTTGCTGGCTTGTCCTCCAATCAGATTAAAATATTACACCAGATGTCCCTCCCTTTTATAGACAGTTTCAAACGGAGCAGTTCCAGATGTATACCCGAATCGAGAAGAGGCGGGGCTACACATAGATTTGGCAGAGCCAGGTTAGTATCTGTACAACATCAACAAAAAAACACAAAATGTCACAAAATCACCAGCACAACTGCAAATTTACTGTTCATATTTGGGTCACAGCATTGTATATAAAATATCACTTGACACCAAATAATGACAGAATTCATGAAAAGAAGATGTGAGATTAACTGAAAATAAACTTGGATTAGTGTAGAAACAAGCAAAGATTTTGTCTCAGGAAGGCTTCACTGTGGAAAATCAACTTTTCTACTGAACTTAAAAGAGCAAAAGGAGAGAAGACCCCAACTGTTTTAGGAGTTAATCTAGACCAATGCTTTTCCTGTTATTTTTAAGACCTGCTTTTATACAAACATTATCACTTAGGCTATTGATCTAATTACTTTCTAATTCGGAAAATTGTCTATTTCAATAAATTCCATCATGATGGGACTCTCCATAAGTTGATGATCCCAGCCTCATTCACCATCTCAAACTAAATCAACCCCCAACTTTACTCCTCCAGCATCATTCCCAACCCCTGCCAGTCTGTGGGAAACTCCCAGCGTGCTCTCTGTTCCACCAGTAACCGCAGGAAATGAGCCTCAAAAAGCACTGAAGTTTAATAAAAAATAAATGAATGGAGTGTTCCAGGGGGCAGAAGGAAAGAAAAAAGTTCACGCTGGTGCCCTAAAGTTGAAGGATAGGAGCGGGTTGAGACAAAAAAAGGAAAAACAGAGTATTGAATCTGAATAAGTTATTGTGTGTTTAATCAGTGATGATTCAGAGAAACCAAAACCAGCTGGCCGCTTAAGGAAAAATAGCAAAGCAGATCAACTAGCGGGTCATTTAAAAATGTCTAACTTTGTTTTTGCACTTTTTTCTTTCAGGGCTCTGTGGGTGTGGGCACCCAGCCTATAAACACACACTCAGATACAGTTTGTTGGAGTATGCATGTGTGTGTGTTCAGAGATAGCTGCATAGATCCTTTTCTTCCTTGTTTGACACAATAACTCTCGTACTCTGAATGAAGGGACAAACATTCCAGGCATTCCACATGTCGGGGCTGCTGGCGAATCATTAAACAGTGGAAGAGAAACCGCAGGATGCCCTCTTTTTTCCCGTGTCTTTTCTAATTACTCTTATACCTGTAACTGGTGTTAAACATGAACCAGTTATTAAATTAAATGGGAGGGGGGGGATCTGCGGTGTATTTGGGTGCAACTATTTCATGCCACGAGACATGATATTGCCATAAATTAGAAATAGGTCATGATCTTCCTTTGTCAATTGACTCCTCCCAGGATTTTCTGCTTATCTTGATCACCTGAGGGAACGAAAAAGAACAAAAACAAACAAAGAAAAACTCTTCCTGGATCAGACATGACAAGAGAATTGGCACTGAAGCAATTTCAACAAATCAAACTGAGTAAGTCCTAGAGACAAAAAAGATGATTCAGAAATTCTAGTTGTTGGATGTCTACCAACAGCTCGCATGCCCTCAAGGCCTCTGCCCCTCTTTGAAAATGTGGCCCATCTAAGTGTCTGAAGTGTAACACCAAGCATTCTATTGAGAGGCAGGTGATGTGCAGAACAAAGGGAGGATTCAGCACCTCAGTGACACAGTGGGAAAGAGATGAGTGATTATTAGCCCCACTGAGGGCCATGACAGACCGTTTAAAGGCAGCTTCCTTTGATTGTGACAGTGTAATTGTTTCACAGATACAATCACGTTGAGTACTTACCTGAGGCAGGGGAAACTGGACTTTCATTAAAGTGCGGGATTGTCTCCAGGCTGCTCTGTAATTGGGCCTGTTGTCTTGTTTTGTGATGTTGTCAGGCTCTGATGCCTTCTCTGAGGTAATCCAGAGGTCTCTCTGTGTGTGTGTGTGTGTGTGTGTGTGTGTGTGTGTACTTGCATGTGCTCGTGTGTAAATGGGTGTAAGCATGTAGTGATTTAAATGAAGGCTATTTAGAATCTAAAACATCATCAGATACATTAACTCAGTCAGAGACTTGCATACTGTAAAACTGACATGAGAAACTGGAAACGGTCTGAAACAGCCACAAAAAATGAGATTGAAACAAATTTAAATAATATAGACAGCTGAAGATGGTGGGAAGTCTTCTCACTCCATCCTGGTCTCTTCAAAAAGCAAACTTGCCCCTGTGTTTGTTTTTTTGATTCAGCGGTCTGGGATGACACAGTCTGTTGGGTGCTCTATTGGCCATGTGGTCTGGGTCCACTGAGCGTGGCTGTGTGTCCAAGGGCCGAACAGATTAGATAATAAACCACAGAATAAAGTGAGAGGTTAAAATGGGCTGAGTAATCTCTTTTTTTTCTTTTTTCCGTTTTTGACATTTTATTGCTGCATCATAAGTTGAGATGCTAAAGAGCCCAGTTCCTGATGAGAATCTGAAATTCACAAACACTTTTAAAGTGCTGACATCCAACATCTGCTTCCAGTTATTCATCCATTCCTAAATATGTATTATCAAGAATGGGATAAACCACTTTCAGGCATCTGTCCTCTTTGTAAACACAGGATGTTTTCATTTTAGCTTTTGGAATTGCACAATTTCAGAGCCAGTTGCACATTTTAGATTTCACAGCTTGATAAAAACAACATACAATCTTTGGTGGTTTGATGTTCTGTGAGTGTATTTTTTGAGAGGAATAGTTTCAGTGTAATACCCAAACAGCGGGACACTGCCAATGGTTGGCAAGAAGAAATATACAAGCACACCCTGTTCACCCCCCCACCCGTGAAAAAACAGTGTGTATTTTTCATTAAACAAAAATAAATTAGTGTTATTGTTTAAATCAGTCACACTCTCAGCAGCACATGTAACATAACCCCTTTCCCCTTCCTCTCACTTCTGTGATCACCACTCAGCTTAACTAATGTATTTTTGTTGTTAAATGACAAATGGACTCTGACGGTGGAAACACCACTGATCCCTGTTCTCCATGTTCAAGCTCAATATCCACACAGTAAATCTGAAACCTGTTGATAGGTATGGCTCATATCTAAAGCAATGCAGCAATGAGGCAAAACTTATGTAAGCAGGTAAGAGCTCCACCTCACACGGCATCAAGGAGTAAACCTGTTTAGAGTATGTCACAATTTTATTATTATTCTTTTTTTTTTGCATATTGTTCTTGCAATAAGATTTTTTTTTTTACAAATAAACAGCAAAAATACCCCATCTAGTGTGATGGGCTAATGTGAGCCAATGATTCTTATCTGTTACACATCTGAAGATATTTCTGTTCGACAACTGTAAAGAAAAACGACAAAAACTTTCTTCCTGTTTAATATAAAACTGTTTCCTCCCAGTCAAACAGGAGTAAATGTTATAGTAACTTTGCCAAAATCATAGTAAACAACCTTATATTTCTTCAGCCAGATGTAGAACATAATTCCAAATAAACAGCACAAAGCAAAGTCAGTTCATTTACAACTTAACCAGGAGCTAACTGGTTTACAATAAAATTTCAAAAGACCTAAAGGTCAAATGAATCTGTTTAGCTCTTCTAAATACATCACACCATCATCTTTGACTAGATTATAGAGGACATAGCTGACAGAAATAAGAGATTTATGGGCATCTGTGAAGTAAAAGAACATTGACTTGATAAAGTCTAAACCAACTCATCAAGACACAAGATATAAAATGATGTTGCACATAGTGTACGTGCACTTATATCAGCAGTAGAACAAAACATAACAGTGCACTTGAACAAGAAATAGATTTTGACAGACATGAAACACCCACTGACTTCTATCGCCAGGAGGAATCCGAATCCAACAACATGAGGGTGTGGTATTTGGATTTAACCCCACCCCTTTTTTGCACACAGAAATCTGAATAGTTTTAATGAATTTACTTTTTTGACACTTATTTCTTTTTTTTCCGCTAAAATAGCTTGTTAGTGTTGGAAACAAATTAAGTTCTGAACCTCTCAAAGCTTTAGTCATTTCTTTTTTTTTATCAAATTAAAGCAAGTGTAAAGGTGCATTGAATTTGATAAAAAAAAAATCATTGATAATAAAAATGTGATGTGGAAAATGATTCCCTTATGCAACTGACTGTTGTTTCAAAAAATGCCAGGGAATTTTTGAATCAAATGTAATGGCAACTTTTTCTTTTTATTGTTTCTTTTCATTTTCAGTCTAAACTCTTTCAGTTCCGTCATGACCCAACTAAACCTGTTCTCCTGTAAATCCAGATGCACAAATACAGTCACTCAAGTGTCATTATCTGTAAATAGCCATAATTTTAAAGTGTCTATCTCAGCTTTTCTGCTGGTTAATGAGGGCGTAAAATGACAGTTGACACCAATATCACATCCCTTTAGTGGGTTGGCGTGTGTCCATGAATCTCTGAGCTGAATGTTCTGCACAAGAGATTCTCTTCAATCCAGATCTCATTCCAAAAGACTTGGGGAAGTGCCATTATTGGCCCCCAGGAGCAGAATCATAACATGGACCTGGATGGGAAAGAGCAGTTTTGTGGAAGACTTGTTCACCTGCTTAATGATGGACTCTTGTGCATTGGACCTTCCTCTCCTCATCATTTCTCGTGTCCACCGGCTCAGATTCACCTCCTTCTCACTGTAAATCTGGAGAGCGGCGGGTCTGATCGACGTTAATTAGCATTCCTTAGAGGAAGTTCAATCATTCATCAGATGTCTGGATGGGCAAACTCGTGTGCACATATCCATGTCTGTGTGAAACCGAGTTACAACAACAGGAGATGAGCAAATGAACATTTTACACTATATATCCACACAGCAGGAAAGGCCACCCCCCTCCCCCATCACCCCCTCCTCCTCTTCTCCTCTATCCCTTCCAACTCTGCAGTGTCCCCCGCTCTGTGTTTATAAATGCCTGAGCCCCCAGATTTTAAAATAATAAGATCAGGTTTCCAGGCAGGTAAATGCATCCAGACTTGTTATCTGTGATATCACCGGTGCTTTAGCCCTCTTCCTCCTGCTCCCTCCTTTTCTCCCCTTATCCTCTCTCTTTCTCCCTCACTTTCTAGGTTATCTCCAGCTCTCTCTTTTTTTTAACTGTACAGTGAAACACAATACTTTGCATTATATACTTTGTGAAAAGCGGTTTCTGCAGCATCTTGTCATCATTTGGGTGACCGGCTGCTGTTTGAAGTGCTCTCGGGTTCAGAGCTCGGCGTATAACAGTGACGGCTCGGCTGCACAACAGCGTATTATTTACCCAGATGGGGTTAATTGCTGAATAAAAGAATGGTTCTTTTCAGTTGACAATTGTAAAGCTTTGCCCACCCCTCCTCCAAGCCTTCCTCTACACACAAAAACACACAGAAATATAAGTGTACTTACTGAAATCACACACACCAGGATGTTAAAGTAAACACACTTATATACTATGTGTTTACAGCAGTGCTAGCAAGACACCACACAAAATTATTTCTATATTTTACAAAACTATTCCCAACTATTGTAATTTGAGGTTTTTGTGTGTGCATTGTGTATGTGTAAGGGAGTTGGGGTGCACTGGCGGGTGATAATCCACCAACGTTCCCCATTACATCATGGCATCATTTCACAAAAATGCAATCCTCTGATCATAAACAGCACTCACCTAAATGAAACTCACATTGCTTGCTTAATCTAATGACAAATGATGGTCTGAAGTAAGTATGAGTGGAAGAATTCACAATTCTTATGAAAGAAGAAAGAAAGGAGCTAATGCACGAGAGGCAGAGGAGGGAGAGGAAAAATGTGAGAAAGCAATGGAGGGAGAGGTTAAATAGCTCCCACATTTTAGGGCAGGATGGCAGGTTGGACAGGGCTTGACAAGTCCCAGAACAGTAGCCTGTCCTGATCCCCATTAGCAGCAGCCTGACAGTATTTCTCCTTTGAAGAACAGAAAGTCAACACTCCATTTGTGGAGATAAGGTGCCAGTGAAGGAGTGAGCAAGAGGCTAAAAAAGGAGGAACTGAAACGGGAAAGAAGAACAGGTTAAATCTACTAAACCATCGTGTTCTGGAGTCAAATGTCGATTTACTATGTCCCCATTCATTCTACTGCTATAGTGGCTTTTTTCAACTAATTTAAGTTCATTTTATCTCTTTATGGTTAGACGCAACATTGCTCAGTTCACCCAGATGCAGTGGCATCATAAATTCAAAACAAAACCTGAAGAGTAAAAGCCATTGAAGTTTTCCCTCTCCTCAGTGATCTGCATGTGTCTTATAAAGCTCAAACTCTCACAGCTCACAACCTCTTGTTTACCATCTTATCCCAGCTCTTCAACTGGCCCGAACTGATTAACTCAAGGGGGGATAGGGGGGTAGGGGGAAGGGGGTTCTCTGCTATCCACCTATCAATTATATGGCCTTCATTAACACTGGGCTGATGAATGGCCTCTGCTGGAAAGGCGAGTTAAGAGGAGGTGTTAACACAGCACCTGCCTGCACTCATGTGGCCACTTATTAACCAACAATGACCTTCTACATCATAAACCCATTGGCCGGCTATTTGCTGTCTAATAAACGAAGCCCCTCTCTTTCTGCTCCCCCCTCCTTACCCTCCTCCATGCATAGACCCCTTTACTTGCACCCCTCAAAATTTATTGTTCTGGTGGGGTAAAAAAAATATGCCTGTAAACTTCAGACACCTGGAATCAACTAGAACACAGATCCATGAGACTAAAAAGGAGTTAAGTAGCATAGATTGTTAATGGATTGATGAAGAGCCTCTTCAACAGCACACTGATGAGAAGACAGAAGAAGCTCTATGCAAGCTTTAGACCTTTTTTGCCTTGACGTTGTAGTTAATGATACTAGTTAGGCAGTACTCAAATCCCGAGCTGTCTTCTTAGCAGTTCAGGATGGAGGTACCCAAAAGAAATAAGAAGGCTTTTTCATGGCATGCATTAACATCGCTGCCTTCATCTACTCAATAAACGAAGGACGATTTGTCATGCAAACTACTTTTGCATGACATGGAGGTTAGAATTAAAATGTAAGATCATCAATATTTACTTCAGGTGACTTGAGTTTCACAGTAAAAGCACTGGTAAGTTTTCTAAATGAACTCTTACTTTGAGCACAGTCTCAAAACGCCTGGGTAGTGTATGGGGGAGACTGTAAATATAGATCAATTATGCAATGGCAGAATCTGGCTGCTGACTGATGCTCCATGGCACAGCATCCAGTGACAATTCTTGACTCTGTTCTGTTTGCAAGTAGCAACACACCTGAGAAAACACATTTTAATGTGCAACTCCGAGCTCCTGTAGCCGCTCTCTTGTCTTTTATAGTTGTGTTGTCTGTCTACCATTTGCTTATAACATATATATTAATTGGGTTTGGTTTGTATGTTTGTTTAAATTGTTCATGCTTTCTTCCTGATTGAACACAAAAACATATGTTTGAGTAGAAAACATCTAATTAAAATATTTATTTCCTAAGAAAGTTTTACAAACATACACACACACACTTATATCTATCTGTCTATCTATACATATACAGGTGTGTGTGTAGCCTATGTCATATTATAATATCTAATGGCTCATTGTTGACAGGATATTCAATAATCCTGTCTGAGTGAGCAGTTTTGGTCATTTGCTCAGAGGTTATAGTAGTTGTGTGGATTGAAACCTCTCAACAGAAGGCTATAGTTCAGTAGATCTCAGACAGACATTATGTTGCAGGACCGAACTACCACTCAGTCCCTTTGCAGACCAGCAGGTGAAATGGGAAAGAGAGACCTGGTAATGGGCCCTAATGTGAGGACGTATTTATTTCATCCACTGGCCCAAGTAATTGGCTGTCTTTCAGTGTGACTGGGGTTAAAACGCAGAGTGATGGATGGCAGTTTTGACAGAGGTTAGCTGGCTTCCGCTCTCGCTGCTATTCTTCTCTCTGAGAGATGAATTCTAACCAGCTTTGGTGAAGTGATCCCATTCAAACCCCTACACACCAGACCAAAATCTCAAGGCTAATTTGAGCAAAATTAACAACTGTACATTAAATAAAACCTGAATTATGGAAAACAAAAGCGCTATTAGTAAAGTGAACAGAACCTTCATGTTTACACTGGCCTGAAACATAATTCTCCCAGTTTGGATTATAATGTCACATTGAAATTCCTTCATGCAGTACCAGAGTCACAATGGGAGTATGGGATAAATGGGCATGTCAAACCTTTTAGCAACTAATTTAGTTGAGTGTAATAACAAGAGATGAATTTAGAAAGGAAAGCCCAAACAGAACTCAGTATGTAAAAGCACTGCTATGCTATGAAAATGTTTTCTCTCCATTAGTATAACCTCTCTGTAAAACAAACTTAACACATTTTCCAGGGTAAATATATAAAGAAACTGAACGTATCTGTGGCCTACATACTATGCTTAAGTTTCAGTTATTTTTATTTAGCTCTAATTTTAGCTAATGTTGACTGTGAGGTGAGTAAAATAGATGGACTGTTCTGTGCTTCGCTTAACTCTAGAGCTAATTGGATGAATGAAATCTTTAAAACTAAAACAAAATGAACTAAAGCAGTTGTTTTTGTTCACATTGTTCACAGTTTTGGTGTTTTGTCAAACTTTTTTTGTACTTGTTAATATGTTTAATTTATAATTTTAAAATCTTACCTTATATACAACAGTTCAGATCTGCTTTGTATCTACAGGGCATCCTTGACTGCCTTGGTTTGACAAGCCAGAATGTTTAAAGCAGAGCATTGAAGGAATTGATTCTTACTTCTTGCATGTTTGCTGCACAGTTCTTCTGCTAGAGAAGTAAATTTAAGCTGAGCACAGAAGCTGCTTGGTATGTTTTGTTCTTGTTGATGCACCTGAAATGTTCAGTTTTCTTGTTTTTTTGTGGTTGAAATAGGCACAAAATCCGCTTTTTCAAAGCTAAACGTCTTATCTCAAAATACCAAAGTCCAACAGAAGTAGATTTTTTTACATTTTTTTTATAGAAAATAAAGTTTGTGCATTCAACACAACTATTTTCTAAACAATTCGGTATCTGCTGTTGTTACTGATGGGTGCGTACGTGAATTTTGCAGTCAGAAAATGCTGAAAGGCCTAGAAGTACACAGAGTTCACCAGGTCGCTTAACTCCACTAACTGAGTGAAAGTTTTTTGAAACATTCCATAAATGCAATCAAACAAAAGCCTACCATTAGTCTCGATGAAGCTCTATCGCTCCTCTTATACCATGCACAATTCACCATGAAGGCTAAAAACTCAGAGCCTAAAATCCAAGAACAATAAGGGGGTGGTTTTAAAACCAGACATGGAAAGAGTCCATGTTTTGCTTCTTTGCTTTAAGGACACTTGAAGAATTATGTCCTCTGTTTTATTTCATTGATCCCTTGATTATAGTCATACAGGTTATGCTGAAATTCTTAAGCAAGCTGGGAAAGGGGTTTGGAACATGTAAAACATACTACTATATAGAGATAAATCAACCGTTTGACAGCTTTTGAATTCCTCAGACTTCCAAACAAATGTTACTCCTGATGGTCGGGAAGGAAGTCTTTGCAGCATCCAACAATAAATCAAATTATATTTATGTGTATTTTTTGTGGGTCTCACACTTTTTTTTTTCTCTTCCCTTTCTACTGGTGAAGCAGAGCCTAGAAGGAGAATGTTCCATGCTTCACTGGACTGGGCTGTGGGGATATTAGTCAAGACAGGTAATAGTGTTGATTACTCATTGGCCATTAGATTGCTTTCACTGCAGTGGCTAAGCCTCCTGCATCATGAGGTTGGCTGGCTGAGCACAAGATTAGAGAGTGTGCATTGCTCAAATCCTGCTCACCCCATCACCCCCACCCGCTTGCTTGCCACAGCTTCACCCCTCCAAGAAACCCTTCACTCTTCGCTTCCCACTCTAAAAAAAATCATCTGGCTCCCCTCAGGTCAGCAAAGCTGTGCAGAGGCAAGACAGGTTGACTAGCTGTGTAGTCCTTATTACCTCATTTCCTGTGACCACAGTTTTACCCCCTTTTCGTTTTCTAGTGCAGGAACATGTTTTATGATGGTTTTACCTAGTTAATGGTCCCTATGACTTAATTGTGTTTAGGGTCAATTTGGAGTGACAAATTCAAGTGAACCCAATTGTTTTGTTGGCTCCTTGGAACACATTTGGCAAGCAAAGAGGGAACACTTAAAAGCGTTTGTGATTTTTGTGAGCCCTGTTGTGCACACAGTCACACGCATACATAAGAACAGTCCCTATAGGCATAAAACATATGGATAAACAAACTGCCACACATACTTTTACTTATGGTACCCATGTGGACAGAATGATGAATAGCAAGAAGTCAACATTAAATAAAAATCATCTGACCTGTTTTAGCCTGAGTTTTATCCCTCTGTACCTAAATGCTGGCTTCCAAAGCTCTGACGGGATTCAGTAAAAACAACAAAAGATTTCCTTCTTAAAACAGAACAAGAGGGAGGGAGGGGGTCACATGTAACACTGCATGTCCAAGGGTTCTCTCACAGTGGCTTGGCAAAGTGAAGTTAAAAGTTCAAGGTTTAGCTTTGAGCCTTCTCTTTAAAAAAAGAAAAAAGCTCGGACTTGAAAGGTGATGAAGGAAAAGCAGAAGGAGGCATAGCAGTACAGCTTAAAGCTCATTAGCCTCTCTGACCGGTACCTTACTGAGTTGAAAGGGCTTGGCTGCTACTTGCAGATACATCCAGCAGCTGCTAATCAAGTCAACGGTGAAATTAACCAGTCTTTTAGATTTGGTCACTGATGCTTGTAGGTTGTAAAAATACTTCCTATTGTGATTTATCCTGATAACGATAATCTATATTTCTGTTTTCAGTCATGTCTTTAGGGTCCACCAGTTTCTGTCTAAAGGTCCTCATTGGTTTTAAGTGCACAGGAATGTTATGTTTTCTCTCGTCAGACAGGAGAAGAAGAGTCCAGTGCAATAAGGAGTGTACAAACCTCTACAGAGAGGAAACTAAACAACCTCTCCACAGACACACACCACAACACAGGACAGTCAGCTCCTCAGGTCAGAACTCAGCTGGACACCTACATCTTAAAGACAGACAGTCTTTTGAAGACAATGATATCCACATTTTTGACAGCAAGGATTGATGGTTTGAAAGAGGAGTGAAGACTAATAATGTAATGGGGACTACCTGTGGTGTAAATGGTTTTTAATACAGTGTGGAATTGTTTTAAGCTAGCAGGTCTTAGCCCCACTGGGTTAGCTTGTCTGTCCGGCCAAAACTAATCTCTGTCTCCATACTGAGGTCATACTGATAGCTGCTTACAACTTGTGTCTCCCATGGACACCCACTCAAAAGATTCTAAACAATCACTTTAAACCCATGTTTAATGAACAATTAACAGTACATTTACAAAAAGCTGTTGTAACTTTATAGGCTTCAACTTTGCCTCTAAAATGGGACTTTAATGAAAAGATGCTTTTAGACAGAATCAATAGGAAGATTCTTTCCAAAATAAACTGCTTTTGTTCATGTTTTTATATTAAAACAATAAGTGAAGGACAACATGACTCAGCAAAATGTCTATGTGACAAAATGGCATGAGAGGTTAAAGCATGAGGATCTAGAACTCTAATCATTTTTACAAAAAGGGTTAGTGATTTTCTTAAGGGACAGATGTAAACTCAATTGCAGCAAATCAACCCTAAATCTTGATACTATATGCTTCTTCATGCCTGTAGGTATGGTGTTTGAACCAATCTTTTGAAATGTGAGAGTGTGGAATAAGTTCCATGACTCCAGTTCTGAATCTCAAACCAACCAAGACTATTGGGGAGGAACTCTGTCCTGGTTTGACCAAGGAGGAACCCTCATTTTAACTGATGCAAGAACAGAAAGACAAGAGGATGAACTGAGTAGAGAAAAAAAACTATGGAGTGTGCCTCTGTCTGTGTAAGTTCATTACAGAAAAATTAGGTGCTACACATGCAGTAGTTGATCAGAGGGTCTAAAGTGTTCCTAGAAGATTTATGAACCCCTGACCAAATCCAGGTAAAAAACTACAACAACAAGGATTGTTTTAATATAAAATAGTAGTCTTCAGACTATAGAGAAAAAAATAGCCGGGAAAATATTTACACTCATTTGGAATCACCAGTTTCAAGGCTTCAATTTGTAAGGTAGCAGAATAATCATAAAAATTGAAATTATTCCAGCCATAGTAGATTTGAACTGAGTCAATGTTATATTTTTTGATTGTTTTGATGTGTTCCACAAGTAAGAACAGGATAAAAAGCAAGAACGTACTGTATGTATACATGTTTTTTTGAAAAAGACACTACAATAAGCCTAAATATCATTAAAATGTTTTGAATTCATTTTACACATTCATTGTTAAACAAACACGCTTTCTCATCCAATTGAACGAGAAAGTGTGTCTGAATTTTTCACTTATAGTGCAAGATGGAGATTATTTAGTAGAGCTGACACCATCAACTATGGTTCATTTAAAATGATCTCGAAACATTGGACAGAAAATTGGCTTCTTTCTAAGAATTTCCATTGCGACTTTGTAGTTTGTTCTTTCGGCCAGAAATATTGACATCTCTACTGCACTGGGTCAAATTTACAGCCACATCATATGCCTCATTTTATAAAGATGTATGAAATTTAGACCATAATAACATGTAGCGACTACTGAAATAATTCAATGAAAAGGAAACAATGTCTGAAGATTCTCTTAAATCTATGTCACTACTTGTTCAGATACTTTGCTCAGTTTGAAGCCATTAATGAAAAACAGTCTGGAGTCTGACACCCTAACTCATCCTCTTTGTTTTAGATAAGGGCATGAAAACACAAAAATAATAGACTGAGTACAATAACTTAAAGATTAAAATTAAATACAAATTTCCTTTTTATTTTCAGAAACAAAAGAACCAAGTTTAAAGATTAAAAGATTTGTTATCTTTCTGCAAATACACTTCACCTAATGAGTTCATTCCTTAGATTCCACAGAGCAGCTAGAGGGAGCCTGACCAGAGACTAGTTTGGCATGATTGACATTATTTGCTACCATTAGCTACTAGTATGCAGTTGCCCTTTGACCCTCCAGCAACCATGTTGTTTGAAATTACTTTGAGCAGTATGATTTAATCTGCATGGGAAAAAAGCTCAAGGAACCCACCAGCCCAGGGACTCTTAGATCACTCGACAATTATAGGTGTAATAATGGTGGCCGTATCTGCAGGGTCAATGATCATACTATCTCAGTCCACCTTGGCTTAGCTGAGAACTCGGTGTGCCAGAGTTAAAATGACACCAAATGTTAAAGAAGCAGGTGTACTGTGCTGTATGTTTCTTCTTCCACAGCCATTTGATATTAATAAAAGCAGAAACATTTTTTTCCCGTGAATGACAGACAGACTACTTGGCCAAAAAAATCTCCTGCCTTGGCCTCATCCAGCTGACGTAAGTGTGAATCAAGCAGTACGACACACAGGCCAGGCAGATCGAGCTCATTCTGCATCCCGAGCAGCAGCCATTTGATTGAGAATTTGATCCAGGGGTTGAAAGCTTGTTTACTCTCCGCTGTGCACGCTGTGGTGGTGCTGACACTGAAAACAGTTTCAGTATGACAGTGTTAAACAGCTAACTGAAGGATGACGACTGACCAGAACATTCAGCCATTGAAAGTTTTAAAGTATCTGAAATAATTAATTCAAAACGTGCAGTATTTTAAAACGGGAGTGAAATGCTCAACATGAGTTTTGCTGAACTGTAACAGTAGTGAAGTATTTTGGGTAACATATGCAGACTGACCTGGCCTGTGCTCTGCCTCCCTGCTGTGACTGAATACCATCAAACAAAGTCCACCAGTGAATGTTCACATTAAAAAGGGCCAAGGATGTAAAAATAAAGAACACCTGAAGCATATTAAGTTTGCAATGAGCTGAACTATGGCCCTCCCATATTGAGGAGCTGGTGTGAAATAAGGGTTAACAAAGTCTACACCAACACTGCTGCCCCAATGCTGTGATTGCAGGAGAGCAGATGGGGTGGGGGTGTAGGTGAATAAAGGAGACTAGTGAAGGTCTTTGGTTAAAAACAAACATTAGATATAGATTTAGTGGAACAAAGTCATCGGTAGATAAATGCTCAAAGTACAGAGACTTTCTCTGACATGTGAGATCGATTTGCTCATGTCTGTCAGTATGGTGAGTCATTGTTTAACTTCCCTTCCAACACCAAAAACCATCATCTCTCTCCACTGAATGAGGAATGTGAGGATGCTGAAAGATGGGTTCTACTGTTGGTAATAATCCCTTTCTCTGTGTTGGACTGCACTGACACATTGGATCTATACAATTTATATACACACTGATGACAGCTCAAAACTACACAGAGAGTAACGAGGACACCATTCTATGAAAAAAGCTAAGCACAATAGAACTCTAAATCTCCATCTAAATTCATGTAATGATTGTACTCAACTCTATCTAAGGTTACAAAATACTCTTGTAGTATATCACCAGTATTTGCACATTTTAAGGGATGTTCTTTAAGTAAACAAGTGCTTTATTTTATGTTGTTTGATTTCAGTGTGATTTAATAATATTTTATTAACCCGTGAAGGAACAATAAATGTTGTAGTAGAATGGCTAGTTGGCAGGAGGGGTGTCATGCCCAACTTTCCTGGATGGACTCTATCCAACTTTCAAAAACTATTTCTAGACTGATCTCTAGAAACGTTTTTTTTTATATTATCATTGTCTTGTCTTCCCCCTACTCTTTTACTCCCTCCACCTGCTTGGTACCTTGTAGGACTTTTTTTACCTGCAGCATATGATACTGTCATGATGTGGGGGTCATTGTTTTATTCAATATATTAAGTTAATTCCTGCTTAGTTTTTTAATTTTTCATTCATATTTAAATGTGTCCCTCGTTGTTCTTGCAGCCTTCAGGTGTGCTTAGTTATCCTTGTTTCCAACTTTACACCATATGTCATTCATCCATATTCAGCAACAATTTCTTCAATTTATTGTCAGATTCTTCAGTTCAGTCCTATATCTAACATAATTTATTTTTCACAGAAGGGAAATTAGATGTCCAAGTAACTCATCTGTAAGGAGTCATTATAGATGGTTTATGTTGCAGCAGATCTGAAGCCTCTGAATGAAGACACTTTCTTCTTGAATTACCGTGTTGTAAAGGGGATGTTCAGGGTGCTCCACGATTCCTTTAGACCAGGGGTGCCCAAAGTCGGGCCTCGAGGGCCACTATCCTGCATGTTTTAGATGTGTTCCTGCTTCAACACAACTGATTCCAATCTGCAACATCTCAGCAAGTCCGGCAGAAGCATGTTAACGACCCATTCATCTGCATCAGGTGTGCTGAAGCAGAGGAACATCCAAAACATGCCGGATATTGGCCCTTGAGGCCTGGAGTTGGACACCCCTGCTTTAGACCTTAAGAATCATCCTTCTTTGCACAATCAATTCATAAGTCTTCAGAGCAGTGCTCAGACCAGAGCCAGCCATTAATTAATTATTTACACACAAATGCTAAATAAAACGTTTTCTCATTTTTAGCAACATTTTGCATCAAATCAAGCATTATTTAAAGTATTTTAACTATTTATCTAAATGATGTCAGTCATTTGCTTTGGACATAGATTTTATCTTTTGCTGTTGCTTTTTGTTTGATCCTAAAAACTATATTACAAAAAAAATGTGTATTGCTGAGTATTTTTAATGAATCATCAAAGCAAGTGAAGTATCATTTTCACAAAAAGCTAACAAGAAGGATGCATAAAGTGATAAAAAATTGCAGTGAGGTAACTTGTATCTTTCTCCAGGTCTGTTTTTCTTCTGTCTCTGCAGTTCCAAACTCTGCACTGGTGTGTTCTTCCATATGGAACTACTCGGCCAAGCAAACAGAGAGTATGCTGTATCACCACAGTGGGAAGGAAAACATCCCTCTGAGAAATCATTTTAAAATGTAGGATAACCATATGTCATCTATTCCACATGTAAAGCTGTTTTCATTTCTCTAACACTTTCTATGTATTAAAATCTGTCTCATGTAGCAGTGATTATTTCCTTCCATAATCCAAATGTCAGTGCCCTGACTGCCCCTATAGGGATTTTTTCTCTTCCCTCCCTTCCTATTTTCTTTTACCTCAGGTGATCGGTGGACAGCTCAGTGACTCCTTCTACTGGGCAGTACTCCCAGCCTCAACGCTTCCAACCATCACACCTGTTCTTCATTTCTCAATCAACTTACTGTCTTCTTAGAGCAATCTGGACTATAATTTACAACCAGATTATTTGTAATCTCTACAGTGAAAACTCAGCTAGATAAATATGCTGTCCTTTTCAATTGATTGTTTAAAAATTGGAGAGTTAATCCTTTTGTGTTTCTGTATGTTTCTAATTTTGTCATTTGTACCTTGAAAGCATGCTTTCACTAGTCCTGACTGACACTTAGCAATCCTGGGCTCTCACAGTTGAAAAATATTAAACAAACAAAAAATCATGTCACCAAAAAATAAACGAATGCCTTAAAGGCATCACAGGCACTGACCACTGGATCTATTTGCCTGCTGACTTATCTGCTTGAACTCCACTGATCACCTCTGCTCCTATGCTGCAGATAATCTCCCCCAGATCAACATCCTCCTCCTGGAAGGCCTTCAGCATAAAAGTTACCAGTATATTTTATTCTGAATTTCCACAGTAAACCTGTATACCTACACTGAAACTTGTCTCCTCTCCTCTGGAATATTGTACTCCAGTGAGTAATGAGGAAGGTGAGCGCAGTACCAGAGGCAAAGCGAGGATAAATGAGTCTCTCATTTGGATCCAAGAGCAGATGAGGGCTGCACTTCACTGAAGATGATCTGAGGTCGTAAATTCAGAGGAAACTGTGAAGATTATTGAGGGAATAATCCATACAGGAGCAGGTTGCACACAGAGATGAATAACTGGAGAAAATTCTCTAACAAAAGAACAACCAGGAAACATTTAACTACAGAACCCTTAGTGGAAATGGAGTTCACCAACTAAAAACTGGCCAATGTTTGATCACACTGTGTGAGCCAGTGGTCTGGCAATGAAGAGTGGGAAATGCAGCAGGAAGTAGAGATGCTGCTGAACTTGCTTGGCCAGTGATGCAGGATTTTTGCTACAGGAAAGGTCCTTTGTCATGTGCACAGAAACTTGGTGGTGCTCACTTTCTCATTGTTGATGACCAGAGGAGAGGGCTGGGTGTGCACTCTCCATAAAAATATTTGGTCTCCACATTCAGAAATGGCTCTTTGTTTCTGCACCACCTAACCAGGTGGCTCATCTCTGGTAATGAGACCCATCATGTTTCTATAATCCGCAAACTCAATGAAGAGGTTATGTACATATTTCTAAATGCATGTATGTAATGTCATATCTTATATCTTAATGAACTGTGATGCAAGATTTTTTTATGTGTAATGGGCCCAAAGGTCATGTTTTTTTCTCTCTTGCGTCCATGAGGAACATTTTTAGTGTTTTGATCACTGTTAAAACCTAAAACTTTCCAGACACTGAACATATACATAGGCCATAGGCTAAATTATAATGTCTGAAAAGTCCAGCTCCATGTGGCAGTACTTCTTTGATTGGAGTGTTGGCTTGTTTCAGCCTCTGATGACATGTTCTTTGGTGTGTGTCTCAGACTCCTCTTGGGTCCCCTGGGGGGAAAAAAAGACGACTTTACATCCAAACTCACACAATTCTTTGCAGTAGTTCCTACCATCCAGCCATAACAGAAAGGATGATTTATTGTCTCTAAATACAGTCATGAGTTGCTTGAATAGGACACTGAGTTTATAAGGAAGTGCATGTGATTGGAAGCAGGCTCAGGATTCTCTTGGGTCAGTGTGGAGCACAAATGATGTAACCAGGGGGTTTGGATTCTGAGTGGGTATGATAAGAAAAGTTGTACAAGGGTTAGAAAGGTAAGACCATTGTATCACATAAGTGGTCAAACACAATCTGGCCAGAGCTGGAACTTTACAAAACTCATTATGTGGGAAATTACAAAACAGAGAAAGAATTCTCTTTTTTCATCTTTGTTGTACAACTTTAGTAGAAGTATTTATCTCCTGGTATAATGAACAGTGACACAGAGTAATCTGAATAACTAGACACTGAGTAAGACTTTAAGCCTCTCTAAAAGGGCCGTCCTAACTGAGATATTTAGAATTTGAGTCTGCATTATTCAAAAACATTTACAAACTTTGCATTTGAGGTGATCAAGGCAGCACTTTCTCTGATGTGATACCTTGGATCAAAGGGTGGCGTGTGAGGGATCCTTGATTTGGAAAAACCATGCTGGAAGGTGGAAAGGATAGCCAGGCATGACACAGAGGGTGGAGAAGATGCAATATCTTTTCCTAGACACATTTTCTAATGCACAGTCACTATTTCTGGTTGAAGAACCCAAATGAAGAAGACCAAGAAGCAGGTTCTGAAACAGAGCTTTAATTTTATAATAGTTTTTAAAAGCTGGCTGTACAGACAAGCTTGGCATAACAGCCACACTGCTGGAAGCTCTTGAAGACTCAAGCATGAACTGGGGATGCTCCCATCTCCCTTTGTCAATAAGAAAAGGAAGAGAGGATTTTGAGAGGACCCTCTTAGAGACTTGTATTGGAAACAGCTCCATATTCCTAGGGGACATATGGACAATCCATATCCATAATCCATATTAGAGGCAGGAAGAACCTCGACTATAAGTGTATCAAACTCCAAGCCTTGATGACCACTATCCTGCTCGTTTTATATGTTTCTCCGTTTCAACACACCCGAATCAGATGAATGGGTTAAAAACAAGCTTCTGTAGGACTTGTTGAGGGTTTGAATATAACATTTAATAATTTATACCATTCTAATGAAAAAGGCATTTCTTGAACAGCAGGGATTTTCACAAATTACTTTTGTTATGGCCTTAGCCGTTTTCAGTGTTGAATGTTTATCTTGAAAACTGCATAAAACTATTTTCACATTCCACATTCTAGCATATACCACTAGACGATCAAATCAAGTTCATTCATGCACCAGTTTTATACCAACAGCTTAATGCTGAATACGGATATGTACATCTTCAAACTAATAACTTATTCCAAGTCAATGTAAGCCACCTGGATAAACATAAATTACTGTGTCTTTAATTTTAGAAACATGTTGTTAAGGTGTTTTTAAGTGCAAAAAACAATAAGACCATGGCACATACAATAGCTTCCATCACCACCAGAGATAGGCAACTTGTCCATCAGAACATCAGGGACTTACTTTCATGGAAAAGAGCTTTTAAATAGTGCAATTCTTGTAAATAGAAAGGATGGTTTATTCTAGGTCAGGTCTACTCTGGCACTCAGATTCTGCTCATTAATGATTATTATTTTTGAAATAAGATCTGTAAAACTGGCTCACCACCATGTCCAAGCCACTGTCAGATACCAGAGTGCTTAATAATAGCAGGCAACGATAAGACTTGTTCTTCTTCTTAAGCCAGCAAAGCCCAGTACATGTTACTGATGTCTCACAGGAGAAACACTCCATTTTGGGGGTTTAAACATGTTTTGACTGGAAAAGAACCATGTTCCAAAATTTTGGCCAAAGGACCAGAAATTTATTTAGGTCAACTGTACACCATCTTACACATTTGTCACTTTCTTGGTGCTTTCTTACTGTTTTAACTTTGTAGAATATTTCTCTGCAATATACTCACTTGTCATTGTGAGATTTAGTTAACCACTTCTGTGCGAAAAAAGAGTAACTTAGAACAAAAAAAATAATTTAAAATGTGGTCATTGCATTTCAACGTTTTGCCACTATTTATTTTTGGTATCCTGGTTAAGACTAGGTTGAATTAAGTCTCACTGATTCCCTGCATCTCAGCAGTAAAACTGGGAAAGCTATTACTATCAGAATTTAACAGAGACATCCCTCCAACTCTGATGGTCACTGCAGTCCAGCATTTGGTTTGTGATTGACAGAAGCTTGTAACATACAAACAAGGTCTCATTATCAACATCACTCACATGCAGTCTCTCTCTGACTTTCTCCTTTATTCTGTGGTGTCCTAAGTGCTGATCCTCTGGGAGACTTGGAGAAGAAGCAGGACAAGCTCTCAACCCAACTAACTCTGTTAGTCGGACAATGCATTTTCCTCCTGTCTGCTTGTACTAAATGGTCCTGACTCTGACTAGTGTCTGCTTACTGCTATTCTCCTCAGGTTTTGCATTGCCTCATCCTATATGAGCTCAAAATGGGCTGGGACCCATGTGTCAGGGGTCGCACTGTAGGGACTAGGTTTGGCCTGAAAGTCTGAGAAACATGTAGTTATTAGGCCATATACATTTCTAGCTGCCAAAAGCAAATTCTACATGCTTGCATGTGTATGAGACATACACTCACATTTGAAAACATGACTAGGTAAATGGATGTAAAGCTCTAAAGAAGTAAGATGGGACATACTATAGGTAAACAGGTTGGGAGCATCATGGAAATTTTCCTTGCAAGCTCTGCTTCCCTAGTTGTCTTGCCACAAAACACACCTCACAAATCATTGAAGCTTCTCACCAAAGTCTACATTCCTCAAGATTCAACTTCATGAGAAACATATGGCTGACATGAATCCCATTATTCCTGATTAAGTATGTACTGGGGAAAACCTACATGGTGAACACTTTAGATATTATACATTAATTCACTGGACTGCTATGGTTGACAGTATAGTGAGGATGATACCTAACTGGACTGCAAGTGTGTGCCTATTCTTTGTCATTCTCCAAAGCTGGATAGATGACTTCCTATAAAAAGGTCGGAGTCACTTTGGACTGCTTGAGAAGATATACTGACCACATTTCTTCTGTATTTACTCTCTTTACTCTTATTTTCATATGTATTATTGTTACTGTTCCATTAGCTTTAGCTTTGTTTATATTTCCATTAAGATTACAACTATCCCAACCCTTCTGTGTTTATGTCAGATTTTTTCAATTGAGGGAGAATTCATGCCGTTCAGGATGGGGGATTGTATTTAAATGGGGATTCAACCCATTCTGCAGTTGCTTTCTTTATCCACTCAGTACTGTGCAGGGTCACAGGGTGCTGTTGCTATCTGCAGTCACTGGGTGATAGGAAGGCATATGTCAACCTGGGGTAAGGCTGTTTGCAGCATGTAGTCTGTGCTTGTAAGACGATCCTTCAGGTGTTATCGCTATAAGGGTTAGGGTTAGGAAACAACGTACAGCAAAAAGTGTCGGAAATCGGGCAATATTTGGGAGAAAGTTGGCTCAGGGAGATTTTTGGGAGGGCCACTGAAATTCGGGAGTCTCCCGGGAAAATCGGGAGAGTTGACACGTATGTAGGAAGGGTACACCCTAGATAGGTCATCATTCTATTACTATGGATAATCATTTGGGCACAGAGTTGCCAGTTAACGTATCTTGAGTATCTTGAGAACCCAGAGAAAGCCCACACATACTCAGGAAGAACAATCAAACTCTGTGGCCTGGTTTTGAACAGAGGATGTTCTTGCTGTAAGGCAACAGTGCTAACAACTGTTCAACCATGCAGCCTCTGACCACATTGTCCCAAGTGTAAAGTTTGGTGGATATGGAGGTATAGATATTTTTTTAAGGTTTGAAATCGGCCTGTGAAGGAAATTCATACTATTTGAACAATGACTTTAAAATTCACATTCATGTTAAGGTGGCGGTCCCAATTTTACGTAAAACTACGTCTCCATAAAGACACAGATGTCCATGGGCACCCATAGAATGGTTATATGATTGTGCTAAAATTATTGTATAACAAAAGACAGCATATGGGACAGGAGTATTGTAAATGGTAGAGGAAGTGGGGGCCTTCGTGGTCCAATATTCGATTGAAAAAGGAATACGGAATGGCATTTCTAGCAAAATGTTGGTGCCTTTAATGGAGGAAGTGGTGTTTTGCTAACACTGTTTACAGTGGTAACAGGGTTTGGTGACATCAACTAAGGAGCTAGTCAGGCAGGAATACTTTAAGGTTCTCCTTTGTCTCAGTAATATGTCTTTCATTGTGAGACTAATACACTATTTATTGAGGAAGCAGTTTCTAAATGAATGTGCTTTTCATTAAGGGAAAAAAAAAACTTAAAACCCCTAAACCCAGTAACTTGTTGGGCCACCCTTAGCAGCAACAACTGCAATCAAGTATTTGTGAGAACTGGCAATGAGTCTTCAAGGGGGGTATGAAAGAACTTTGGCCCACTAATAGCAATAGAATTGTTGTAATTCAGCAACATTGTAGAGTTTTCGAACATGAACTTTCTTTTTAAGGTCATAAAACATCATCTAAATTTAGTGCTGTCAGTTAAACGCGTTATTAATGGCGTTAACTGAAACCCATTTTAACGGCGTTAATTTTTTTATCGCGAGATTAACGCTCGTTCTATTTGGGCCAGCCCGTTGTAGTTTTTCTCCACGATTTTGCAAAAAACTCGTTACGTTAGAAAACTACAACATCACACCGGCTCTAGTAAGACCGGTCTTGTGCGAAAATGTGTTCCCCTGAAATATTCTGTTTCACCTGTCTCGGGAGCGCGCACCGCAGCCAGAGGGGCCAAGCCGACAAGCTTCACAGCCCTTCAGATCAGTTTCTCGCTAGACTGAAACTAGACTGATAAAAGGACAAGTTTCCCTGTCGAAGTTCTTGCTTTATTAAGCTTCCGTTAAATCAATGAATGAAAACGAAAATTGTTTTGAGTGTTTTTTTTACTCACCGTGAGAATCAAGTCTCTCGGTATTCACGTACACTAAACCTGGCGGTTAGACTTGATTAGTCTGAGCTACAACAATGATTAATTTCACTCTGGGATTAAAAATACATTTTTGAATTTCAATTGAAATGATTATCATCCACCAAACACTATTTTCTATAACTTCTTGTTTGTTTAGGCTGCCATGTTTTTATATTACTTTATCTATATATTTTAAATGTGAAAAGGTGTTTCAGGATTCAGAGGGTCGTTATGTTATGGTTGTAGGGATGATTGCTGGACTGAAAATTACTATTTTAAATGCTTATGCACCCAACGAAGACTGTCCACATTTCTTTAAAAAGCTTGCATACCTGATAGCAGACAACAGGGAGGGATTTAAATGTTGCAATTTAGTCTAAAAAAAGTATACTTCATAAAATGATCTTGTAATGTACTACTTTTTGCACAGTGTTACACTGTTAAGAGTTATAATAAACATACTTTCATAAAGTACACTTGTTCACTCCATTACTTATAAGTGTAGCCAAAAGGGTGATTAATCTGCGATTAATCGTGAGTTAATTATGGACACTCATGCGATTAATCGCGATTAAAAATTTTAATCGATTGACAGGCCTATCTAAATTAGATTCCAACTTTGACAAGGCCACTGTGGGCCATTGTTGCTCACCCTCTTTCTTATTGTGGAGCTCTTATTTCTGCAGCTCTTTGGATGTTCTTCTGGGGTCTTTTGTGACCTCTTGGATGAGTCATCGCCACAATCTTGGGGTAATTCGGTCATGTGACCAACATATGACTTGGACTAAAAGTCATTTTTAAAATCAGCCCAATATTTTTCCTGATTTGTATCTTTACAAAGCAGGAAATAAAAGAGAGATTTACAGGATTTTTGTCACTTTAGACTATGAGGACAAACACAATCAGCTGAGAGGCTCTTAATGCATTCATTAAAAGATATTCACTGTGATCCAAAAATGCACTTTATTAAATAAAGATTTAATAACTGATAACATACTCAAAAAAATGCAATTGAACAGGAAATAAAGTACCACCATCACCCTCTCTAATACCACGACACCTGAGCAGATGCCTGAGCTGAAAATAAATCGCCGTCCTGTGATCACATGACCACCATCAATTATCCCTGCGACACAATTGTAAATAAACTAAATTTCATTGTAATAATCTCTCATATTAAAAGCATCAATTATATGTCTTGAATTATCACCACAACAACTGCACGGATCAACTTGAATCTGTTTGAACAATGAGTGGAGTCTGTGTTCCGGTTCTGGAATGATGACCTCATGATCAATGATGACTGATTGCAAAGAACCAATCATGTGAGGGTCAGTGCTGCAGCTGGGCTCCACATCCAAATTATCAAAAGTCGCCTACCACTTGAGTTTCTGTTTGTGCTCGCGCGAATGGTTAAATCTGCTTGAGTGTTGAATTTACACTCGTGTGAGGGAAGAAAGTGCTCCTGCGAGGATAAAAACTGTTTGCGAGGAAAGAAACTGGTCTTGTGAGTATATAATATCTTTGCAGAGTTAAAGAAATTGTTCTTGGTACTTTTGATAGAATTGTAATGCCATACATATGTAAGTGATTTCTTTACTGAGAGCATGTCGGGCAGTAATTAGGCCTGGGTTGGGCTTGAAAAATTAAACTCGGGTTTCCAAAGATGTCATACACCACAGACAATGTAATAGGATGAGGGGGTAATTACTTTGTCATACAGCATCATGTAGGTTTGGATCCTCCCCCCAGCCCCCCCCCTTATTAACAAATACCTTCATTTAAACAATTGATTTTGTTTTTACTTTTGTTATTTTCTAATATTTAAATTTGTTTGATGATCTAAAATATTAACATGTGACAAACATTAAAAAAATCAGAATTCACAAAAAAGGCAAACACTTTTTTCACAGCACAGTATATGAACCTTTTTTGAACAGAATTAATGGAATAATTTTTAATAGGAACTCCAGCATCCTGATTGAAGGGGAGGAAGTGAATCAAAGTGTCAAGATCATTTTTTTACTAAAAAATAGCTACCTCTGAATTTCAAAAGACGTAGTTGTCGATCTGAGCAGGACATTTTTTTAGACAGTTTCTGCATTAGAGGGATGTTATTGTTTCTAGAAATTTGCTATACCAGAGGCAATTCACATAAAACCTTGGCATTGTTATTATTTTCATAACCGGTGTGCAAGATAGTAAGGCAAAATTTATCGTAAAAAGTATCAGTTGGCTCTGGGAAACTTGTCAAAAAACATAAATCAGGTAAAGTTTTGTCCTTTTTTATATCTCCAAGCAACACCCACAGAAAATGAACACCTGAGGTATAAGATGGGTGCTTATGCTTAGACTTGTCAGGTATGAATCACACAGAGAAAACAGTGTGAGAAAATTGGGCACAGTGTGGCCTGTGGAGACGTGGTTGAAGGTTTGAAGATTCATTACATGCAGAGGAGAATGGCGTGTGTGATGGCACGTTAGTTGGTCATTGTATGCAATCCACCCTCCAATTCATACAGTCCTCCCCTCAGCAAAGCGCAGAGATGAAAGGAACAAGGTGGTGACAACACGTTAAGAGAACAAAAACATTTATAGAAAAAATGTTGTGGCAAACATTGGTGGAGGATAATTGAAAGGCAGGATATTTTCATGCCACACAATTATTCAATTCTTCTAATACTTCCAAGATTTCAGGTCAGTCTACTCTTTAATCTGAAGATCATCCAAAAGATGCTGCAAAAATAGTGAAGGGCTAAGTTCACGATGTCCAGAGTAGATCATGATCATTAGATTTAGAATTCATTCATACAAATTGACAGATTGCAAATCTGTCTATGTCACTACAGAAAACAGAGAAGAATTAGAAAACTTCTGAAAAAATAGTTTTATTTTTTATACCTGATAAAAAACTTTTTTATATATATATATAAGTATAGCACATGAGTCACATTGCTCCAGGGAGGATGTTATTAGGAGCCCTGTAAAACTGGGGCACCTAAATTACACCTTTGATCACCAATTATCTAAAAAGAAGCCATGTATTACTGCAACCACGTCATCTTACTGTTGATGGAGCAGCCAGTCAGTGATTCAGAGCAATGAAGCACAGGAAACTACTCTGGTAAATTACACAGAGGGCAGGAAGAGTGTGAAGCATGCACGATACTGTGGAGGAAAACAATGAGCAGCCGGCAGTCATGCAAGGCAGGGGCTCAATGAGTGCATATGTTTCAATCGGTCATCTTAAAACTCTTGTTGTTGTCTCACTGACCTGCTGTATTTACTACTATTTAAACATTTGCAGATTTCAACAACAAAACTTGAAACTTATCTAATTTCTTTTTTGTTATGATACATGGTGAGTATACTATGTTTTACATTATTAGTTATAGCTAGATTTAATTGATGAGGTTTAAGGGTTAAAAATATATGCTCAGGATTAATACAAGTTCAAAATTAATTTAAAATTAAATTGGTTCATCTTGAACTTTCACTTTTTTAAATTAGCTTCTTTAAATGATCTAGGTCATTATGTCTGCATGTCAAAATCTGCACACATGATGTGACTGGACGTTCCAGCAGAGGCCACCAGACTTCCAATAAATCTGCATCAAATGGCTGATTTATGTACATTAAATGTAAACTGATTTAAAGTCTGCAGTTTACAGTTATCAATGGTCTATAAAGTTTTATTTAATGGAGGGCGATCACAGTTTATTTAATCAAAATTACATTATTAAAATCCAACTATCTATCTATCTATCTATCTATCTATCTATCTATCTATCTATCTATCTATCTATCTATACACAGTGATATTAGGCTACATTATGATAATAGGACATTTAAATAGAAGTATGCAATGGGGATTTCCTCAACTCAGTTAATTGAAACAAACGCCAATATCAGTGGTGAGTATATCAGAAAATGTAAATGTCTCAACAAATGTGTCATGTGAGCATCAATCACTACTTGACGTCTGGTGCTATTCACAAGTCAATTTATTGTCTGCTGAGGCTCGGCATACTATTCTCCGTGAACGGCGGTTGAGCATTGAGGTTCTGAAGGTACAGAGTTCCGAGTCTATATGGCGACTCAGCTGATCCCAGAGGTTTTCTATGGGATTCACTGATCCTTTATGACTCTAACATCACTGGCAACCATCAGTTCAGTTTAACATGCATGTTGTTTTTTCCCTTTCTGCATTGTACTTGTCTCCCCACCTTGCACAAGCCTCTATCACACCACACTTGCTTTTTAAAGCAGAACTAAGTAAGTTTTGCTCTCGCTCTCCCCCTACTGGTCCCCTGTGAAAGCTCACTGTCGTAACGTTCCCCCGCCGCCGCCGCAGACCCCCCCCTCACCCCCTCCAACCGCCGCCGCCCCCCCAACAACAACGCGCAGAGAATGCTTTTGCAAGAAGAAAGAAAAACAAAACCAAGAAAATGTCTTGACAGGTGAGTATTATTGTCATCTTTGCGCTCCTAAGGGTGGCGTTGCTAACAACGGCAAGGGCTTCATGCTTGTATTTATGTACGTGAGTGTGAGTGCCGTAAAGCAGGTTTGTTCTCGCGAGATTAGTCGGGTCCGATCCACTGAAAGTTGCAAGTGCTGCTTTCAGGACACAGACCCCGGAGGGAGGGGAGGGACCCACGAATCACCCCGCCAAGTCCTTGTTTACCCCCACAGGGACTCTAGAAAACATTTATTGAGGTGAAAAAACTTACTTAGTTCTGCTTTAATATGATTTTTTTATGCTGTTCTTATCCCAATACCTTTCATACACATTTTAAACACCACACATTCCTTCTTTTCTCATTTCCTGCACTCATCCCCACCATTCCTTTAATTTTACATATACAAACTACAGGAAATACAGCAGCCAGCCCTGTTTGTGTTTTCAGGCACATATATTAATTATTTTTAGCAGTACAATATAAAAAAAATACATCCTGGACTGCAGCTCCAAAGGCCATCCTTACCACATTGATCAAAACAATAACAAAACCACTGACCTTTAAGCATTACAAAGTGTTTATATTTCAAAAGTCTACTCCAAATTAAATCATCAACACAGGGGAGGATGCAGAGGGTATGTTGTGGTTCAGAAGTTGGGTACAAAGAGGTCAGAGATGGGTATAAATAGACCTGAGGCAGACAGCTCCTTTTTCAAACCCCTAAACGTGCACCGTAAAAACTAATGAGTTAGTATAACTCAAGCCATTTGAGGAAATAAATTGCTATAAATCATTTAAGTTTAATAACTCAAGCTGTTAAAATTTCAATAAACGTTTGAAACAAATAAATGTAAGTCAAGTTATTTAAATAAAAGTTCAATTTAAAAATGTTTAATTTTACTGAGTCAATTACATGAATTAAAGGGGCAATATTGAATATTTCCATAAAAAGCAATATTTTTTAACAAAATAATGCCTCCACAGGGTGTTTAGAGGTGTATAGAATGAAACTTCTGTATTTTAAGTAAGTAAGACATAATAAAATATTTATTCTGACGGGCACGACATTGGCATTATGTTTGCATCTACATCTCAGGGGGGATTGGGGATCAGAGGGGGTTTGGTGAGGAATTTTAATGGCATCGGAGCAAACATGGGGGTCACGGGCCTGGTACCCCAATGGCGGCTTTGTTCTGTTTTTGTGGAGTTCGTGTTCCATATTAGAGCCCTGCTCGGGCCTATATTCTGAGCCCGAGCCCAGCCTGGCCCGATAGGTTTTCAGATTTAACAAGCTCGATCCCGGCCTGGCCCGCCCCCTTTTTTTGTGCATGATTGAACAATGCAGTAACAGTTTACCTTATTTTGACATTAAAAAACATCTTTAAGCCTACTTTTTGGCATCATGCAGAAACAGAACAGCATCAACAGTGTCAGGGGCAAGTCCAGTCCTCCTCATCGATGACCCGTCCAGCTGCACTAAAAAAAATAACACTAAACGTGCACGCTGCTGCTGGCTGGAACACTCACTGCACTGAGCGGGCCAGACGTGCCTGTAGCGGTCCAGAGACAGTCGCTGGTATTTGGGGTGTGAGAGAGCAGGTGGCCGGGTAGAGAGGGAGTGGTGCGGGAGGAGCGGGTGTTGCATTCAAATGTTGCCATTTAAGTTGGATAAACAATGAACACAACACATTACTTTAATTTGCAGGTTAAAAAAAAGCCCGAGCCCAGCCCGTGTCCGACGTGTCTGCCCCCGAGGGGCCCAATGCCCGCTCTCGGGCTCAAATGCAGGGCTCTATTCCATATTCCACCTTTAAGTAAGTGTGTGTGATTAATCGTTTAAATTAATTAATTTGAATTTTTGTTGTGGGATTTAAAAAATAAGTAAATTGAGTTTTTGTGTAATGGTGCTTTTTGGCTCCCCTGGGTTTCCGTAGCGTTAGTTTGCTGCAACAGACGTGCAGCAAGAGACCTCATGCTGCAGCATTTGCCTAAAGCCTAAAGTCAGCAGCACCACAAACCTGTTCCAACACCTGAAACAGAGGCATTCAGACGAATATGAAAAATGCCAGTCTCTCCGAGATGAAGAAAACTGCAGTGACCAACAAACCTTAGCTAAAAACAGCTAACTGTAGCTGCACAAGGCATCGCATATGACAGGAAAGGGGCACGGTGGAGAGCAATCACAGAAGTGGTTGCTTTGCACCAAGCCAAAGACGGTACCCATATATACTGCGGAGAAGACAGGGTTTATTAAATTCAGAAACTGGAAAAAATTGTAAATTGAATTTTAAAAAATTAAATCAGAGATTTTATTTTTAAGCAATATCACCCAGCTCTAGAATTAAGTAACATTAAACTTAAATTATATTCAAGTTTCACTTATTTAGTTTAATCTTCACATAATCCTTTCATTTAATTTGAAGCAAATTCATTTTTAGTTGAACTAGCTCATTTTTTTGTTGCTTTGTTTTTTTAATGTTTGATGTTCAACAGTTTTGGGCTTAGCGGTTACATTTGTACCACTATTTTTACAGTGAAATTCTGCTCCTGACATCTAAACAAATATTAATGGCTGTAAACAATGGCCCTTCCATTAAAAACATTTTTTCTGAGGTATCTGTTGAATATTTTAGCTCCACAGGTGTTCTTACCTTCATAGTGGGTGTGAAAACAGGTCAAAAACTTCTCTTTCAGTTTTTATCTCTTAAACTACGCGGGTGACGATAACACACGAGTTCGATTGGCCTGTATTTGTTTCATCACAGCTCCTTTACTCAACCCCCAGTTGAAACCACGCCTAGCATGCTGCTGGCCAAAAGCTGTAGCATTAGACGTAGCAAACCGGAAGAGAGAACGTCTGCTGTTGCCATGCGCAGGGGGGCAGGAAACAGTATACCTTGCTCTCATAAGCTAGTTTGTTAGCCAATCTGAGTCCAGCAAATTCAAATAATGAATATGAATGAGCTGCTGCCCGAAGTCTGACAAAACCAGACTCATTTTGACGCAGATAGATTGAAAGGTCTGTTAATCAGTGTTTCCTAACGCTTTCTAGATATAAAATGTTTCATATTACAGTTTAATACTTAAATAACCACAAAGTCCTGAAATTTGTATGAAATGGCCTCTTTAAGAACCATACTCCAGTTTGGAATTCATTCATCAAGTTTTAATTTTTTTGAAGTAATAGATTTTGAGTCAAATGTGTTTTTTTCTATTGCATTTATATCAGGGATTTTCCATAGTCTTATTTTGGGATTGTTTTGTGTTTCAGTTTGCTTTGTGTCATTCAATGTTCCATATTTCTAATCAGGTTTTGCGTTTTTTTTCCATTTTATTTTGTGCTTTTAGGTTTTTACGTAAGCACTTTCAAAGCTTCTAGTTTTTAGTGTGTTTTATTATCAAGTCTAACTTAGTTTTCTGTGATTTCTTGTGTCTCTGTACCCTCTGCTCCTCTGTCTTCTCTCCATCATGCTGATTATTCTCCTGCTCTTCCTCTCCAGCTGTCCTCACTTAGCAATCACCTGTCCTCTGTATAAATAATCCTTGGTTTCTTGTCATTTGTCAGCCACTACATCACTGTTCCCATGTTCCTTGTGTTTTCCAGTGTCTCATCTTGAATTCAGTTCAAAGTTTCAGTTCAGTTTTGCAAAACAAAATATCCATGTGTAAGTTGAGAGCAATCACATTCTGTTATAAGTTCATTGAATACAGTATGTTTCTTTCTGCCATTATCCCATTTTTAACACATTCATACTCAAGAAATAATTAAGATACATATCAATACTTAATGACATGTGACAAGAGAAAACTCCCCATATAACAGCTCACATAAATCTTTCAACATTTTGTAAACCTTCCTGTGTTATCAGAACACATTTTACATCTACAGTTGTGTCCAGATTTTGTCATATCACTATTGACACAGAACACAAAAACCTGGTTCTTCATGTTCCTTCTCATGGTTGTTTAAGCATTTGGTTTACTGACCTTCTGTGTACATTGTGTTCATTTACTCACCATCACAGCTCCTGTGATCTTTCCCAGCAGAAAACAACACAGGTTTCCCAAATCAATATAAGATATTTCTGTGAAACACATCCCCGAGATGGTTTTAAAAAACACCTTTGGCCAAAGTTTTGACTATTTAAAATGTTCTCATGTCAGAGTTTAAACTGCTTTTTATTTAAGACCCAAACTTAGTAGAAACTTAATTAACCTTTATTATTTACATACATGAATACATTTAACAATGAAACGTATTTAAAAACAACTGTTACATATTGCTAATTTGACATGGTTCTTCAACCACTTTTTACAAACTACATAAGTTTATGAAAGGATGGTAATGTAACTGACTTTTTCTTGATAGAGAAAAAACATCCATTAACTGATTAAACCTCATAAAAGTGTATTTTTCTATGTCTTGGAGAGAAATATAGATCGCGAGTGACATCAAACATCACCTCTGCCAGTCACATTACTTATGTAAATCTGTTGGCTTGGTCCAAACCTTTTCAACCTCAGTCGATTAATTAGCACTTTCCCTGAGTAGCTGCATCCGCTCTGTCTGCCAAGAGATTTATGGCTGAATGAGGGAAAGAAGGAGAAAGCACTTTTCTACCTCTCTTAGTTTTGTCTAACTTTCCTCTATGCCCACTCAAACAGAATCCAACTTTTTCAACCACACTACCTTCCTCAATAACGGTGCTGATCTATGAAAACATACAAACATGACACTGAGGCGATGATAAACACCAGGTCTGTTTGTAAAGAGCAGAGGAAATCAACTCCAGTTCAGGATGTGACCACTACCTCTGCCCAGATCAATCATACTCTTGCAGACCGGCATGTGGGGGGCGGGGGGGTTCCATGTGCATGCACACGGTGATATACACACCCACACACTATCAAAACAAAAGCTGTGGTATACAAGTCTTTGTGTGTAGTGTGCCTATGTGTGCATTAAACTGCACAGAGTTAACCAGTCTCCCAGGCAGACAGGTAAAGAATGAAACCGTTGCAACTGGATTCCAGGACAGCAGTGCTGGGTTTACACTTTCAAGTCCCCCTTTCTTATCTGCAAGATTAGCTTGATAAGAGAATTATGAAGCCAGACGGACATCTAAAGCTTCCTGGGGGGTCAATGCTGTGATGAGAGACAGCCTTGGAAAGAAGGTCTCCGCCTCTGAAACGTTTAACCCTCCCACAACATACATGCACAGACCCCCCAGATTAGGGTGGATTCATTTGCTTTTCTCATCTCTTCCCCACTTTATCAGAAAGTGAAAGAGAGGGAAGAAAAAACTTCTCAAATGTTGGTACTAATCTGCTTCAATACTTTTAAAAAGAACATGTGTCTCATCCCTTTTGGTGCTAATTTCCTTCATGCTGTATTGCATTGGTATTTTAAATCCAGTTAATTTTTAAATCCTTTATTTCATTAGAACCCCACACAAGTAACAGCATGTGTGTGTATTTACTCAATTTTCTTACAGCTAGTAGGGAGAAAAGGTTTATACCAACAGATATTTGTTCTTCACCATATATTTTACAGTTGAGTTTGATGGAGATCAACTATACTCACCTGGTTTGACTGTTTTGTATTGCCTGAAGAATTAACAATTTTTACTTTGTAAAATAGAAAAGGTCTCAAAGGGAAAGGTCTTTTTAAGCTGACTTTGCCATTTGTTCAAATAAATGAATACAAATCACTTCACCAACAACTCAGTATAGCCACATCTGCTGAAGCATGAGAATGGGTTTCTTTAGACTGTAAAAATATTGAGTATATCAGTCTGCAGAGCACACCATTTTAAGATTCTAACTTGAAAGTTTATATTTTCAATTGAACATTCTAATGTCTATTAAATTAGTTGAAGTAGCATTAAATTCTGCAGGTTGTGTGTAGAAAAAGAGATAACCATTAAGATATGTATAATTTTTACGGTGGTAGTGACAAAATGAATGTTGTCTATTGACAAATTAAATTTCTAAAATCCCCTAGTGACACGGATGATGAAACAAATAATAAAGTTGATTTTAAATAGGCCATTCACACAAATTTGAAGACTTTGTGGTTATTTCTTAAGTATTTACCTGTAATATGAAACATTTTATATCTAAAAAACGTCAGGAAACACTGATTAACAGACCTTTTAATCTCTCTGCGTCAAAATTTGGCTGGGGTGTCAGGCTTCGGGCAGCAGCTCCTTCATATTCATTATTCGAATTTGCTGGACTCTGATTGGCTAACAAACTAGCCTATGAGAGCAAGGTATACTGTTTCCTGCCCCGTTGAGCATGGTAACATCAGGCGTTCTCTCTTCCGGTTTGCTACATCTTATGCTACAGCTTTTGGCCAGCAGCCTGCTAGGCGTGGTTTCAACTGGGGGAGCAGCAGAATACTAACGAGCAAAGGAGTTGTGACGAAACAGATACAGGCCATTCAAACTCAGGAAAGAAAGGTTTTATCGTCACCTGCGTAGTTTGAGAGATTAAAACTGAAAGGGAAGTTGTTGACCTGTTTTCACACCCATTATGAAGGTAAGAACACCTGTGGAGCTAAAATATTCAACAGAAACCACAGAAAAACCGTTTTTAATTAAATGGCCTCTTTAATAAACTAATAAACAGAATAAATTTAGCAAAAAACCTCCTTGAAAAATGTGATCTACTTAGTTTAATATTCTTTGGGTTAAGTCTAATGGCAGCAGAGCATATGCGAAATATAGAAAAAAAAAATTCTTTTGTCAGAAACATCAGCTGTAACATGGTCAAAATCCATGTTTTCGGAAAAGTATCAATGAAACAGAAAATACAAAGTTCAAACTCCCAAGAGATTCATGACAGAAATTATGTGTGCTTAAAAACGCTAAAGAACATGTCTCCTACAGGGTTTGCTGTTGCCAGTTAGAATTCACATCATTATTTGGATTAACACCTACTTTGTGCCATCACCCTAGAGTTTTAAAGGCGCTTTACAGGAACAACAATCACCACCCAAACCTTAACCCTCTCCATCTTTCCCTTACATCTCAAAGCCAGCAGGTCTCAGCCTCCATCCATCCTCTGAATCATCTTTTCAACTCTGTCATCTGTGAACGGTGACATGCACGTTGTTCTGGTATGAGGGTGCAGCAGGGACATTATTCTGAATTAGCTTGCAAACACACACACAAACTCTAGAGAAAACCTTTCACACACACTTTTCAGAACTTCTCACACAAACCAGTTAAAACTCTTCAAACACATTAATGAAACTTGTTTACACATAAATAAAGCCCTCCAGTGGAAGCCTCTCACACACACTAATGGAAATCTGTCATACGCTCAACTGAAAACATTTCAAACACATTAGTGAAAATTTCTACATGCTACTCAAAACTTATTATGCACACTAGCAAAAGTCTTTCATACACAGTATACTAGTGGAAACCTGTGATGTACACTGATGAAAATAATTCATACTCATTACTGTACATGTAACAAATGTAGACTTTTTGTAGCTTTAGAAGTGAGCCTGTCCAAATTGTAATCTCAGCTTTACACTGTCAAAACACCATTAGTTAGACAGCCCCTAATAACTAACATGAAGGCATCAAGAATATCTACTTTTAACAATCGTCAGGCAAAACTGTTGAAAAGAAGCAAAGCAAGCCCCAAGTTAATCACGGTCACATTCATATTTGAAGGTTTTTTTTTTTTTTCTTTGAATGCTTCTTTCGTTGATCGAATTCATTCAAATGCATTTGGTCAAAGACATTCTGGGGGCCACTGACACGAGTTTGGCTCACTAATCATTCTGATTAGTGACGATGGGTCTTCATGTACTTGGATGATATCATCACCCAAGTCTGAGGTCAACCATGTCTGGTACCTGCAAGGCTTTTTCACTCGGTTGATCCAGAACCACCTCTACTGTAAATTGAATAAGTGCTCCTTCCACCAGACCTCCACATCCTTCCTCGGGTTCACCATCTCCTCTAACGGGCTGGCCATGGATCTACAGAAGGTGGCAGCTTTCAACCAGTGGCTGCTTCCTACCACACTCAAGTGACTGCAGGCCTTCCTCAGTTTCGCCAACTTCTACTGCTGGTTCATTCACAACTACAGTGCCCTGGTTGTGCCCCCCACCTCCCTCACCAGTCCTGCCAATTGTCCCAGGCCATTCGCCTCACCTCCGGAGGCTGAATGGGCCTTCCATCAGAAAGTGCAGTGATTCACTACAGCACCCATCCTGCTACATCCTGACCCGGTGAATGTTGATGGCATCAGAGGTTGATGCCTCTGATGTTGGGGCTGGTGTCATATTGTCCCAACATGGTTCTGATCATAAACTCCACCTGTGTTGCTTATTTTCTGAATGGTGATATGGAGTGGGAGACCGAGAGCAGCTAGCCATCAATTGGGCACTGGAGAAGTGGCGGCATTGGCTAATGAGCATACCTCGAGGAGTTCCTCATCTGGACTGACCACCAGAACCTCATTCATCTCCATAACGCCAAGCAGCTCAACCATCGACAAGCCAGGTAGGCACTCTTCTTTGAACATTATGACTTTCATATTACCTACAGACCTGGTTCCAAGAATTGCAAGGCTGACCCCTTGTCACGCCAGTTCAGCCCTAAGACACCACTCACTTTCCTTGCACCCATCCTGCCACCTGACCGCATCCAGGGGCTCTTCACTGGCTGTTGAAGGACTCCAACTGGCACTGGCCACCGACCCTTCTCCGCCAGAGGCCCCCACCAACCTGTTCTACATTCCTGCTCATTGCCATACGGAGGCCCTTCAATGGGCTCACACCTCCCAGCTCGGCGGCAATTCAGGTCCAGCCCGGAGCTTGCAGTTTGCTAAGTGCACCCTATGGTGGACGCCTTTGGCCAGCATTGTCCAGGAGTTCGTGGCCACCTATGAGGTCTGCGGTCATTCCAAGGGCTTCACTCAGAGACCACCCAGAGGTCTACAGCCTCTGCCTGTGGTGAACTGCCCTTGGTCTCGTGTCAGCATGGTCTTCATCATGGGTCTACCTGTGGCCAAGGGGTGCTACACCATCTCTACCTTTGCAAGAGAATTTCGTCTGGCTCCATGGATTCCTTCAGGACGTGGTGTTGGATTGTGGGTTCCAGTTCATCTCCCGGTTCTGGCAGGTATTCTGCACCCTCATCGGAGCCTGCACCAGTCTCTCATTAGCCTTCCGTCCAGAGACCAATGGGCAGATCAAATGTACCAATCAACAGGTTGGGTGGTATCTCCGCTGCTTCATCTCTACCCAACCTACTATGTGGCCCTTGGTGTTGATGTGGGCTGAGCTGTCCCACAACCTTCAATAGTAGTCCGCTACTGGTTTGTCCCCTTTCTGCCACGACTACCAACCACCGATCTTCATCCACCAAGAACCAGAGGTGGAGATACCATCTGCCCAGCACTTCATCTGCCAAGCTCCAGGGTCATTGATCCGCGCCAGGGCTTCTATCCAGCAGTCCAACCAACAATATGACCAACATCAACATTGTCATTGATCTGCCCCCATCTACCATCCTGGGCAGTTGGTCTGGCTCTTGACCCGCCACCTCAAGCTGCAAACAGAGAGCCATAGACTGTTCATAGGCCCGTTTCCCATAGTCCGACACATCAGTCCAGTCACCTACCATCTGCCGCTGTCCTCCAACCTCTGCATCCATCCGGTGCACCACTGCTTACTGCTGAAGCCACACAGGACCTCTTCTCTGTCACCACCACCAGACTGACCTCCGCCACCCAGGATGGTCGACAGTGGACCAGTCTACACGGTCCGTTGCCTTTTGGACTCTAAACCCGAGGGCCGGGGTTTCCAGTATCTAGTCAACTGGAAGGTTTACGGCCTGGAGGAGGCCAGTTGAATGTCACTAGGACCAATTTCCTATATGTAGATTCATGACAAGAGTAATACATTTAAAGTATAAAATTTCCAGCAACACTTGAAGTGTACAGAGGAATGTATTTATTTGGTAAATCAATTTTATTGAACAACGCAATTTGGCTTGTGACAAGGATAACCAGTGTAGCCTATATTGAAAATGCAGCTTTTACGTGATGATTGGGAAAAAGAGACTTTCAAAGAAACCTGGCCACCTGTGAAAAAGGAAATTACCTCGGAACCAGGTTACTGGTTGAGCCACCCTTGGCAGCAACAACTGCAATAAAGTTAGTTGCCATTTAAGTAGCATGTAAAATGCCAAAACAGCAAATTTGATCCAAAATGTCTGACTTCCTTCCAGTGTTTTTGAAATATCTTTATTAGTGTGCATGAGAAATTTTCACTGAAGTGAAATTTAACTAGTATTAGTGCATAGTTGTCAGTATAGTACACACTAGATTTTTTAAAACCTGAGTACTTATTACAACTCATTAGAATGTTTGCATATAACTCTAATTGAACCTGGACCTGTTGAGATGAATTGGACTTGTTGAATTGGACTTATCTCTGTTTGGTGTCTTGAAATGACTTTTGTTATGAATCGGCACTGTATAAATGAAATAAAACTGAGTTTATTTGGAAAGGTGTCCCTGTTGGCACCTCATATCTCAGGGCATCAATAAACTTCATTCAGAGCTACACCAGTACCTTTACCATGTGCTTTTCTACTAAAGTATCATCTTTACCAATCAACTGAGCAAATCATCTGGACTTCTCAACTCTAACCTTCTTCACACTAGAGCTCTCACCTTCTGGCCCAGACCAGCCATTCTCTTATGCCATGCTAATTTAATCCAAAAACACTTCCTATGGCAGCCTGTTAATGTCAGAGTAGATTTCCTCTGCATTCTCTGTGACCCAGAAAAGAGCACCACCCTGCCACTTTGCCAGGAATCTTTCATGGTTTTGTGTTTCCCAACAAACGGCAAAAATGCTTCAAAACCAATAAACTAGCTCCTGATATTTATTAAACTGCTATTCAAGTATTCCATCCTTGCCTGGCCAAATGGAGATGCACACTTACATGCATGTGTATGCACACACTTGGACACACGTGCAAACAGCCACACACCTTTCGTCAGCTGCAGACATATTTGTAATTCTAATGAGGAGCAAAAGATTAAAGAGTTGCTTTGTCTTGGGTGTTACAGTACACGTCTAGCTTTACTACAAGGTCCAGAGGTCAAGAAGAGGAAGACAGAGAGAGGAAATTGAGAACATTTCTTGATTAAAGGCCTCTGAAATGTCTAACCTTTGACTACACATTGGTTGAGCAAAGTTTTGGCTGAATGCTTTCAGCATGTTGTGCTTCCAATAGCACCTGTAAAGACAGGAATGTTAAAGAGAAAAGTCAGAAGAATATCATTCAGCCCCACATCTGGGGACAAAATGGCAGCTTTCTTAGCCAAATCATTTACTTTTCAGCTTTAATAAAGATGTAGAATGCCAATCTCGTGCCTTTGTAAGGAAATAGCATTCACATTAAAAATTATCATCATTCCTTCATTTTGTTATTGATTTTTTTTCTGGTGTCTCCTGCAGGATTTGGATAATTGCAGATGCAAGTTTTTGAAGACTGATACATTTCATGTGTCAAATCACAGGAAATAGAAATCTAATCACTGCACCTAAAACAACACGAAATTAAAGCCTTGAATTCACTTTTGCTTTAAGCTGACTGATTATTTCAAGTCTGAAAACAAAGTTTATGGGGTGCATCTCCACCTTTTTCCTCTCATTCAGTCAAGCCACTGCTTCCTCATGTCTTCTGACCCAGCTCTTCATTCCCACCGAGCAGTTTGCTTATCAATCCTCTCTCAGCTCCATCATCAATCTCCCTGTTTCTGCCTGTTGTTTCCTCGACTGCAAGACTGCAACAGCTCCCCCTTTTCCTGTCCACTTGGTTGGAGGATAATAAAACTGTCTCGGTCAGTCATGAGACACCCAGAGAGAGAGAAAAGAGTAGGGTCGGGTGGGTTTTGTGTGTGTGTGTTTGGGGGGGGGGTGCAACGGGGTCACACCTCCAGACCAGGCTCAGTCGGACTTGACTGGCTCAGCAGAGGGGAGGGTCTCAGTCTCAAAACCTCCAAACCTGGTGGATGACAAATAGCATTTAAAGGAGACAGTAAAACACAGCTATTGCATAAAGTCATCAGTTAAAGGTAATTACAAAATTTATGGGGGTTTGATTGAATGGGTCTCTGGGGAGGGATCAAGCAAAGAAGCTGCAGGCAAGTAACAGAAAGCCGTCAGATGAGCGGCAGTGACTCAGACGCATTCCTTAAAGTGGGACCTGGTCTGTGTAAAGGACTTCAGTGAGCAGGGATGATTCATTCCGGGTCAGCATGAAAGCAAAAGCCATGTGCGAATTTTGGTCACCACCGACTCCTGATGAAGAATGTGAAAACATGCAGGCAATCAATTTAAAGTCTTGTGTTAAATCAAGAGTTGTAGTGAGATGGATCCGTACAACACTTGTTTAGTGTATCCTTGAAAAAATGCATTTAAGCAATCTTAACTTCAAAACCTTTCACAAACTCAATAATGAATGCACATTATAGAGGATTTGACGTTTCTCACGGCTGCTTTTTGTGTATATTTATTATCTGCTAATTCAATGCGACAGTTTTCCGGTTACTTCTCAGGGGATGTTAGTTTGGAGTTTATAACTATCATACTCTCTGTTTTCCTGTTCTTTTCTCACATCAGCACTAAAGTCTCTGTCATTTCTCCAACATGGTGTATTTCTATGCATCTTTCTTCCTCAATTTCATGTGAAAATACCAATGAGTGTGATGTGACTTTTCTAAACTCCTTTCATTTTGTCAAATAGTAAATAATGTATGTAAAAAAACTGTCATGACAAAGTAAAGGTGACTCGAGGAAACCAAGCGACAGATATATTAGCATCAATCAGTACAATACTCCATGCTTCAGAAATAACCACAAAGTCATGAAATTTGTGTGAAATGGCCTCTTTAAACTCTTATGTTGTGGTTTGAGACCTGTCCAGTGTGTAACTCCTCCCCTCACCAAATAAACACTAAGCGCCAGCTCACCTTGACGCTGTACAACAAATATAGATGGATCGTTTTTTGTTGCTGTTTTTTAAAGGCACATTTGCACCTTTAACTTTGCTGCAACCCCTGCAAAAATAAAACAAAAGTAGAATTTTCCTGCACTCTTGTCTAAATATTTGTCTTTTTTTTAAGGTAATTTAAAATTCAAGTAAATGTTGCTGCAGTGGGAATGTGTTAAATCACAGGTGGATGTGAACAGCAGGCTCATGATGAAAAAGGAAAACAACAGATGCAAACACAGTACTAAAAAACCTGACAGGAACGCTCCAGAGAAAGAATGCATACTTTGTGTATGTGCTCACGTCTGTGTGTGTGTATATATATATATGTTTAGGAGGATCTGTTACGCTTCAAACAGGGAGCTTTGTTACTGCTTCTGAGTGTTGGGCTGCAGCCGTGCATGCAATCAGTCTGTGTTTCTTTATCATTTTCATTACCTCGGTTTCTTTTTGGGCACCAATAACTCAGCGCCAAATCTGCAACACAATCGAACATTTCCAAATACACACACACACAGAGAAACAAAGAAACACACACATCCATGCTTTTTTTCCAAACCAGATGATTTAAAGCAGTTCCTCATTCAACCAGCAGACGCCATGTGTTTCCCATGTTGCCCTGACAGTCCCTTTTCATGAGATCTTCATGTTTTATTTCAGAGTGAAAAGGACAGAAAGTCTAATCTCCATGTATCATGTTATAAAGTACAAATCACATTGAAGGGAAATACTAGAAAAAGAGGAATGGAAGGTTGGGGGGGGCAGCATGGTGGTGGTAGTGGTGTATAAATCTTTGTGGAGTTTGCAGGGAAGGAAATTCATACTGAAGAACAAGAAGCATATGTAGTGAGCAAGCTACCAGGAAATTGCTATAGTCTTGTATGATTTTATAGGGATCCTGGGCTTGCCCTTCACATTAATTAGGATGTGGAGTACGGAGGTATTTTTTACAGGAAACTAAGTATGGAACCCCTGCTGGCTGCCTCAGGGCTCCAGCTCCTGAGTAAAAAAAAATTTGAGGACTCTGAAACCAAAGTCAAGCAGGATAATGCAGGTCATATGGACTGATACACACAGAGAGGCTCATACAAGTGGATTCTCAGGAATACGTTTGTTAAGCTTCGCAGTTTTAGAGTGTGTTTGCATCATAGTTTGTTTTTGTCACTTTTCTGGACATGTATGTGTAAAATAGTCATTTATTTTCTATCTAAAGGGGAAAATATGGGACACACATATAGCATTCCTGCTCAAATAGCCCTTCTCTCTTTTAAAGGAGTGTTTGCTTGTCGACTGCCCATTTGCAAACTTCACTCCTCTTCGCCCACCCAGGTAGCTTTTCAAAAGTACACAGCAGTAACTTCATCCTCAGCCCACTTAGATATGGCACTGCTGAGATGCCTGCGCTGTGTCACCAACCTGAGACAAAGAAGAACGTGAAACACTTAGACAAACTGTCAACATTTGATTCTCTCTTCAATACACAGTATTTCTTAGATGAACAGAAATCTTTTTAATTGCTTTTTTCCCATAAAATCCTTCCCCAGTCTTTTACAACTGTCAGAAATATGTTCTATGTTTTTGATAGCTATTGATAGGATGAAACCAGCGGCTCTTGTAAGCAAACAGGGAAACATTTAAAGTCCTCTTATGCCTTTCTTACAGGAAAGAGGTTTTTGTCCCAGCTTACTGATGAGACAGCTGGTTTCTAAAACTACCATCTAGTTTGAGCTTTGCATCAGCTTATCAGTGGCACTGAACCAGACCATCAAAAGAACACAATACCAGTCTCATCTGATCTCACATTGTGTTTTTGTTTGTTTGTTTGTTTTATTTTCAAGCTTTTCTTTTATGCTATCATAAAAAAAATTAGATGGGTTATTGATTTAAAAGGCACACAATCCAAAATAACAACACAATATGCAGAAATTTCACAAGTTCAGAAATTTTCCTAATTCAGGATTTTGATCAGTCATCAAATGAACAATGTTCTTCACACTCCTAAAACCACTTTACAGACTGTTACTATGAAACTACAGTTTTCCTTCAACTTCAGCTTGTTTTTTTTATTTAACCCCATAATGCCACTTGTATCATATTTGCTACATAGTTTTGATCATTTCTAAATGGTTGCTCCCAGTAAATGATCCACTTCCCTTTTTTTTCAGGTTAAATCATCATTATTATATGGATAAATACATTATTATTAACTCATTTTTTATATTACAATTAAACCGTAAAAACGGCCAATGTAATAAATGCGATTAAAAAAATCTATTATAAATAACATGATACAGCAAAAAACGTTTGTGAATTTTGTTCTAAGGCTTCCTAAACATCTCAGTTCCAAATAATCAGAATTTTCTGGCTATTTTTTAATAAGTTGGGTCTTACAGGGTTTATGGTTGTTCTCTTTCTGTATTGTTGCTGTTGTTGTTTTTAGTCTTTTGTTAACCAGGAAGGTCCCACTAAGATCAACTGCCTTTTTGTCCAGCGGTTCCTTGAAGGAGATATGTCACATGGGGAAAGTGGGATCAAACCTGCAACCCTCTGTGTGTGCTCTTCTCCCTAAGCCCGGCCACTAGCCTGCCTTTCCCCCAATGGCATTACTGTTATCCTGAAAAAAGTTTAAAAGTACTTGTGCGTAAATGTATTTATTTGTTTATTTATTGATTGATTTAATAATTGAGCAGTATATTTTTTTTTTAAATGGGCACTACATTTGGAAACAAGAGGAATAACAAAAAAAAGGAGAATCCAAAATGTCTTCCAGAAAAAGACAACTGAACTTTTTTAACTAAAGTAGCCTTTTAGATAAAAGGTGAAACATTTACAAGAAACAATTAAAGAGGTCCAGTTGCATTTTTAATTTTATTTCTTTTTTCTTTTTTTGCACTGATGTCCTGGAAGACTAAGAATCTACACCAACAAAAAAAGAGAGAGAAGAAAATAAATATCCGTGGTTATCCAAGTGAGTTATTTATGTATTTATTTACTCACGTATTTATTCAAAGTAAACTGCTCATAGTTTACACTGAATAAATGAGTAAGTAACAACTGATTTCTAACCCTTTGCTGTCCCACACAGGGATGTTGGGCTGATCTGCTGTTGCAACGGAGGAAGAAACTTCAGAGTGTGTAGCACAGTGTCAGGACAAGCTTTGTCTAAATGTCTTGATCTATGTTTACACAATCTAATGCACAAGTTCAAAGGTGAAGGGGAAAAGGGCTTTTAATGTTTCCGGGTTTATTTATTCAGCCTAGTGTCTGGCTAAGAACTAACCCCCCTCCTTCACTTCAGGCCCTCCTCCAAAGGCTCCCACCTCAGATGACATTGTGGGATCTGGGTGAAGAAAAAAACAGCAACTACCAACCTGTTTTTGAAGCAAGTTAAACACACATACATGTAAGTTTCCAACACTTAAGAAAAGAGAAAACAGAGGCCCCGTCCAGAGTGAAGGGGATGCAACTCATTTAAAACAGCTCTTATAATTAGAAAAACAGATCATAAAGGTTTGTGGAAAAAACTTTTAGATTTTAAAAGTAGAACTGAAATCTCAATTAGTCTGGAAATTTGTCTTTCCATACGCAAAAAGGATGAAATCTATGTTTCTTATGCTAAGCAGATGTTCAAAATAATGTTACACACACACACTATAAAAATGACTTTAGGTAGACAGATTCAATATGCCAAACTTTAACTCCTGTTCATGTGAGCCGAGTCAATCATAAACAGCCGAGCCATTTCATTTGGCCAACTCTGAGTTAGTGGATAGTGTTGGCACTCTGGCCAGTGGCTTATAAAATTGACATGTCTGTAAATTCATGCATTTATTGACGCACATTATTAAATGCTTTTCTCTGCTATTTCATTCAGTACGTTTTATTTTTATTTTCTCAACCAGCTGGATAGTTTTGGATGTGATTTCCAGTCTCAGGGAAGTTTTCCTTTGTTTCATCTCTTATTTTTTAATGGGCAGCTTAAAAAATCTGTTTAAGTAAGTTACAGCCAGACTAAACACACAACAGAGGAGTTTACAGTGCGCAGATGCACTTCAGTCCAGTTTAAGTCCGGGAACTGAAGCGAGTGAGTCATGGCTGACTGTACGTTATTGCTGTCAAAGGACTGTGACATTTTGCAGCAAAGAGGATATTTAGGGACAGTGTGAAACCCAGTGTGGGGCCAGTCTGTGTGTCATGATTCCCACCAGGGGATGTTAGGTTGAACCCCAAGAGCGACCCAACTCCAAACACATACAGGGGAAACGTGAATCAGGGGAAGTGAATTTATTATAACCGTGCACGAGACAACAGTACAAGGCAGTGGAATGTGCACGATGAAAAACAGGACCGGAACTGAGGCGGGGAAGAAACTCGATCCTGGGGGAAGAGACTCGTTAGAAACCAGTAATACGGCCCGCTGCAGTGCGCGGGAAAGGTGCAACCACACTTACTGTGAGGTGAAGCTGTAGTTGCGTGAGGTGGAATCCGAAGACACTGCAGCGGGGGTGGAGCCCCAGGAGTCGAGGGAAAGCGAGGAAGCCCGGGACGTGGTGCTGTCTCCACAGCTGAGACTGTGGCAGGGGTGACAGCCGCGTGCTGACCGGGGAGGTGTGGATCCGGAGGAGACCAGAGACAGACAGCGCACCGGGGAGAGAGAACGCCGCGGAGCGCGCGACGTTAGAAAGCCCCGGTGAGGAAGAGACGGGCGGAGAGCAGGACCGGGGAAACCCAAACCAGCGTGAGAGCCTGTGGAAGCGGCTGCTCTCCAGGACAGGAGGTACGGATCCTCGGAGAGGCGACAGATCCGGGTGAAACTCCTGGGCGCGGGACTGAGAGAAGCGGGAGAGAAGCAGGTTAGTAGAAACTAACATGAAACTGTCATACCAAGGTCTCTGGTCGATCTGTACCACATATCATAGGGGACGAACTGGCGTCTGTCTCTTCTTGCTCCTCAGCTTAAATACCCAGCTCTCCTGAGCTGGGTAATGATCCACACCTGCAGCCACTGATGAGAGCTGTCACACCCTGCAGAGATGATTAGTGGAGACAGCACACACCACACAGCAGCTGCAGCAATCCCACCAGTGAAAACACTACAGCACAAAACCTCACAGACCGGAAAGGAAAACCCAAATCCCAGAACCGTGACACTGTGTGGCATTCTATTTGTTTGTTTGTTTGTTTATCATGCAATCAACAAACGTGAAGTTTGGGTGTTCTGAAGATACATATCTCTTTAGTAAGTGTTTGGTTTTTTGTTTGTTCGGCAGCAGCTTGTTATATTCATTATTCGTCATATTCATTATTCAAATTTGCTGGACTCAGATTGGCTAACAAACTAGCCTATGAGAGCAAGGTATACTGTTTCCTGCCCTGTTGTGCATGGCAACAGCACACATTCTCTCTTCCTGTTTGCTACCTCTTATACTACAGCTTTTAGCCAGCAGCATGCTAGGCGTGGTTTCAATTGCAGGAGCTGATGAATACTAATGAACAAAGGAGTTGTGACGAAACAAGTACCGGCCGTTCGAACTCGGGAGAACTCGGGTTTTATTGCCACCTGCGTAGATTAAGAGATAAAAACTGAAAGAGAAGTTGTTGACCTGTTTTCACACCCACTATGAAGGTAAGAACACCTGTGGAGCTAAAATATTTAACAGAAACCTCAGAAAAAAACGTTTTTAATGGAAGGGCCTCTTTAAAAATGATTGCCGTCATGTCACAGTGCAGTGTTACACTTGCTAAACCATGGAACAGACATTTTAAATGGACTCGTATGAAGAATGCTGTTGAATGTGTTACTTTGCAGTCAATAATAGCAATGATTATCGCAACAGAAGCCACAAAGTTAAATACATGATCATTGGAGCGGCTGTAGATCGGACGATAGAGCAATCACCGGTTCTAATCCTTGCATGGGTGTGGCTACAATATGTAGTTTATCACCACCAAATGTGTGAGTGTGTGTGAAAGGGTGAATAATGTGAAGCACTTTAAGTGGCATCTAATTTGAAAGTGTGCACTGCAAGTACACACTATTTACCATTTCCAATTTATTATTTATTATTCTGGTCTGTTCAGTGCAGGCACTCACTCTGCACTCCAGACTGGTAGATACCCTGTTCTCTCCAGTTCTGAACTGTTCTGCAGAGCTTTGAAGCTAATTAGTTAGTTAGCTGGTTAGGAAGACTGTTTGCACATGGAAAAAAAGTTATTTGCACTCAGTTTCTGGGCTACTATGGACATTATATCAATGTTTGTATACTCTAAACATTTGGAACAAGGGTTGCATACTCATTTGGGGTTTGTGTGGACTCTGAATAGTGTGCTTTGGGGGAATTCCACTCAGCCGCTTCATTAGACGTGCTCAGGTCTCACCTCTGCCTGCCAGTGGGCCCGGCTGTGTGTCGCACACAAATTGGGTAACAGGACAGATTCTCCTTCATCATGCTCCACACTGTTTGTTCAAACTTTTACTTCCAAAGGAAACTGTGAGTATGAATGATAAAAGACTGTTAACAGGCTCCAACAATGTGACACCACAACCAGGGTCATAAATATTCTGAGTATTGTTTTTACCTCCACCAAGGAGCTCGTGTTTTTGCCAGCATTGGTTTGTTTGTCTGTCTGTTAGCAACATAACATGAACAGTTGTGGATGGATTTTCATGGAAGTTTTAGGAAATATCCAGAGTGGGTCAAGGCACAACTGATTAGATTTTGGGGGTGATCCGGATCACTGTATGGATCCAGAATTTTTTTAAAAGACTCTCTAACATTGGGAGATCGGGCTGCCCTCAGTGCATGTGGCTGTAATACTACAATAAATGGTCTGGGTGTGAAACGGAGGTGCTTGGTGGAGGTCTGCGCTCTCAAAGGGCCTTTTAGTTTTCTAAAAATATTTAAGAGCTATAATTCCTCAAGCTGCTGTGTAATAAATATTGTTACATTTCAATCTTGAATCTATTGGACTCTCTTATTTTATGTGACATTGTTAAGGGCTGTTTATAATTGTATGCATAGGAATTTGGTTCGTTTTTTACACCGAAGGTACCGTAATCCAGTCACTCTCTTCCCGTGTCAGAGTCATAAGAATAGTGTTAATTTTTGGTTGACTCTTCTCAATTCACCTCCCATACAAAACAGTTATAGCACTGGGTGCTCTATAATGTCTTAAGATTAAAATAAAAATTGAAGTTGACTTTGGCTTTGTGGTTTTTCCCATGTGATGCATTTAGAACTTGTGTTCATACACTGTAAAATAAAAAAACACATCATACCTATTTACAGATATTTCAACTTCTATAGCACAACTGTGTAAATTGTTAATTGCATACCACTTTGTCTAGAACTTTTTCCCCTCACATTTTTGCTATTTTAGGGGAAAAAAACACACATCTTGTAAAACTATCAGTGTTAATATTTTTGATGGAATAAAATTTTTTATGACCTTTTCTCCATTTTGTCATCATCAACAAATGCAGAAGTCAAATGTGGGCGCAACTTAAAGACTTTAGCGCACACAAAGACGTCCAAAAGAGAGACAAAACAAGATTTGAAAAAATACTGTTAGCATTTTCCCACAAACAATGAAAGGTGAAAGAAAATCGTAACAAAACACAGAAATCTGAGTTTTTGTTTGCCTGACTGATTTATACTACTGGAGAAAATTTTTGCAGCTGGACTGACCTTGTTCAGGCTCTGCTTTCTGATCAATGTGTGATCCCACCCAGTCACAGGAAGTGCTGTACATTATGGGCTAAACGTGCCATGAATTATGGGCTAGAGTTTTACCCCGGAAGAAAATCCTTTCATGTCCCAAATTGTTGGCCAGTGAAAGATGGAATGGCTCTCCTGTGGTTTTAGTTGATGAGTTATAATGTTGGATGCACTGAAATGATACATTTGTGAAAACACATACCTTCACTCCCCTTCCTCAAATTAAACCAAAGCAAGCAGGCTGCAGGCTTGAGAACTGGGACTAGCTCTACTTCCCCAGTCTTATTTTCTCAGTTTCAGCCTCACTCATCCCCTCCTCTCCACACTAACGAGATGTGCCAGTCACAGGACACCCTGCAGGCTCCACAGAGCACTGCCTCCATGGGATAGATGAAGAGCGGGCTTTTGCCGATCAGCCTGGCTGGAAATCAGGAATGCCCTCCTTCTAAACCTCCTCATCTTTTGCCACTACCGCCTCCTCCTCCTTCTCCTCCTCCTCCCTAATGGCTCATACCAAACTCACCAGGAGATCTGTGACTGCACCATCCTCAAAACTATGAGAAGACTGCCACCAGCTTCCCCCAGAGTTGGAGGATTATGAGCACAAATTCTTTTGCATCTGTGCGAGTTAATCTGCTCAGGCCAGTGTGCTGTTTCTATACCTGATCTAAATACAAAGGGATGAAGTTTTATGTCCCCGTGAGACTAAAGTTTCATCATGTAGTGTAGATGCTTTCGTTTTATTCCAAGAAAAATACAGGACAGCTGAAAGTAGTCTTCATAATTTCATTTACCCTGGTGTAATTTTATTGTGGTGGTAGACAAGTGAATAGCACTCTGTCATAAAACTGTATTCATGAAGGCACATACTTGTTAGGAGCTTTCATTTGAAAATGCCAAAAAGATGTTTCACGAGTGTTCTGGTATTTTTATTATTATGTTTTTATGAGCACATCCTCATTTCCTCCCTTTCCATTTCATCCCTCTGCCTCACTTTATTCTCTCCTCTGCTTCTTCTCAGGAACTCAGTTGGGAGCTCTCTGTTTTCTCCACAAGAACTTTACGAGTTTCTAACAGAGTGTTCAGACACAAAACACATAAGCGCCGCTGGAAAGACAAGCAGGATGGAACCAACAAACAGGGAGACAAAGCTCTGGGGAACTACGGAGGAAATAAATGGCAGCGAACAGAAAGAAAGCTGGTGTATGTGTTTGTGAACAGGGAACATATTTCAAAATGATCACATGGTTCAGCTTGTAAAACTCACTTTTAAATTTTAAAATACCTGTTTAGCCTGGTAGTGATCCAGTTTAACAGTGATGAGTCAAATCTCACAGGATGCTCCATTAAAGATCCCCCCCCACACACACATGCACACACGTAGCATCTGTTCTGAATCTGTCTGTGTTGGATGGTGTTTGGAGCAATAAGAGCACAAGTGACAGACGTGGATGGAACAGTTTTTCTCACTTTAATCAGACTCAGTTCAATCCCAGACGTCTGATGAGAAACTTTGGAACTTCATTCAGGTTTCACGTCAAAACTCTCTGACGCAGAAAAAAAGGAAGTTTGTGAAAGCATCTGGATCCAGGGGCAAAGAAGGCCAAGTTCGATCCCATCTCAGAACCCCCCCCCCATCCCCACTGAACCAACCGCCACGCTCGTCTGTTTATCATAGGATCCCCAGCACACAATCAAACATGAAAGGATGAGTGTTCACAAGAGTCTCTCTAGATTTGGTGGAAATGTGACATCTCTGGAAACATTTAGCCTGTCATAGCTGCTGCTGCTCTTCAAAGAGTGCCAAGAGGAACAGATTAATGTTGCTTCTGTAATAGACCTTCTTCCTGTCTGTTCCCCTTTCCTACTCAACATGTTGGCTTCTTAAATGTGAAGAATCCACACACAGAGTTTACTGACTGCATAATAACCCTGTTATATATTTTATCATTCACGTGTTCATCAACTTTCTGCTGATTCTCACTACTGAGATGTTTGACTTAGCTTTTCAAACTGTTCAAACTCTTTAACTCATTAAAAGATTTGAAGAAAACCGTATCTGAATATATGTCAGTACTGAGAGGTATAAAGAAAGTTAAATAATAGGGTTCTTGCATTAGCAAAGGTCAGAGGCGATAACTGAACTTGTGTGGATGAGATAACTCCAGACATCATTCACACAAGTATTTCACTTTACACATGAACGCTTCAGACAGACATTTAGATAATGATGCATGATGATTGTTGGTTTTTGTAACATTAGTTGTGGAATGCAGCATAAATATCAGAGGTAAACAACAAACAACAGAATATTTCAGTTCACCACGGCTCCATCAATCACTGTAAATCATCCAGATCCTGAAGCATTAAAGTATCCACAGACCATCACACTGCCGCCACCACCATGTTTGTTTGTTTGTTTTTTTGTTGTTATTGTGTATTGCAGAGGTCACTTTTGTCTTGTCTCTTTTTTATTGTTAAATCATGAACACTGACCTTAACTGAAGCTAGTGAGGCCTGCAGCACTTCAGATGTTGTTCTGGGTTCTGTTGTGACACCCTGGATGAGTTGCATATGTGCTTTTGGAGTAATTTTGGAAGGCCAGCCAGCACTGTTCTATGTTTTCTATTTGGGAACAATGTCTTTCACTGTTGTCCACACTGGAGACCCAAAACCTTAGAAATGTCTCTGTTCTCCTTCCCCAACAGATAGATGTCATTTGTCATCTGTTTTTGAATATGGTGCAGTTACTTTTTCACATAAGGTTAGCTGTTGAAAACTGTGTTTTCTATTTACTCAGGCTATTTTTTCTGCTTTTAAAATTTGTGCATTGATCTAAAAAATATAAGTGTGACAAAAAAGCAAAAACAGAAAAAAAATCTTCAAGGGGGCAAATACTTTTTCACAGCATTATGTATAACATTAGTTCTTAACAGAGGTGTGCAGTCAGCAGAGGCATGTGAGGCAGAGCCTCCTGGTCAGTGTGTGAGTGAGAGAGAAAGAAGAAAGTTAATGTAAAACATTATCAGGAGTCAATATTCATGCTGCCAATTAAATAGTAAATAGTACATCTGTAAATAAATCAGTAAATCCCAGTCATGAAACTCACTGTAAGTCTCTGGAACTTAAAGATAGAAAGTAAATAATGCAAATACGTACCAAAAAGAGCAAATGTCCCCTTCGCACAGCTAATAAATTATTTAACGCGAACATAAACTTATCCTAAACTCATCCATAACTCAAGTATCCATACTGAACTATTTATACTTTATACTATATACTGCATATATATACTATATATTATTTATAGTATATACTGGAGTTGCATGAGTCTTGACAACATGGCTGTATAAACAATTAATGGCTCTACAACTATTCCAGTTTAAGATGTGTAGCACATTCGGAGGCACCATGAAGCCAGAGCATTGAATCGCTTTCTAAAGACACAGTACTTCTATCAAATGTCCTTGCATTACACTGATTGACGATGTTATTCGGGTTAAATTCACTCCAAAACATTTCAGCTCATGAAATAATTATATGTGTGATCAATTTGTAATGTAATTGTCCTCCCTTAAATACAATACCAGAAGCATTTCAGTCAGGAGACACGGGATAGAAGATAAATGTTGCGAACAGACATCAAACACGTCCCTGGCATCACTGTTGTGCATTTCCAGTCACATTTTGGATATTGTGGGTATCTAATTCTTGATTTTTCCAAGACCACAAAGTCCATTCCTCCAAGCTAAGAAGTGTCATGTTAGCCTTGGTTTAATAATTGACATCTTTCTCCTGAATGCATCTTGAAAATGCATCAAGTTGTCTTCAAGTTCCCACTCTCACACGCTTTCTCACTCGTCTCATATGTTCTTTTCTCTAAATGGAAACAAGGTTGAAAATACTGGGAGCAAAATACAGAAATGGTACCCAGAAATGCCATAGGCTATGGCCAAGTACATTCTTTTTTTTTCTTCTTTTTTTTGAGTGAGTAAGATGTCAGAGCATCAAAAAGGAAATGGCAGCAAGTCAAAATAACTCAAGTAGCTGACATGTCTTCTCTGGAAACTCTTCTTTTAAAGTTTGTGTTATGCGTGTAAGAGGAAGACAGAAATACAGAGCCAGAGAAGGTCAGACAGAGAGAAAGAATGTTGTTTACCCATTGCACTCATCCATAAGAGGGCTCCCCCTCAACAGCCAATCAGCCGGACATTGCCTTGAGTCCAACACCATATCCAGCCATCACCCACCTCCTCTTCTCCCCAGAACCCCCGACCCTAAACCGCCACCACTTTACCAACACAAAAAGATGCAGCACGGCACTTTCCTTTTCACCCTAGCATGCACACCCCACCCCACTCACTCCACCCCTTCACACACACACACACCACCCAACACACTCACCCAAAGCCTCCCCCTTTCCCACCTTTGTATCAGTTGAAAGGCATATGGTTACTGCCATCCGATTCCCCCCGGCTGAAAGTGCCTTTCACTTTACCGCAGTTCACAAAGAGGTCAGACTACGCCAAATAGAAATATTGTGTGAGAGCTCCTTTTTTGTGTCCCTGAGCTCAAAGATGTGAAGGACTTGAAAGTAGCAGGGGGAGAGATGGAGTCCCTGGTAAAGTTACATCTGGTCAAACAAACTATACTCCATTCCTCACGCCAGAGAGGGAGAATTTATGTTGTTGTGAACAAGGAGCAATATTTGAGGAAATTGACAGAAACTAACCTCAGACTTTGTTAGACATACATCATTCCTTCAACTCTCCATCCACGCACCCGGTTCTAAAGCCAGGTCAGATTTCCTGAAGCTTCTCAAACAACTGCAGTTTGGCACTGGCTGTTTGCAGCTACAACAGAGATTTTCAGTCAAATGGTGATAAATCCACAAGCGAGACAAGGAGAGCGTCTGGTCACAATGAGGAAATCAATCACCAGTGGGCAGGTAGAGTTGATAGGAGCAAGGTGTCAGAAATGTCCCTGTAGACAGTGCGTGTGTAATACGATGAGGCAGTGTCTCAGCCACAAACCCCCTCAGCACTATCTGGCCTGTCTGATTCTCTTTGTCAGACTTTGGTAAATGATTAATAATAGCTTTACCTCTGCTGACCTTGTTTGTTAAAAGACTTGTACCTGACAACTTTCCACAGTTTGTGCTTGACATGTGAATGCTTTCTGACACAGACAGGGATCTTCTTTTTTTAGAGCATCTTCCTGTGACACGAGATAAACTGAACTTTCAATCTTTTTCCTTCCAACCACTTTGTTCTTATTGTTAACTTTAATAATTATAGCCATGAGCTGTAGGTTACATTTTTTCCAGGGTCCTGTAATTAGACAGGCACCAATTTATGACCAATATTTTTCTTGACATTAAAAGCTACCGAGCTGAAGATTTGATTTCTAAAAGGAAACTCTGGGGAACCACACCAAAGTAACCTCTGGAAAGAAACCACACAGCCAAACAATCTTCAACACTTCAAACACTTCACTGCAAGCTAAAAGAGATTCATTCTGAAAAGCTAACTGGTGTTTACTTTGCCCTTTTTGATGGTTTCTTTTAGTAGGATAACATTTGGTGAGAAAGTGTCCGATTCGGTTTTACTCTTGTACGGCTGCTTCCCACGAGGATGGGGACTCTTTGAGGAGGTCCTTACACACACTCTCTCATGCACACAAACACGCACACACACACACACACTTGGAGAACAGATGAGCAAGTGGCCTGGAAGTGTGCCTTGTTCCACAGGTCCATCAAACATTTATTTATCTCTCAAACTTTTCAAGATCCTGCCAGCAAACCAGGCACTGAAGTGCATCAGGTGAAAGGACGACATGACGGGCCCACAGTTATGACAGTCATTTAAAATATAATGCTGTAAATTTATATGCATATCTGATGTGTGTGTGTGTGGGTGGGTGTGTGTGTGTGTGTGTGTTTGGCAATGCTTTGGAGAGGGGTTTTTACCCCTGAATGGAAGACTGTCTTGCTCCATAAATCTGTCCCTCATTGGGAAGACAAAATGAAAATGGCCCCATCATAAAACATCTGTAATGGCTCCATCCACCGCCAACACATAATGGGGCAATTACCAAGAAGGGGGCTGGGACAGCATGAAGCCTTTAGGTCTTTTTGGTACACCACATGAGGCTTTGACGTTTGTGTCTCAGATGCATGTCTGTGTTTGCATATGGTGAGCTTCAGGCCACTGTGTGAGGGGTTTAAATTAGCACAAGGCAAGTTACGTTAGGAAAAAAAAAAGACATTTACACCCGTTCATTAAGCGGTGACATTCTTCCCCAAGAAGCCTTTCTGTCTGTTCTGCACAATGACAGACAGGCACATCTAATCTGACATTGCATTATTGATACCTGATGTTTTGTGCAGCCAGCTCAGGCCCTGCATCTTCCACACCTCGTAATCAAGCATAATTGAGGTTAACTGTACGGCTCGACTGAAACGCTAGACAGGTAAGCCTCAGCCGCTCATGATTAATGTAGTGTGTTAGTGCTCTGGGCTCTGACCTTTTGAGATAGGCCAGGCACCATTTTTAAGTGAAAGCTCTGCCTCTGTCAAGTCGTGGAGTTGTCCATCAAGTCCTCTTGCACACTGCCACCCTCCTCCTTTCACTCACATCAGCTTCCACCCACAGTAGGATCCTCGTCTTGTTGCCTCATTGCCCCTGACCTGTGTTTGTTTGTATGTCTCATTTTACATTGGAAGGCTGAAACCTCGTTTCATAACACGTAGGGGAGGTTTAATGAAAGAGAAAGTGATTGGATGCCGATTGAGAGTTGATTGAATTTTTTTTTTATAGCTGTGGAAATTGCATTTGGAATTGCAAGGAAAATAATTGTATTTATTTTCTTTAGGTTTGATCATCCAGACCACTGAATGCCTCCACTGGTCAGTGACCCACCCTCTGCTCCCCATAAGCCTCTGTCGATGTAAACCGGCAGCGAGGTCACGTCCTGCCCTCGCACTCAAACATAAGCATTGTGCGAGTTAACTGAGTAAATTTACTTTCGACTTGAGCTCATTCTGACCTTCACTTCATTGCATGGACACTTATAGCCTCACAAAAAGACCCCAAAAAATGGACTACAGGCATTCAAGTAGACAATGATTCTTTAGGCGGAAATTTGTTGGAGAATCTGAAGGTGTGCTTGTTAACAGGGGATGCTTAGGACCTGGGTCACCATCTGTAACATAGACCAGGGGCAGTAAATGGATGAGGTAGGGTGAAAGGGCACCCTTAGACATTCCTTTAGAAAATAAACAGAACAAAAACTGGCTTCTTTGGACAGTTATTCTAAAGCAGATCTATCAACTCCGGTAGTTGCTGTTTTCAGAGCTTTCAGATATATTTTAATGGCTCATCTGCAGACTCCCCCACGGAACATAAATTACTTTCCTGTGGCATAAAACATAATGCAAGGTTTCAAGCACAATCGATGCAAGCTGGCTCTATCCTCACATTTCAAAAGCCCAGTTGGGAATGAAGTTAATGCAATTACCATGTTATCTGTGATGAAGTGGAGCCCTTTTCCTGTTGCTGTTTGGCCTGACAGAAGGGAGGGATAGCTGTCTGTTGCAACAGAGGAAGAAGCAGTAGAGAAGATAGGCAGATGCTCTGACAGAGGAACACACCCAACTCTATTGTTACACTGCTTACGGTTTATTACCAATCTTTGGCTTAACAACAGCTGCAAACTGCATAGTTTTAGTTCACATTTAGTATTGGATTCTAAAACCTTTAACATGTTTTTTGTATTTTCAGAGTGACTCCTAGAAATAAAAACTGACCTTTGACATCAGACAACTAGAAAGTGTATTTCATGTTTGGAGCCAGGCTTGCCTTTGTGTTGAAGCCAGTGGTTTAATAAAAGACAGCAGTAGGGGTCACTTCAGGCATCAGCTGCTCTCTTGCACCACTCAGCTGCCCATCTGTGTACACTGCTGACCTTCTGTCCACTCAAACACTCACAAATGTGTGCAGACACACCCTCCTATGTGGCTGCATTTAAAAGACTGCTTTTGTAGCTACATATACTGTATGCCACTGTTCTCTGCAGAGAAGCACCACTGTGCTCCAGCTTAGCTAAAAGAAGCTGTCAGGCTTTATTATGAAATAACCTAGTAACTCCAAACCACAACAGTGGGAAGTAAATTCAACCAGAGAAGGAAGGAACGTTCAGGGGCAAGAAAAGTTTGTTAGGAGAGAAATATAGTAAAAGTTGTTTGGTTACTTTATCAGTAGCAGTTAAACATCATACAGTGGGCTGTGAAGGTTTGGGCAGTCTTGTTATTCTTCATGATTTTCCTTTATAAATCATTGGTTGTTAGGATAAAAATGTTCAGTTAAATATATCATATAGGAGACACACAGTAATAACTGAGAAGTGAAATGAAGTTTATAGGACTTACAGAAAGTTTGCAATAATTGTTTAAACAAAATTAGGTGCATAAATTTGGGCACCGTTGTTTTTTTATTGAGTCCAAAACCTTTAGAATTAATGATTGGAACTTAAAACTGGTTTGCTAAGCCCAGTGACCCTTGTCCTCCGTACACAGGTGAATCCAGTTATGAGAAAGATTATTTAGGGGGGCAATTGTAAGTTTCCCTCCTCTTTGAATCTTCTCTGAAGAGTAGCAGACCACAGGCACAGTTCAAGTTAAGGCTCGAAGTGTCAGACCAAAAAAATAATTGGAATAAGATGCTGTGGACTGATGAAATCAAAACTGAGTTATTTGGGCAAAACAACAGGCACGATGAATGGAGGAAAAAGAACACAGCATTCCAAGAAAAACACCTGCTGCCTACAGTAAAATATGGTGGTGGTTCCATCATGATGTGGGGCTGTGGGGCCAGTGTAGGGACTGGGAATCTTGTTATAGTTGAGGGATGCATGGATTCCACTTAGTATCTGCAGATTCTGGACACCGGGTATCAGTGACAAAGCTGAAGCTGCACCTGGCTGGATCTTTCAACAAGACAGTGACTCTAAACACTGCTCTAAATTGACAAAGGCATTCATGCAGAGGAACAAGTACAAGGTTCTGGAACAGCCATCTCAGTCCCAAGACCTGAATATTATTGAGAATCTGTAGTGTGACTTGAAGAGAGCTGTCCATGCTCAGAAGTCATCAAACCTGAAGGAACTAGAGATGTTTTATAAGGAAGAATGGTCCAAATACCTCCAACCAGAATCCAGAACCTCGTCGGAATCTACAGGAAGTGCTTAGAGGCTGTTATTTCTGCAAAAGGAGGATCTACTAAAGATTGAATTCATTTCTTTTTTGTGGTGCCTAAATGTATGCACTTGCCTAATTTTGTTTAAACAATTATTACAAATTTTCTGTAAATTCTATAAACTTCATTTCACTTCTCAAATATCACTGTGAGTGTGTCCCATATGATATATTTAACTGAACATTTTTATCCTAACAGCCAATGATTTATAAAGGAAAATCATGAAGAATAACAAGGCTGCCCAAACTTTTGCAGCCCACTGTATATCTGCAGTTCTGTTCTTTAGTTCCCAGTTTCATTTCTTTATCATTAGTAAACACTCACTTAACAGATTTCTTAGACATCCTAACTGTCTGGTAGATCATCAGCATGATTCATACCTTTCCTGACACTGGTGAGGACATCGCTGATAACAAAACCGTTAAGCTGTTTTCTCCAGTCTTGCAGGGGCTCCATGGTGTTTCATAAGGAACAACACCTTGTAGATCATTACTTATGCAGCCTTGCAGCCGGCTAAAGAGGAGCCTCCATGCACAGATGTGGGGTGTCAAGACTATTTGTGTTATACATTCTCCACATTTCTCCCCGTTTCTGATTAAAAGGACCCCTCTCATTGTCAGTTTTGGTTAGCTTAGACTAATATATATTAGGGCCAAATTTCAAATAAACACAACAGTCTTTTCTCCCTTTCGCTTTTCCCCAGTGTGGATGGAAGGACAATGCAGCAGTTGTGATGAAGAACTTTATAGGAACATTCAACTTGAGAGTGAGGAACTGAAGCTGGTAAACAAAGCATTCCTTTCCCTTTCATCACCATTTAACTGTTCCCTTAACATTCAGTCTCACCTCCAGGCCGGTGCCCAGCAGAGCGGGGAACTTGTCAAATAAAAATAAATCAAAAGCTAAAGGTTTATTTCACAAATTTACTGCAGGTTGCTTGGAAATTTGCTCCAGCAACATTGCAGTATTTCTAATAACAAAGAATAAGCTGCAGAACCTCAATCTCTGACTCTGAAATGAACCTTATGGTGAAGTTTTCTGCCATGCGCTTGCAAGCAGCAGGGATCGCGTGGCTCATAGTAGCACTAAGGCCATGGTGTCCAAGAGACATAGCCTGGAGGGCCATTTGGGCATACTCATGGGAATGATTGCCGTGTCAGTTATTTGCAGCGGCCTCTAAAGAGTGCACTTAGCATCCTCTGTTTCCCTCTAACAAACATGTGAGGAGTGACATGATACTGTACAAAAGCCTGGACAACATATAACATTTCAAAGCAATTTCCTAATTGTTTCCAGGCCAAGGCCACTGCTTATATGGAAGCAATCCCTTCTTTCAAAAAAACTTTTGGTTTGTTTTCAACCACAGATTGGGAAACATTAAAGTGTTAAGTAAACTTGACCCAGGCGGTGCTAATTCATTGAGAAATAGATGGGCTTTTATGCATTTGGTGCCATATCAGTGACAGTCAGTCAGTGGATTTCCTTCTACTTGGATGCTCGCCATATGTTGATGTGGTTTCTGTGGTTCCAATCCTGAAACATCCAGTTGCTGAGTAATTACATTTGTTGTCTATGATGAGAACATGTTTCCAAAGGGGTGATAACAGAGTAAGTCTGACCTGAGGGTAAAGGTGTATGAGGTCCAGATGTGGACATCTTAAAGTTTACAAAGAGTCTAGAGGGGTTTTGTAAGCTGTGACTGTCATTTCTGTGAATGACACTATTAGGTTTAAGATGATTATAGAAACAAAATGAACAGGGTTTTTATCCCTGATATTTCAATGATAAAATGTATCTTTCAGGGTTCTTTTAACTAAAGAAAACACATTTTTGTGGGTTTTTGATTTTGAAAACATTCCAAACCTTTATGAAATTAAATGAACGCAAAATGACATTAATTATCAGAAGTTCCAGACTTTGTTTGGAATTTTATTTGTACAGTAATGGTGTGGAATAGTATCCATTAATAGATGTAAATAAATGATCTTATATGTCATTGTAAAAAGCTCTTTACACTCTAACTGAATGCACCTCAAACTCAGATTCTATATGCACTTATGAGGTAGACATTAATGGTATTTTTCACCCTCTGCAAAAAATATTGAAAACACCTTAAATTACTCTCATCAATGTAAGAAATATATGATTATCATGGAACTCTGTACATCACAAATAATAAAATAATTATAGAATAGAAATTATACCGATTTGAGTGCATTTTGTATATTTACAAAGAAATGCTGTTTTCACATTTCTTCATTCGTTGCACTTTGTAAAGTATTCACATGTACAAATGTTTACAGCTAAAAAAAAACATAATGAACAGCAGTGCATTCAAAGCTAATGTGCATTTAAATATCGTCTCGTTAACGAGTTCTTGTTTCCGTCGTCAGAGAAGACTCTCCCTGACCACGTGTACGTGGCGCAGACGGTCGTGGAAGTGCATTTCGTAAGGATGCAGACTTTTGAGCATAAATTGAAAAAGTTCGTCTCAGTTATTTATGAGCTTTCTCTTTTTGAATGTTAAAACATCAGGACAAGACAGAAGTCTGATTCCGCGTCATCTCTGTCCGCATCTCCCAGCGCCTCTCAGCTGCGCTCCAATAAGGCAAAAATCAAATCTCTTGAAGGCATCTCCACCACCATCTCTTCTCCGCTCCTCAGAGCAGTCTGCGTCCGATAGATTAGACATTCGTCCACTTTATTTATTCATTTATTTGGGGTTGTTTCTTAAGAGGGAAAGCAGGCCTTGATTCGGGCCTGTCTTGACTCCAGCTGGACAGTAGCCTAACTACTGAGCGTTGTGCTCCGCCTCTGCCTGGCAGGATCTTGCGGGACAGCAGCAAAACGCGCGGCTGGCTGTCCTCCGGCCTCTGCATGAACAGGTGCGCGCTCGGACTCAGCACGTCCCTTTCCGGTCCAGTCTGTTCGCACACCGTGCACGTGTTGCTGGACACATGGTGATGGGTGATACCCGGTTACATGGATGAGAATAAAGGCGCTGAACGCTTTAAGGCGGATGTGTTGGCGTGCTGAGTGTGTGTGCGTATCTTTATAAACATAAGGCGCATCACGTGTGAAAGCACTAACCCCATGATGATTTGATGTCTTCGGCCCAGGACCTGACAGGACTTATATCTGAACGAATCAGTCTTTTTAAAAGCTGTATGGACATTTTATTTATTTGCCGCTACCTGCAGCCGCACTGCTCCACCACCATCTCCTCATACTGTTTGTACACCACGTTATTGCCCGAGTCTGTGTAGAGGATGCTGATGGGGCTGAGTTTGGTGGGGACGCAGCAGCTGGGTGGGGTGCTGTACGGGTCCATGGAGTTCATAAGTGTTTGTATGATGGCGTGGTTGGTCGGCTCCAGGTGCGACCTTAGGGGGAAGTCGCACACGCCCTCGCAGTGGTACGCCTCGTAACCCAGAGGCGCAATGATCCAGTCGTCCCAGCCAAGTTCTTTGAAATTCACATGCAGCGGTTTTTTGCTGCACCTGGACTTGGATTTCTTCCCGTGCCTCTTTCCATGCCGATTACCCAGCGCCGTCCTCCTCCGCCGCCGGGGCCCCTCTCCTTTGCTCCCCCTGGCTTGAGATGGCAGCTGCTCTTGCTGCGGCGCCCGCTCCTCTTTCCCTCCGCCCGACCTCCTCGACTTTATCTTTTCCTTCATCTCATTGAAAAGATTCTCCCTCCTCTTAGAGCGGGTGTAGGCCACCAAGATGGCCTTCTCCTGTTGCGTGCGGCTGCTCCTGTCCAGCCCCAGCTGCCTCAGGTCAACCTCGGTGTCTGACTTACCGAGTGTGGCCCTGAGCTGGAAGCAGAGCTGCTTCTCCTGCTGGTTGTGATGGAGATGCTGCTGATGTTGAGGGTGACGAGAGTGATGCTGGTGTTCTTTAAACGCGTCCCACACATCCAGAACCTCCCATCCAGCTTTAGTGGAGTCCATCGGGTCCAAAGATCTGGAGTCCAGCAGTCTGTCGGAGCGGCAGGGGTAAAGCTGAATGTTGTAAAGGCCCAACGTCTGCGAGGAAGTCTGCAAATTCCCCTGCGCTTTTCTAAATATCCTTAATTCCGCTCCGACCAGCTCCTCTTTCTCTGAAAGGGTTGAGACATCAAACAGATACTTTTGTCTTCTCAGAGGAGAGTGCAAAAGATTGTCTGCAAGGATAAAAGAAGAAAATAATTGCAGTCAGATTCGGTTAGGGTGTACAGTGTTCAGAGAGACCGGGGAGGAGAAGGAGGGGGGGTCATGTTCTCCCACTGAGGCCTTCTCTCTCTCTCTCTCTCTCTCTCTCTCTCTCTCTCTCGTTTTCCAAAGTCCCACCCTGAACCTGAAACGAACTACAGCTGACAAGGACTCAGTTTGACCAGGATTCTTAGGCTGTAATCGATGTTTTCCGTCACAGTTATTAATAATAATAAAGTGATACATTCAAAAACCTTAGAAGAAATCATATTTATATATTCGAGCTTTTTAAAAAATGTTTTCACTTCTTATAAATATATATATATATATTTTTACATGAATAAATTTCGCTTTGGAGATGAACATCATTCCGATACAATCTGACAGCGTGTTTAAATCCCGTGCGTCGCTTCGAGCCGGCGTGTTAAGTGTTACGCTTGTTTTTTACGAGCTGACATGGTGGTTAATCATTTCCAACAACGTCTCCTTCTGTTAAGCCAGAAAATCTTCTCAATCTAAACAAAAATCGATCAATTATCATTTGATAACTTTGCAAAGGAACAAAAACGAAAAAAGAAGTCTGTTAAAAAGTTCTGTGTCGCCAAACACAACGAACTAACAGGCGACACGTTGTAAATCCATATAAACAATTCATGCATTACTCCCTGCTGGAGACCCAGAGGCCTGAAAATGTCTCATCGAGGCAAATGAGGCTGGAATATTTCTCTGAAAGAATTAAATTTGGGTCCTGCAACAAAAGTGTCTGAGTCAAGCAGGTGAAAACACAAAATATGGAATATAGTTTTCAGCTAGTTAAAATGATAAAATCTAAATGAAACCAGGAAAAAATAAGAGGAAAATCATCCGTCATTTTTATTGTTCTGGCAGTTTTCCAAAAACGAGCGTCAGCAGTTAAAATAAGGGGAAATATATTTAGGCCTAGGCTGAGAACGTTTTCTGAAATAAACTATTTAAATTTCCTCTCTCAAATCCAAATAAATAATAAAGTAACAGCGGCCGCTTTTTGTCTCCCACATAACGCCGCTCTCTCTGGCTGATTGTCTCCACCTCTGTCTGGACGGTGTTTTAATTAAAGTGACAACACCCCTGTGACATAATTTGTAAAAGTTGCTCCAAAGAGCATTTTGGAATCTGGCTGTCAGATTGTGTCCGTGAAGCCCACCGAGTGGAACAGTAAAAGTAAATTGAAACCGCGTGTTTTATTTCAGCGACTTTGCGCGTCTGGTTCGCATTACTTTTCTTTTATAAGCCCTCGAACAAATCGAATACAAGTTCGCCAAAATAATTAACAGATCTCAGCTCCCATTCTCCTCATTAAAAAACTTCCCCTCTTCTATTTCATCTCATCCTGCCAACCACAACAGTGACCTTAAAACGCGTGCGCGGATTGAGTCAGTTATTTATCATCACATGAAAAAAGCCTCTCTATGTTAAAATATTCTGTTTGGTATTATTTGATCAGAATTTAGTTCTACGCACTTCTCTTTGACCTTGCAGTCGTTTATGAACAAAAGGTAAACTTTTTTTCTTCTCTCTGTTGAGTTAAAGCGAGACGTCAGTTTGCGCCCTAACGAGTTACACCGAGTGCCAAAAAGGGCCGAAGAACTTGTGTGTTCACGATGCGCGAGTAAAAGACGCAAAAGCCGTTACTTTGGACGTTCTGAATTTCCCCCGTGTCCAGGCTGAGGTTCATTCTGCAGGTTCTAATCCAACGCAACACTTTTAGGACCCAGAGATGAATCCCAGAACTAACGGAAGGGGCACTGGGGCTAAATGAAGGGGAGGAAAATCATTTTCTGTAATTAAAGTGGCGCTCGCAAAGCGAGTTTCCCGCAATAAAATAAGTTAATAATGATGATAATAATAATAACATTCAAACAAAATAACCCACATCACAGAAGAGGAGGTGTTTTTCATTGTCTCCTCTCTTTCCTCATTGTTTTTTTCTGTTCTGTTCTTTTCTTTCTTTTTTTTTCTTTGTGTGCATCGTGCCCGAGCTGGGTCATTACGGGAGAATAGACAGTGTTTGATATGTTATGACATGAGCACTCAATTAGATCACCGAGTTCAAATACTCTAGTCAGCCGTTCGATGCCAAGCAACCCTCAGAAGGGTCCAGCTCGGGGTCAGAGGCAGTGACACATCACATCAAAATCACCAGGGAGAGTGAGGCGTTTTTCCTGTTAAATCAGCTCACACTGAAAGGAAAGACATCTGCTTTTTACTCTTAAAACGAGAAAATACGCACAGAAAAAAAGTTTTATATAAACAAAATTGAGTAAAATAGCCAACACACGAAATCTGAATAATTAATCAAACGCGAATTTGTCCCTTGTGTGGCTACAGCTGTGACACAGGATGTGATGTTAACGGGATAAACATCTATTTATCAGCCGGTAACGTTGACTCGAAGCTCGGAGTAATTCTGATAAAAGAGAAGGCAAAAATAACAGACTGCTTTTATTTCTCCCTTGAAGATGAACTCAGCTCGTGTCCTCATACGTGTCCTGCATGTGTTTGTGTTTATCAGACTGTGTTTATTCTCGTAGGCCGCTTGAATCACTTGGTTTCACGTGTTAACTGACCCAAACACCTGCTCTGCCCCCGGCTTCCGTTTGTCAGCCCTACCTGGCTGTACCGTGAAGGCAACAGACTGGATGTTATAATAAGTGACATCATGGGGTAGCTCTGTTTGGATTTCAAAGCTGTTTGGGGGAAATTTTTGAAGTTCCATGAAATAATGTGTAGAAACTACACTGGAACAACCACCAACATTTTTTGGAGGAAGGGGGGTCATGTTCTCACTTTGAGCATGGACATTGTTTTCAGAGTGGTTCGTTCATTTAGAAAGTGCCTCAATTAGTGTGTTTCTCTTGTTATCCTGTGATTAATTTAAGCATAACACAAGGCTCTGAAAAGACCCTAGCAAGAGGACCGCTTTCATCCGAAACAAGAAACAAACCTTCTGCTTTTGCATCTTCACATAACTCTCGTCCTGACTCGATTCCATTTTGAGCGCATGAAAGTGCGTCTGCACGCTTCTTTTCCTTCCATAAGTTTGTGCGTAAAAGCTGAACGAGTCGCTCTTTTTGTTTTTGTACGCGTTATATACTGTTCTTATTAGCCAAGTTCTAAGAGGAGAATAGTGGAGCAGTGAGACATGGAAAGTAGTGTCACACAATAATTCAAGATTGAAGTAATGAAACTGACAGCAGACTGAAACCAACCTGTTCCTCTATCCACAAAACTTGTGATGGTGTTTGCAGATTTAGAGGAGCGGAAGAAGCTGGCGTTTATTCCGAGTTTCTCTGCCGCCGAGTACGTCCTATATATGGAGAGCATGTATTCATGTGGAACAATAGCGTCCTTTGGGTCTTGTTTGTGGTGGCCAGCGACAGGGTGCGAAGACGCCAAGATGTCTTTTAAGAATTTGGAGGGTCTTTTCTCTCCCGAATGGGAGATCCTGGCTTCTCTGTTCCTCCTCGGCGCAGAGGGAGAGATGATAGCAGCAGAATGGAGACACGGTATATTCCCAAGGAAAACAAAGAGGAAGCCCAGATATATCGCAGCAACTTGGGATGCGTCCATGGCTGAAAGATGGTAAGGAGCTCTTCGTTTTTTCCCCTCTCGGTTTGGGGTCCGTCAGAGCTAGAGGTGATGTGCGCGTCAGCGTCGGGGAGCTCCTACTTTTGCGCTCTCTGACGCTCCAGAAGAAGTGCGTTTTTTTTCTGCTCTGGACTCCACACAAGAGTGGAGGCTGCTGGGCCGAGAGAAACACGCCCACATGGTGGCTCAAGGGCTTCCCAAACGAATTTATGTCACAGATCTACAACTAGATGCATGGCCAAGGAATCGTCCGATGATCGAAAAAAAGTCAATGAGAGTATTTTTTTCTTTTCGTCTTTGGGTGAGCAACAAGTACCTCAAGCATCTGCATATGCAGTACACACAACTTTCTTTTTCAGATTACATAATCCTAATAATATTCTCCTAAAATTCCAGACAGAGGGAAACGTAAACGTTCCTTATTTTAGAGAAGCCAGTTTAAACTGAAAGCATGTGTCTAATTAGCAAAGTCATGTTTACAGTCCTGCAGAAATTCTGCGCAAGTGCACAGAGGTTACAGAAAACAGAGTGACAATCAGCTCTCTTTATCATAAAGTCCCAGAATAATCCAAGCACCGCCAGATCAGATTAGATAAGATCGGACAGAGAGGATGTGTGCAACATGATCACAACAACACGGCTGTACAAAAAACAAAAACAAAAAAATCTCGTAAAGGTTAGTTTATTTACAGCGGCTTGTAAATGAGTTGAGAATGAGAGAGGGAAAAGAATTCAGGACAAATACTGATTTCAAACACATTACAAAATAAGACCGACTCAGAGACTGGAGCGTCACAGAAAACATAACGTGTGAGCGCTCTTGGGCTAAAGTGTAACGTTGATGTTTGCGCCCTGTGAGTTGGAGTACTGCTGATTCCGGATGAAGGGAGAGTCCTTCCAACGCGACTCGAGTGGCCTCTACTGGCTGTCAGCATCTATTACAGAATCAGAATCGGGTTTATTTGGACAAGTATTTTGCAAATACTTTTCACTTGTACTTGCAGACAGACATAAAGATAAATAGATAGTGTTAGACATAGAACACAGAGATAAGAGATACATTAGCAGCATTTTTTCATGCAGATGGTTTGAAGTCATGTGGCACAGTACAGGATAACATTAATATGATGAAATAGGTTATTTCTTCATTCAGGTGTTAAACATGGTTGTTAAAGATGGTTTTTCAACATGGCGGTCTGGGGGAATAAACTGTTTTTGTGTCTTGTGGCTCTGTCCTGAGGGGAGAGAAGAGGTGAGACAGTCCCTGGATGGAGGAGTGCAGGTCCTGGAGGGAGGGCAGACCAGCACCAGTGATTCGCTCTCCAGATCTTAAAGTCTGTTTATGTCTAGTTTGGTTGCGGAACCAAACCAGACTGCATGTGATGGACTGGAGTTAATGGCTCTATATAGAAGGTTACCAGCAGCTCCTGTGGCAGGTTAAACTTCTTGAGCTGCAACAGGAAGTTCAACCTCTGCTGGACCTTCTTAATAACTAGGTCTAGGTCTAGGCTGGCTGTCCATTTCAGGTCCTGGGTGATGGAGGTCCCCAAAAAACCTGAATGTGTCTACCATAGTTTCAGCTGACTCAAGTATGATAATGGGGTCAGGGGTGGAGGCTCCACCTGAAGTCCGCTGCAATCTTCACAGTTTTTAAAGTGATAAGGAGAGGAAGATAAAAGGTGCGTTCACAAGCCAAACAGTTGTGCACGTTAAAGTTGTAAAACATTTAATCCTGATATAAGTCATAAGAATGGCTCTTTTACTTGGTATGGTCCTGTATCACATACAGTTATAGTATATTTTTTGTAACTTGATGTATTGTAGTTTTAATTTTATTCCAGAGCTACAGCAGCTTCAGTTTCACAAAAAATATCAACTTAAATGTGTTGATGTAATCAAATCTAAAATGATTCCACAGAACATGGAGAACAACTTCAAGTAAAACTGATGGTTATAAGTGTTGATCCATGTTGAAGCAGATTCTTTTAGATAAAACCTACTTTGTATCACAGTTTTCTCTGTCAGCCTGCTGTCAAAGTGTGTGTGTGTGTGGGTGTGGGTGTGTGTGTGTGTGGGTTTGTATTTCTGACCTCCTGGGGACCCGTTTCCTGACATTTACTATCTTTCTGGGGTCCGAGGGTTCTTGTGGGGACCGAAGCCTGGTCCCCATGGGGGGGACTCCCCTTTTTAGGGTTAGGGGTTAGGTTTATAGGTATGGTGTGAATAGGTTTTAGTTAGTCTTAGGGTTAGTTATAGATCAGTAATGGTTAAGGTTAGGAAAAGGGTTTGGGTGGGGTATAAATCTAGTTACTAAAATCAATGGAAGTCAATGGACGATCCCCATAAGGATACCAAAACACACTTGTGGGTGTGTGTGTGTGTGTGTGTGTGTGTGTGTGTGTGTGTGTGTGTGTGTGTGTGGGTTTGTATTTCTGACCTCCTGAGGACCAGTTTCCTGACATTTACTATCTTTCTGGGGTCCGAGGGTTCTTGTGGGGACCGAAGCCTGGTCCCCATAAGGGGGACTCCCCTTTTTAGGGTTAGGGGTTAGGTTTATAGGTATGGTGTGAATAGAGTTTTAGTTAGTCTTAGGGTTAGTTATAGATCAGTAATGGTTAAGGTTAGTAAAAGGGTTTGGGTTAGGTATAAATCTAGTTACTAAAATCAATGGAAGTCAATGGACGATCCCCATAAGGATACCAAAACACACTTGTGGGTGTGTGTGTGTGTGTGTGTGTGTGTGTGTGTGTGTGTGTGTGTGTGTGTGTGTGAGTGGAACAGTTTGATCTGTATCTCAGTTTAGGACCTTCTCCATCATCTTGTCATCCCAGCTTGAACATGTCTGTTTTGGGAGCAGGTTTGGTTCAGGAGAACATTGTGCTGTGCAGCTGCAGCTTACAGGATGTTTACTGTCAGATAATTTGTGTTAGAAGAGCTTCATATGCATTTTAAATAACCTCTCTCTCCTTTTTTTTCTTACTCTGTTTTTTTTTTCTCTCCTGTCTTTCCCTGTTTCCTCCCTTCATGTTACCTGACACCCAGGAGACTGATGAAGGTCAGAGGTTTGAGAGTTAGTCTGACTATAAAACACAGCTAAACAACATCACAGGCAAAGTCTCATTCCAATGTATCAACATTTGTATGACCTTTTATTTCACTTCTTTCCTTTTAAATTCCCTTTGAATCTTGGTAAATACATTTTCAACAACATCTGTCAACATTGCAAAATGCAAAGACTGACATTAAAATTAAATTTAACAAAAAGATCTCGTGACAGGACAAAGACCATCCCTGCTGCCAGGCACTATAAGGGATCAGCAGTCCTGCTAGACCCTAAAGGACAAATTTAAAGTTGAACAATGAAATTAATAAAGGAACCATCTTCAGTTCTGCAGCATATCAAGATGGTGTTGCTGTCTTCATCCTATCTTGATCTGCTGGACATGGTGGCCCAGATGTTCTCGCCATGCCTCTTTAAGTCAGAGCTGAGGCCAGATGTTGTGTTGACAGAGTTCTGGGTCCTGATCATCTTTACTTTCCCTTCAGCTTCTCTTTGTGGATATAGAAGGTCTAGAAGCTGCGCAGGTGGAATCCCTGTCCTGGGCATTACGGAGGTTAGAGCTGAAGGATCTTTTGAAAGCTCCACACACTGTGCTGGACATTCTTCCTGCAGGTCAGGATCCAGGTGAGTTCCTGCCTGACCAAAGCTGTGAACTTGTTCATAATATTCATCAGCTTGTTCCTCTGAAGTCATGCTGTCACACCCAAAATTACTGATCAGTCAGAACTATCACCTGTTTCCTCCTCGTTGTCATCACCACTCCTCAAACCCACCAAAACCATCTCACTATCACTATCATCAAAGAAAGGAGGAACATCATGCAGCTCAACATCATGAACATCAACAAAAGCAACAAACTCCACAACATTAAGGAGAAAATACCTTCATCTTCATCAGGGATCCTGAGCACCTCAGGATTTTTATGTTTTTAAGCTCATTTTATGCCCTTTAAATCATGGATAAATAAAGTGATTTGAACTCAGTTAATTTGAATTATTAACCATCTTTATTAAATTCAAATTAATCTGATTTATTTACTTTAAAAAGCCAAAACAAATACATTTTTTCAGCATAACTCCTTTCAGTTCAAAGAACTAACAGCATGAACCAAACACATGCACATTTCTACACATTAAAACAAGCAGCAGTAACCTTTAGATTAGTACAGAGAGCTCAGACAGAAGCTTAGACTTATCTCTGGCTTCAGTTAACACACATGTTCACACCCACTCCAACACAAGAAGACAGAAGAGCAGCCCCACAGCAAACAATCAGTATGCACCATCAGCCCTTGAAGTCAGTTCTTCACTGGTTTTTTGTCCACAGTAAGAAAGATATATTGGTTGATTGTGAGTACAACTGCACCAAAACTTGTTTATTTGGATTTTTCCAAATAGTCTTACGATTTAAATGTATAAACTGTCATCACACAAAACGAGTTCTGCTCATTTTTTTTCAATCATAAACACCAACAACAAAGACGAAGCTTGACTTTCAAGCTATAACAAATATTTTGATGTTTCCAGTGTTTTCAAGCTTGTGTGCTGCAGGAGCACTGGAGGGATTTAAACATTAATTATTATTTTTTGGCTCTTTGTTTGATAGTTTTGCTGTGAGTGAAAATTTTCAAAGGTCATTGTAGATTTCATAAACAGCAGTTTAAAATATATAAACCTAGAACGTGCAACATTTTAGGAAACAGAAAACGTTTCCACTTTTTCCTGCTATTCCACTTGTAGCCAGCTGGTGGCAGTAACAGATCAACAAGGACAGTGATGAGGACCACTAGCAGGGGATTATTTAACAGTTTAAAAGTCACATGTACAGATTTTCTTCTGTATTAACAACATGATCAAAAGTGACACAATTGATGTTTAATGTTGTGTCTTTCTGCAACAAAATAATTCCATCATTCAGTCTTTCAGGTGTTCTTGAGCTGTTTATCCATCCATCCATCCATCCATCCATCCATCCATCCATCCATCCATCCATCCATCCATCCATCCATCCATCCATCCATCCATCCATCCATCCATCCATCCATCCATCCATCCATCCATCCATCCATCCATCCATACCTGCTGTTAATCCTTCATTTTTACTTTTTGGACATGTTGAGGTTGACTTCTTTCAACTTTTATGTTTGGCCTTGAGTGACATGACAGAAAGGCAACAGTCTCTTAAATTACCACTTGTTATAACCAACATAGGGTACCTTCTCTGAAAACACAACAAGTTTAACCTACAGAAGAAGAAGAATCCTTTATTGTTCCACAATGGGGAAATTCAGCTGTGACAGCAGCAAAGTGACAGAAAATATAATCATTGTATTCACACAAGGAGAAAAGAATAAAAACTGTGCAAATAGTGCAAATTACAGCAGGTCTAAAGTTTATTGGGACCAGTTCTGGTTGTAGAGTCTAACAGCTGGAGGGAGGAAGGACCTGCGAAAATGCTCCTTCATGCACCGAGGAGGATGCAGCAGTCTGTCATAGAAGGAACTCTGCAGCTCAGCAACATCTTCATGCATGGGGTGGGAGACTCTGTCCATCAGTGATGTAATTTTGGCAAGAGTTCTTCTGTCTCCCACCACCTGCACTTGATCCAGGGGGCACCCTAGAACAGAGCTGGTCTTATCCAACCTCTTCCTCTCAGCTGTAGATAAGCTGCTGCTCCAACATACTACACCAAAAAAGATGGCTGATGCTACCACAGGGTCAAAGAAGGTCTTTAGTATAGCTCCCTGGATTCTAAAAGACCTCAGTCTGTTCAGCAGGTAGAGTCTGCTCTGACCCTTCCTGTAGAGAGCTGTTGTGGCTCCAGTTTATTGTTTATAAGAGTTCACTCTCTAAAGTGAGCTAACCAGAAGCACCACACATATCGCTTCTCCTAGTGTGATGACGCTAACATAACCAGCATCTCCTGTCAGAAGTTCAATCTGCCTGAGAGCAATCAGAAGCAGTCCAAACCTGCATCTTTTGCTTCTGGTAAAGTCTGTTCTCTTCTCCACAGCACCATGACTTACCTGTGAACATGTACCTGGATGATCCTCCTGAGGTACTCCTGTCTGTACTCGCCACACGTAGCTCCACTCTAGCTACTTGCATATACCGAGGTACAGATTTCTCCTTCTGAACGTTCCATTTAATAAAAGCTGTAATTAAACTGTACAGTTCTGTTTGTGGTTGCAGTCTGTGTTCACCTCCTAGTTTCTGATGTTACATAATATTGGCTATTTTGCAGGTCTGTTGCAGTATTGTCTTGTTGTCCTTATTGTTATCTCAGCATTTGTTTCTGTTTCTGACCAGTTAGCTTTTTGTTGCAGCCAGATCTTCATGTTTCTCTCATATTTTTTTGCTTTTATGTGCGGTGTATTTTCTTTTTTCTAAGGCTGTTATTTTTTCATGTCCTTTTTTTTTCTGTTATGAGTTTATTGATTGTTGTCATACTGTTTTCTTTCCTTATCTCACTCAGAGAACTCATGCAGTCCACCTCCACCAGTTGATTAACCCCCATGTGTGTCACCTGTGTCCACCTGCATGCATGCTCAGTTTTCCCTCTCTCATAATGTCAGGTTCTTTCAGATACTCTTGCCTTGTTTTTGCTCATGACCTGCGAATATTCTCATCTTGTTCTGTGCTAAAACCATGTCAAGTCTAGTCTGTAATTTAACTTAAGTTTTGGTTTTCAATAAAACTTTTGATTTCACTCCTGTCTGTCGCCCGCCTGCCTGCACTTGGGTCAAACATTACACATCTCTCCTTCTTGGATCCAACCTGATATTCTTCTGCCTTTGAAAGAAATAATACATTTAGTTATATATCTAGAGATTAAAGCTGCAACATTATAGTGTGATGAATACAGTCTCCACTAAAAAGACCAGATTTTCCTTGAATTGTTCCATAATTGACCCTGTAGTACATTTTATCTAAACAGAGTTTTGCTAGATGGACTGAATGAAGGTCTCTGCATGATATTTTTAATGCTCCTGTAGTTTCTTTCAGTTATTTGTTCATTTATTTACTGAGATTTTGTGTTTCATTTCAAGCAGAAGGTAGTGTCAAGAAATAGGAGTTTGGTTCCCTTCAATCAATTCAAATATAGATACCTTTCATGAAAGAGACCTGTTTCTACTGTCTTCTATCAACAGCACAGCAGTTTAAACCAGCATTTGAAAATGAGGCTGAACGTTTTCATTTTTAGACAACATATCTTAAAGGAGCAACAAGCAATTTTTCACCGCTAGGTGTGCTGTTGAGTACAGGATTGAGACCAAAACAAAAGTTCCTAGTTGTTAGTGTTCAGAAAAACTGCTACTCTGAGGAAGACTTACTGATCTGAAACTTCCTCCTCCACAAAATCCGACATTACTGGAGAAGAAAAGCCAGCTCCGAGTCAAATCGTAAATTCTCTCGTTCTCTCAGTGCTCTCCATCTTGGAAAAGCAAGACCAATGTTTATCCTCGTTTTGTCCCTTGCTTTACCCGGTTTGTTTGTCATTGGCCGTGGCTTCTTGGGTGATGAAATGTGTTCCCGGTCATCTTCAGGTGAACGCTTTGCTCCGCCTTCCGCCATTTCGCTTCAACAATGTGTGTCGGCTGTACTGAGCGAAGGGAGGGCCTTCGCTCAGTACATGAAGGAGGCGGAGTTTCACATGCACGAACATGCACGCGGAAGGAGACCACCTTTGTAAACAAGAGGCTCGATATCAACACAGAGAGATGGTGTGTGACCTCATGCTATGTTCCAGATGGAATTACACATCTAGAGCTTCACATTGCATATTTTGAATTCTTTCAAACTGGAAATGATGAATTTTCGCTTATTGCTCCTTTAAATAAGGAGTTCATTAAACTTCCATCACACAGACTTTTCAGTAAAACTGCAGTCTGAATACTACTACTACTACTAATAATAATAATAATAATTTATTGATCCTTCTTGGTAAGTTAGTTATCTGCTTTTAACTCAGTCTCATGAGGAGCACCCGGGGGTCAGTTTCAGGACTCAGTGTCTTGCTCAAGGATATTTTTACACATGGCCTCCGCCAGGATCAAGGATTGAACCCCGGTCTCCTAATCGAAGGGCGATCTCCTTCCCCATAGTATAATAATAGGTACAAAATTGATTTATTTCAACTTCTATTAAAATGTTGAATGACAAAATATTCAAATCATTGAGGATGTGCAGATGTCTTATCTTATCTTATCTTATCTTATCTTATCTTATCTTATCTTATCTTATCTTATCTTATCTTATCTTATCTTATCTTATCTTATCTTATCTTATCTTATCTTATCTTATCTTATCTTATCTTATCTTACCTTAAACACTAAGAAATTTAAGCCTTTTTAATATATATGCAAGTGTCTTTATTTAATTTATTGTCCACCAGTGGAATGTGGGTTAAATGAAGGTTACCCACGAGGCTGCACTGGAGGTAAAGTTATTTTGCAACTAGCTGCAATGGAGCGTGCACTGGACTCTTGGCTGGAGCGTGCACTGGAGTCTCGATTGGAGCGTGTAGTGGAGCCTGGACTGGAGCAGGTAGTGGAGACTTGACTGGAATTTGCAATGGAGTCTGGACTGGAGAGTGTAGTGGAGTCTGGACTGGAGAGTGTAGTGGAGTCTGGACTGGAGGGTGCACAGGCTGCAATGTAGGCTGGATCATAGGGTTCATTGTAGGGTGCATTGGTTGCAGCACTACATATGGAGGCTCCATCTGAGGGTGCATGGGAAGGTAAACTGGGATGTACTGGACACTCCCAGCAGAGGCGGTGCGGGTTGACTTCCTCTGCCTCTTCTTTTTTTTCCCCTAAAAACACACATTAGAGTTTCCCTCTGACGTCAACTGACAGAGACTCTTTGCAGTTACTGTGATAATCTGGACCGATTCTGTAATGCAAATATTTTTAAAGGGGTTTACTTACATAATTGTCTTTGGTAGACCATCCAGGGTTTTGGGTCTGGTGGAATATCCGCTGTTCATCAGCCTGGGCGCAATATTTTCCCTGCTGTTCCTTGGACATGGATCTCCACTGTGTTCAGAAGACACATGGATAACTGTAAGGATTTCCACTGAGGAACATGCACAAACAGAAGCAAACACACTCACCCTTTCACCCAGTATGGTGTTCACAGACGCACTGTCCTTCGCCACCACATTTGGCCTTTGCTCCTTCAAAAAAAGCATGAAGGCATTTGGTGGCTTCTTGACGTACGTCTGGTTTTCCACCTGCTCGTCTTGGCGCTTTCTTTTTTTCTTCTTCTCAGGGTGTTTGACAGCTGGTGCCATGGCTGGCTGTCTTCCACGGTCAGTGTCTGCAGTCACCTGTTGGGGGAGGAGCATCAGAGCAGGTGACATAAAGAGGCTGAACAGACTGATAAAGAAGGCTGGTTCTGTTCTGGGGACTGATCTTTACCTGCTCGTCATTGCAGATAGTGAAGGTGTCTCGCTCTGGTGCTGGAGGAGCTATGGGTGGTAGAGGAGGTTGAACTTGTGGACGTGGGGTGTTTAAATTTATCCCCAAACATTCCTCTACCATTTGCCAGTAGACTTCTCTATCTAACGTGTCAAAGCTCCCTTGGGGCTCCATATCTTGGTTCAGGACAGTGTCCGTGGTTCTCAAATTGATTTCTGTCACACAATGACATAAAAAATTAAGATAGGAATAAACATTATGTGTGTTTCTAGTTGTTACAGTACTAAATATCCCATCCACTGAGGGGTGGGTGACATGAAGATATGAGATATCATCTAAAGAACATTTTCTATCTTTTGTTCCTTTACCAAATTTCACAAACTGATTTAAACCTGTTCAGAAATGTTATTTGGTCTAAATACTCTTTCTATTTATTTTTTACTTGTAGGTCTATTCTTTTAATCCTGGAAATAATTTGGTTGGCCTGCTGTGTAACTTAGAATATACTGAAAAGTTAGAAAGTAAGAATTAAGATAAAATTGTGATTTTTTTTTTCTGTATGAATTGTGAAATGATACTTTTACCAAATCTGCCTCCCCTACATCCACAGTTACTATTAACAAACTGATATATGAACAAGTTTTCATATTTAAAGTCTGTATCTCATACATCTGTGTTAATTTGTGAGATACATTTGCAGATATGTCTGGAAACATTTGCAGATATGTTCAGTAACTTTGTGTCATAGAGTCTCAGACTTATGTCTCTGGGAATTAACTAAAGTCTGAAAACTTAATGAGACAAATTCTCTCTCAAAAAAACTGAGTCATTGCAGGTTTCAGGAACTCTTCTCAGTTTAGTTTCCTCGTGTCAACAAGACCTTATTTCAACAGCTTGAGTTACAAATCAGCTGTAGATAAAGATTTTTTTTGAGAAACCACTGAAATGTTTCTGAAACATGAAACATTTATTATATTTAAAATATCATTACAGATTANCCACTGAAATGTTTCTGAAACATGAAACATTTATTATGTTTAAAATATCATTACAGATTATTAATTTGTATCAACAGTATGTTGTAAAAATAATTTCTATAAACATCTGCTCACAGTTTTATTTGTCAGTAGTCATGATGTTTTAGCAGTTTTTAGTAGATTAAATTCACTGTTTTTATATTGTGTTATAAACACTGTTGTTGTTCTTTATTTTCTCATTCTACAAACGTAGTTTTACATTTAAACTTATTTAGCAGCTTTAATTAGTTTGTAAAAAGGAACTAAGTCTGTTAATTCAGTCTTACTGAGTCTTAACAGAGTCAAAACAAGCTAAAACTGTCCCTGTAAGTATACTGACCTGAAAATATTCAGTTCTTCTGAACGACTGGTCTATAAAATACTGTCAACGTTCTGGCTCTCAGGTTTAATTCAAGTTTTAAGGCTCTGAATAAATGTCTTCACTCGGCAAATGCTCGTGGTGAAATGAACCAGATAGATTTTCTATGACATATGAACATTCTGACCCTTTATGACTCACATTCCATAGAATGTTACCTCAAAATTCCATTCTAGGCTTCCTGGTCTTATGTTAATATAACACATTTATATTAATATGACACATAATATAACAAATGATCTGTTATTTTTTATCATCATTTTATATAAACAGTCTATACTGACATGTAAGAGTGTGTCGCTTGTTCTGAGGAGTTTCAGAATTCGTGTGTCCAGAGGAACATTGTGTATATATATTTTTAATGTATCTGTTTCCATCACTTTTCCATCCATTCCATCATTAAAGTGAATCAACCATCATTAAATCATTGTTTTAGCTTTTCAATTTAATATATTTTGAAACTTTTGTTTTTTTTTTCTAATTTTAAAGTCAGTATTGAAATTTGAGATTGAGATTTGGAGGATGAACCAAACATCCATCTTGTCCATCCAACCTTGAGGATTATATGTACAATCAAATCAAACTTTTTTATAAAGCACATTTAATGTGTACAGAAACCTGATGTGCTTTTCAACATGAATTAAAAACAACGTATAATAAAACTAGAAAAAATAAAAAGCAAGTATACAGTATATTATATACAAATAAATACGTTTGTGCGTGTGTGTACTTATGCAAACATGCACACATATTTCATATACATACATCCAATAATGTCAATAAAAACACATAATAACAGTTCAATATACAAATTTAAACATGCAAACACATATTCCTACACAGAGAGACAAAAACAAGCTGCATTAACATCAGAACAAACTCTTAAAAACACTAAATAAGTACTAACTGTGTGTGCAAATAAAAGTTTTTAACTTTTCATAAACATTTAGAGTGGGATCTTCTCTGATGTCTAAATACATGTTTCATTTGTTCGGTGCATAAACACAGAACTCTGCTTCTCCTGATGTGTACCTGATCCGGGCAGCTGTGGCTCTGGCAGTAGAGCAGGTCATCTGGTCATTGGAGGGTTGCTGGCTCGAATCCCCGCTCCACCCAGAAAATGATCGCTTGGCCGTTGTGTCCTTGGGCAAGACACTTTAGCCATCTTGCCTGTTTGGTGGTGGTTGGAGGGTCCGTTGTCTAGTAGCCTCGCCTCTGTCATTGTGTGTCCCAGGACAGCTGTGGCTACAATATGTGTAGTTTATATTCACCAAACGTGTGAGAATGTGTGAAGGACAAACTGTAGCATGTTGGGAATCATATGATTTAAGAAATGTGCTATACAAGTACACGCCATTCACCATTTACCAGATGGAAGGTAAAACCAAATGACACTTTTCTGTTACTCATAACTAACTTGTGGCCTGATACAAAATAAATACAACATATTTACTTCACATATCAGTGACTGTACAACACTGAGTTTATGGAAAAATATGCTTTTGTATAATTTTGGTAAATTTTCTGATAAAACAAATTTCAGTAACAGTCAACATGATGATGATAATGATGTCACATGATCAGTGCAGTGCTGTGCAGTCAGCTGACTTCCAGTGGAACTGGGCCACTAGTGTTTATTGATGATGTGACAGTAGACAGAAGCAGCAGGAGGAATTCTGAAGTGTATATGGATCTACTTTCTGCTCAGTCCATCTGTACTGCTTCACAGTACCATATTCTGCAATGGCCGAGTCATTCACGAGATCTCAACTTGATCGAGCAGCATTTCACTTGCTTAAGACAAAACATGAAGCAGAAAGACCCACAAACAAGCAACAACTGAAGACAGCTGCAGTAAAGGCCTGGAAAAGCATCACAAAGGAAGAAACCCAGAATATGAGGATATCCATGACTTCCAGATTTCAGGCAGTTTTTTATTTATGGTAATGTTAATTTGTCCAGTTTCTCTTGAGCCCTTTGAAAAAGAGGTGATTACATATTAAAGAGCTGTAATTCCGAAACGCTTCATCCAGTTTGGATGTGAATCCCCTCAAATTAAAGCTGAGGGTCTGCACTTGATTATAACTGTAGCTTGAATATGTTTTGGTAAACTTTTAAAATAACAAAGCTTGTAGTTTCTAAATATTTCTGGGCCTAACTGTATATGCAGATTGCTTTTCACTGACAATCTCACTGACACAGAATCTTACTCAAACCCAGTCAGATCACAGATATTAGAAAGTCTTGGCTGTATTAGGCAGTAGTATAAAAATCCTAGAAGAGTTTTACTCTATTTATCACACAGTGAAACAAGCTGCTCCATGTCACAGAGAAAATGCAAATGTAAAGTGTTTCTACATTCAGTGTTGTGTTCAAGAGACCATGGAATATTTACAATTGTTTTTAATGATGTGCATAAAATGTGACTCAAACACAAACAGTCAAAATTATTAGTTACATGAAATTATGGACTCTGGTACCATAAATATTTAACCATGTAGATGTTTACTGTTGATGTGAATCAGACCGTTTTTCATCCTGTGGATCTTAAAAGCCCCCTGCTGGCACGGAGGACATGAACAGCTGTTTTAGTTCTTTTACGTCATGTACAGATTTACTTAAAAATGGATGGTGATACGGTCACCGTCTGGGTTTGTTTGTTTGGGATTTTTGTCCATGTGTCGGAATGTGTGGTCACATGTTCTCGGGATGGCTGAATTCAATCCCTTTCAGCACCATGGAGAGCCCCCAGTCACACCGCAGATCCCCAGACTGCGTTTGTCTGCACGCGCTTCAATTTGTGTTGAACTTATGGGACACGTTTATAAAACATTGAGTGTGTTTTATTTTAGCTGTCATCATCATAAATCAGTAATCAGAAATCCGTCACTGTCGTACTCGCGGATATTTCAGGACATCTTACAGATTCCTGGTTCATCTATTCACAGTGATACTGTCGCTGCGTGTTTTTAAATGGATCGTCGTGTTCTGCGTGTTCCCATCGAGGGGTTTCTGTGGTTAAGTAACGCGTTATGTAACCCAGTCGGGATGCCAGGCGCATTGTGCGCGCGCCGTCAGTGGTCCTGATCCTCCTCGTGTGTGTCGTCAGTGTGTTTTCAGCTCTCCTCCACCCTTCATCCTCGCAGCCAGGCATCAGAGCGGAGGCTGGCACCGTCAGAGCACCAACCAGCCTTTACACCAGCTGTCGCGCATCTTTCCGAGAGAAATCCAAACTTCAAACATCTTGGTATGTGTTTTACATTGTTGTTATTGTTCCGTCCAGTTTAGGAGTGAAAAGAAATAAGGAACTGCTAACTACTTCAGGAACATTTATTAAAAAATAATACGTACACAATATGTAGAGACATCTTGAATGGAATCCAGCTATATGTGGGTGGGGTGGAAGTTGGTTGTTTACTTCATCGCATGTATTTTTGTTGTTGTTGTTTTTTTTCAATCTGCATCACCAAAACATTTCCAGAAACTGTGGGGGCGCCAGATGCAAAAAAAAAATCTATTTTCTGTTCATAACAAGATAGAAATGCTCATGTGGTTTAATGGAAACATGTAACTGATGTTTTTGTTAGAGAACATACACAGATCTTAAATAAACGGAGGTGTGGAAAACAAAGGGCATGATGTAAACACATCTGAGTTTCATCTCTGGGACACTTTCTGTTTATGGTGGCCCAATTGGTCCATTTTTATTCTTTATCAATTCTTTTCTGTAGAATTGAATGGAGAAGACTGAACACAAATAATCTGAGGACTTTTCCTCCAACCTTGTGAGAAGTACTGACACATCGGCTCCATAAATGTTGGCTGGTTTTGAATGACTTCATGCTGTAAGTGAGAGTGATCAGTAGTGAACTCATGCAGTGGTGATGCAGTCGATGAAGACAGCAAGCAATGATTCACAGAAGAGAATAAAATATGACTCTTTTTCAAGTATAGTTCAGCATTTAATTACTGCGTTGTTGCTCTTACACAAAGTCTGACACGTTCCAAAACAACATTATAAAACACATTCTGAGATGGATTCATGGAATCGTGACCAACACCTCTGACGCTGTTTAAAAAGTAAATAATGAGGGTAAAAGAAGAATTTCAGGGTTAAAAACCTTTTTACTAATTTTTAAATAATTTATGAATTTGTCACCTTTTTGTGCATCTATAAACCACTGCACTCTCTAAATGTTTTTTTTTTTTTTTGTTGTCTAGCATTTTAGTTGGCTGTAATAAAATCGTTTGCATGATATGTTATGCCTGAGTGAAAAGTAACAACGAAACTTACGGGACCAAATAAATGATGCTCCCTACATGTTCAGGTTCAGTCTAAAATAAAGCACAGCAAGGTCCAGCCATTCTTAAAGATAAAATAGATCAAATTAAATGCTTAAAGATGGTAATGTAGGACAGAGTGTATAAAGTTACCAGATTTTTCCAGGTGCTAAAACAGACAAACATTCAGAAAAAGGCTTCTTCTGCATAAAATGTGTCTTTTCCTGTTTTGAATTTAGAGCCTGCCGGGTCATACAAAATACATTTACCTTTAGGATTTTCTGTCAGAAAGCCTTTTGTAATAAGAGACATAAAGAACTCCAACTGTAATATACTCCATGACCATGCAACACTGTTTTCAAACTTTCAAATTATTAACTCAGATAAGTTCAACCTCAAAATTCTAACATTTACGTTTGGCTTTAAACGGACCTTAAAGCCAAGTTTGCTGTGTGACTGGTAGTTCTCTTTATCCAATAAAATGTATTTCACATATACAGTTTGTCACTTTTATAAATCCTATAGTATTTTTGCTTTTGATTCCCTGAGGAGTTAATGACATCTTACAAATGTGATATTATTTAGTCCTGGAGCTGCATTAATATGCAGATGTATGATCATCAGAATAACAAAAATAACTTTGGAATCATGAAATGATCCCATTCTGTTCACCTCTCCTATTTTTGTCTCCTACAGAAGGAGATAAATGAAAATGTTATTTAAAAAAATAATAATGAGAAATAAAATTGGCAGCATTTGAACATTCTGCTCACTCTGAATTTGTGTTGTTCCAAGAACAGAATGTTCTTTCAGCTGGAACAGCAAACCTTTTTAACAGCTGGATGAAAACTCCTGCACATCTTATCGACACATTCAACATGTTTTTCAGAGGAGAGCAGAACCTCAGGATGAGCAACAGATACTGTGCTGACGATGTGAACGTAATTTCTTTCATCCAGTTTGAATCGTGCATGCAGCTTTTTCTCTCGGTTGCTATGAGCGTTGCTAGGGCAGAGCTGTTGTTGCTCAGCCTTGATGCATAATCCGATTCTGCCATGTTGCCATGTGCCAGGCTGCTGAGTATCACTATAGTGTTAATAAACTGTGGGTTAAATTACACTCTCAGTACAAACCATCTAAATCAGATTCTAAAAATGAGATGAAGTCTGATTCCCTCGACAATCTGGCCCACTTTTGAGATGCTCTCTGGGGTTTGGTGCCTTGAAAAGGGATTTTATTCACTCTTCTGTAGGTTCCTGATAAAAGGAATAATAGGTCACGTTGTTAGGAAAAGTCCGAAGATTGAGGCTGAGCTGACACCAGGGCAGCCAAAAGTATAGAAAGCATCATATATATACAAGAGGGAAAGATCCACCAGCAGGATGCAAGTCTTCAGGTCAATGATTCCATTCCTCATAGAAAAATGAAAACACGTTGTTTCCTTATGCAACCACCAAGGGAGACGAAGAGAAGGGATGGTATGAAGTTCATTCAAGCATGAGAGAAGATCTGCATCATTTAGTTCTCTAGCATCAATAAAAAGTTTGTTTTTATGTGTCAGCATGCACGTGCAACAAAAAGAAGATGGTTCAGGGTTAAACCTTTTATATGATGGTAATATCTCTTCATCTTCTGTTTTATCACTGATTGAAGCACTTTGTTGCTTTTGGCTGGCAGCTTCAGGTTTGGCACAGGAAGCTGTTTCTATGGCTTCATCCTCTGTATCACAGAGATTTACATCCAATTTAATGACTTGGATCTAAAGCAAAACAGCCATGACAACAATTTCTCTCCGTTTTTTAGTTGAGCTTCTGAAATCTTCTGTTTTAAAACAAGTCTTTATGCTTGTGAGGTCGATCCTTCATGTTTTATCTGTCTGCAGCCGGCAGCTGCACGTCCAGTGTCTTTCTGCTCTTTGGGTTTTATTGAGCTGATATCATGATACTTACTCAAAAATCTGAACAAACTACGACATTGGGTTTGGATTGTTTTGATTTGTTGTTTTTTCAAAAAAATATGAGGTGGATAAATTGTGTTTAATTGGATTTGTATAGACTTTCAGATTTATAAGTCATTGTCAGTCACTGCAGTATGAATTAACTCATTAGGGTCACATGGGTTGTTGACAAAAACTGAGTGGTGTGGTGTACACGGTCCAGTGTGTGTTCAGCACTTTACATAAGGGAAAACTAAACAACCTTACAACAAATACATGTCACAATACATGAGAACCAGGTCTTCAGGTCAAGACTCAACTGGACATCTACATCTTAAAGTCAAAGGACACTTTTTGAGGACAGTAACATACACATTTTGGACAGAGGAGACAGCTGGTTTGAAAGAGGACTTTAAAAGCCATGTATGTTAAAAAGGAAAAACTCAGTCTGGTTTCAGATTTCACTTGTCTAACATCTACTGTGCTGCTTTGTCTCTGCTTCCAAGGCAGTTTCAAAACAATCAAAACTGTAAAACAGCTGACTCCAACACCTCGCTTAAACAAATCTCATGGAACAAAGACTCAATGACTCTCAGACAGGACGGGTGTGTCAACAACTCATGTGACTCCAACGAGCTAATTCATACTCACAACAACTTGAAAGCCCGAAACTCCCAAACCATGATTAGAACTGGATGAAAGGTGAAACATATTCATGAGCCGAAAAAAGTCTGGTTGCCTTTTTTAAGTCGAACTATAAATCACTACACTGAAATCTGATCATTTAAAACCAGTAACATCAACATACCGGTGCTGTCAGTTTGAGTACATGAGCATCTGAACATGAACATCCATTGATGGTAAATCCCAATTCCTGTAATTATACGTCTTGTATTATTTTTTACATTATTTTAGTTTTAATAATTCTGACGTAAAGTTCTGTAGAATTTATTTGTAGTTACTGTGTTTATGTTAACGCTCATAGACAATGTCTGTTTCAGATGTTTGGGTTCAGGCTTCATGTGCCATCTGTACCAGGCAGGCTGTGTGTGTGTGTGTGTGTGTGTGTGTGTGTGTGTGTGTGTGTGTGTGTGTGTGTGTGTGTGTGTGTGTGTGTGCGTGGGTGGGTGGGATTTAGTGACATAACAGAGTTCAGACAGAGGGCTCTTGTTTCTGTAACATGTCAAATTGCTGCCACAAAAAAAAAAAAAAATGTCTGATTTGTGATTTATTTGTCTTCCTTTAGATTCTTTAGGGACCGACGCTGTGTGAAGCAGAATGGGACCATTCCAAGAATATGAGGTGAGTCTCATCATTGTGACCTCTGAAAGATGAATGCTCTGACTGCACATTCTGGAAGACAAAGATATGCACACTGTGTTTATTCACTATCCCAATGAACCACTCAAAATAAATATGAAAACTGTATTCTGCTGTTTTATATCATATTTGTTTTGTTAAATGTTTTGAACAGGAAAAGAAATCACCTGGAAAAGAAAGCCCCCGCAGCCGCATCCCACGCCTGGTCCTTCATCCTCTCAGACCAAAAGATAAAGGATCACCTCTGTCCGATTCCCCGTTCTCCGAGGAGGAGGGTAAGGAGTGCGACATCAGCTCTGATCACTCCAAGAGGACCATCAGCACCAACAGTTTCTGCTCCGGTAAGACATTTGGCTCCAAGAGGAGAACAGCTGAGTGTACTTCACACATGACCAAACCTTCTCAGTGTGATAACGTGAGATTGTTGCCACACAGAGATCACTGTGAGTTGACTTTATATCAACATAAGAGAACTGAACTGCAGCCTTGTTCAAACTCCAGCTGCTTCAAATTTCATAATTTTCAGGCTGTCAGATTAAATTCTAGCACTTTTGACAGATGATTAAAATTTCAAGATGGATTATACAATCTGAAATAGATTATGCATGAGCATTCCTGTTATGCTCACTAAAACTGACATTTGTAAACAAGCAGCACATCAGGATGTGTGTGTGTGTGTGAACAGAGGGAATGTGATGTTATGTAAGATGTAGTGCTGCATGTCAGAAAGCAGCTGGGTCCAAACCTTGAGCTCAGAGTCACTGCTTGTGTTCGCTGCCTACTCTGCACTGCTTGTTCCTGGTTGTTACTGGTCTGTGTACCTGTCTACAATAGATGACACCGGATGCCCCACTAGTCAGTCTGTGTCCCCCTCCAAAACCCCGTCAGGCTCAGAGCAGAGTGCCCATGGGTTACCAATACTCCCAGAGCGCAAACCCAAAGTGAAGAGAGTGAGGGTGATGACCGATTGCAGCGGTGAAGCACGGAGCGCGCCGAGACACAAGAGGGAGCTGAGATCCGCCATGAAAGCCAGAGGTAAAAGAAGAGAACAAAAATAAAAATGTCTTTGTTTTATTTCATCTCAGAAATCATACAGGATTCTAACCTGCATCCAGTGTTCCACAAAATCCAACACATGCCACATGTCAGAATCTAGTTTCTCAGTCCTGGTCTCATTTCACTGTCCGGCATGTTTTAGATCAGGGGTGGGCAACTCCAGGCCTCGAGGGCCACTATCCTGCACATTTTAGATGTCCCCCTGTTTCACCACACCTGATTCAAATCTGCAACCTCTCAGCAAGTCCTATAGAAGCCTGTTAATGACCTGTTCATCTGCAGCAGGTGTGGTGAAACAGGGGAACATCTAAAATGTGCAGGATAGTGGCCCTCGAGGCCTGGAGTTGCCCACCCCTGTTTTAGATGCTTCCTTGCTTTAACACACCTGATTTCAATTAAAGGCTGATCAACAGGATTCTGTTTAACTCGACTCAAACATGTCCCAGCAGGAAAACAATGAAAAAAGCAGAACTTTGGTTCCAAACACAATTAAGAAACACTGTTCTGAAACACACACAAACATGAGTAACATCAGAGATGCTTCCTAAAAAGAAGCTTGAGAGATCTGTGCATCTCTGCTCTGTAAAGATTTGTAACAGTGAAACTTCATTTACCCACAATTCAAATGTCCTGCTTTTTATTCTGGGAGGAAGGAAAAAGACAAAGGTGTTTGATTTGGAGTCAAAGTCTGAAGAAAGGCTGATTGGCTGAGGGAAGTGTTTGGGATCTTAACTAATCAACCTGATTAGTAGGAGTTGATTTCACTGATTGATCTGCACAAACCTTCAGTTTGACTCACATAGTGGTGGAAGATATCACTGAGTTTTGTTTCTCACGTTTATCACCTGACACATTATTATGGTATTGTTTAATGGAAAAAGATGTTTCTCAGGTAGGAATTTGAAACTATATTTTTAATAGGTTAGTTAAGTATTTTAGTGACAAACATTTCTCTACTTTAACTTTTGGTCCTTCAGACTGATCAGCAAGCTTTTACTCTGAAAAGCCTTTGTCCTCTAAATTTCAACAGATTGTATTACAAATTCCGCATGTCGTCGATTAATGTGTCAAAAGTTTGCACTTCTTAAAGTAAAAAAGGTTGAAAAATGTTTTGTATTACCCATATTACAATAATTTGCAAATTCTCCAGTTTTCAGGGTCTAAAAAAAGTCTGATTCTGTAGAAACAATGGAGCAGCATGAGATATTTGTGTTTAAAGATGGAAAACTGTTCCACAAATTGAATCAAATTAATTATGTCCTTTTAGACTCTTATCAACGAAATAAAACAAAGTGCACAAATTTTCTGATCAGAAAATGGAACATGAAGAAAATAAGTTTCAATAATTATATTCTTGACTCACAAACCCTTGTTTACAAAGTTTTTAATTCAAATCACAACACACCAAGTTCCTGTAACTTGTAGAAATCATAATAAATGTTGTAGATTTAAATGTCTGAATGTAAATGTTGCATAATCTTCAAGTTGTTGGTGTAAAAAAAAATTGTTTTGGGATTTGTAGAGAGAAAATGACGAAAGATTTTAGTTTTCAGTGCTCAGTTTCAATTGTCAAATACACATAGTCCTAATCATTGAATGAAGATGTGGTACAGAGATGCATCCTTGTATCTGAAACTCAGTGTAACGAACAAGAGACAAACCAAAGAGGCTGCTGACATTTTTATTAAGCTAGTGGTCATTTACAGGAACTGAGCTGCTGTTGTAACTTGAAGAAAATAACCCCTTGGCTATCAGCTCAGAAAATCTGTCTAAATGTTGACAGTTATAGAACTAAAAGAACAAGCAGGCCAGATTTAATTTGAGAAAAAATGTTTGTTTTTTTCTGAATAGCTAGCTTTACCTCGATACAGCAGTTTAAACAGTGAAATGTATCCAAAGAGGTGATATCTGAATAAACTGGAATGAGTGACATTGTACTAAAACACACTAATTTGCAGTGAGTGTATTTATTTGTATTTAGGACAGTAAAAGTTTAGGATTTCGATCAGACTGTAGCAGAATGACAACAAGCCGGGGACAAACTACCACTGAAATATTGAGCTGAATAAGAAAAACTGTAGTTAAATTACGGTTGAAAAAAAAATTAGATCTGTCACAAAGTTCTCCAAGATGGTTTTTGAATGTGGTCGGTCTCTTTGAACATACAAGTTTTTCAAGCTTTTCAAAAGCTATAAAGACTAGTTTTGTGTTATTACTAACACAATGATACTGCTGTCTGCAGGTAGTGAGGCAGATTTCAGCTCCTCCAGCAGCACAGGCAGCTTGAAGACCAGAGAGAGCCTCATATCCAGTTCGGTTGGGAAGAAAGCACCTTCACGCAGGTAGTGAAGGCACTTGAATTATTCATGCATTTTAATGTGTTGTTAAATGACTCAGGAAAAAAAGTTAAAAATAAATGTTTCAGATCTCATGTAAAAGGGCATGTTGAGTATGTGTGAAGGGGTTTTACTCATTCTACTTTTAGAAAAAAAAAAGAAAGTTTTATCTTTGTTCTTTTTTAAATCCCATGTAAGTCGTGGAACTCACACCCGACCGCTCCCAGTATTCAAACCAGCGGGAGTTTCGACCGTCCACCATGATGCGGAACTTTATGCTCCCTACAGGACTCCAGCCAGAGCTGCATCTTCAACCCACAGCAGCAGCTGCAACTCCAGCCCTACTTCAAGGTAGCTATCATGGATTTACTGACATGCTTTTTCCACTCTTCAAAAGCATGGACTACAAACTGATCTCTGTCCTTGCATTCCCTCCGTTTAGTGTTTAGGAATTTGTTCTAATGGAAGCTGAGGTTTTCAGTTGAGCTCAGAAAATGGGCAGCGTGATCTGGAGTGGGCGGCTGGATTAAACTCAAACTGACATTTCCTCTCTTGCAGCTGTCTGGGATTAAATCAGTCGCGATTTGGCGGGGATTAACAAGCACTTCATAGAACAAATGTCCAAACATGCTACTCTACTACCCTTCTAACATTCAGCCGACAACCCTTTAAGTTTTGGTGCAGAAGCAGGGTCTTTCTCATCGTGTGTGTACAGCTTTAACACATCAAACACCTCTACTGTCACTTTAAAGCTTCTGGTTTGTCATTCTCCACCTGGCTAAGTGTCATGTGACTTCCTTTTCTCTCCCATGCTTCCATCTCCCGGCCTGTTTCTATTTCTGGCAGGGATGTGGAGCGTTTACTGATCAAAGCTCCAAGTATCCCAGGTTGCTAGGATATCATAGAAGAGATTGAGTCTCAAGCTGCTGCTTTAAATATTATTTGAATCCATCCTCTCATCTGCTTTAGAAAAATGGAACGTTAGGAAGATACACAGACGAACTCCCCAGATCTTTGTCATGGTTCTCATTGATAAACAGAACATTCAGAGGACAGTTGAATACTGATGAGCTAAGATGTATGTTGTGAGGTGATTTATTTACTTGCTCTCTCTGCTTGTAAAGCAACATTATTTCCTTCATTCTTTCCTTCCTTCCTTCTTTCCTTCCTTCCTTCTTTCCTTCCTTCCTTTTTTCCTTCCTTCCTTCTTTCCTTCTTTCCTTCTTTCCTTCCTTCCTTCCTTCCTTCCTTCCTTCTTTCCTTCTTTCCTTCTTTCCTTCCTTCCTTCCTTCTTTCCTTCTTTCCTTCTTTCCTTCCTTCCTTCCTTCCTTCCTTCTTTCCTTCTTTCCTTCTTTCCTTCCTTCCTTCCTTCCTTCCTTCCTTCCTTCCTTCCTTCCTTCCTTCCTTCCTTCCTTCCTTCTTTACTTCTTTACTTCTTTACTTCTTTACTTCTTTACTTCTTTCCTTCTTTCTTTCCTTCTTTCCTTCCTTCCTTCCGTCTTTCCTTCTTTCCTTCTTTCTTTCCTTCCTTCCTTCCTTCTTCCTGAATGCTAGTAATCTTTTGTCAGACAGTAATTCCAGGCTTCGGGGAGCATGTGCTCTGACAGCAGTCTGTCAGACTGATTACCACCCAGTCACTTTGCTTTTCAAGCATCCAATTGGTTTGTTTTGCTGTTGTGTCCAAATGTTTAACTGTGGACAGAAGAATCGATTAATTCTAGAGACTTTAACCACCATTTTCTCTTTGTTTACCAGAAGAGTCAGGTTGAGTCGTTACCACTCCTGTGGAGACAACCATGGCATCAGGCCGCCGAACCCTGAGCAGTACCTGACTCCACTGCAGCAGAAGGAAGTGGCCATAAGACACCTGAAGACCCAGCTGTTGGAGTCAGACAACAAAGTTCATGACAGGTGATCCCCGTAACTTCAGTTCCTTATGGTTTTGGTACAGTTTGAATGGTTGTGTTGTCGAAACTGTGAATAGCTGTTGGTGATGTAACACCTGCTCAGGTTTACAAAAACCCAGCAGGAAATGAGGATTATGTAAGAAAAACACAATTAATATTTGATGCATCCTGCAATGAAGAGAGTTCATTTAAATTGCATGCTTAAAATGTCAGTAATACACAGTACCTTCTCAGATACTTGTTTCTAAAAGACTGAACATGAACCAGCAAGCAGCCACTTATTAAAACATGAACATTTATCTGAATTATAGTTGTCAGTTCAGTTGTATAACCACTTTGTTACAAACCAAAAATACTACATCTTTCACTTTGTAAAAATTTGTTTTATAGCGTGTTTAAAAAAAAAAAAAAAAACATTTAAAATGTCTAATAATAGAAGGTGCCACCGGCTTCAAAATGGGACCAGTCACAAAGATCTAACAAGAAACAACCTTTTCATGTTTTTGTTAGTTTATCTTTAAACATAATCTGTTGTTAAACACATCTTTTATTTATTAGTATTTTACCCCGACACTGAGGGCTTTAAAATAAACATTTCTTCCATATTCCAGCTCAGTCCTCTTAAAAATCAAACATCATAATAAAGTTTGATGTAAAATTTTTTAAATTTACAACTTAATAGATTGCGTCACTTTAATGCCCCCAGTGATTTCCATGTTGTCAAATTTACTCATTACAATGTTGATGCTATTTGTGTACATTTGATCCTAAAGGCCAGCTAGCTGCCTGCAGCTTCATATTTTGTTTAAGTCAAGATGAGATCATCTCAAACTCACCAATAAAGAGATTAAGTTTGAACTACAGAACCATAAAATGCTCTTTTGAGTAATTTTAGACATTTGTGTTAATGTTTTAGAGACACCGAGATCGAGGAGCTAAAAGCCCAGCTTAGCAGAATGAGAGAAGACTGGATAGAAGAGGAATGTCACCGGGTTGAGGCTCAGCTGTCTCTCAAAGAAGCCCGCAAAGAAATCAAACAGCTCCGTCAGGTGGTGGAGACCATGAAGAGCAGCTTGATGGAGAAGGATAAGGGAATACAGAAGTACTTCATTGATATCAACATCCAAAACAGGAAGCTGGAGTCCCTGCTGCATAGCATGGAGCTTGCTCAGAGTGACGTCTCCCTCCCAGATGAAAATGCTTTGGATTTCATGTGTGATAGTCCTGAAGGTGGTGGGAAAAAGCTACTAAGAGAAGAAGAAGGTGGGTTGGAGCTGGGAAACCAAGGAGCAGAAGCAATGGCAGACAGTGGTCTGCTTTTAAATGATGAGATGGCCAACAGAGCAGACATTTTAGAGCAGGTCTTCATGTCCACAGCTGTGGACTTCAGCCAGGACTCTAGCTGTAAGCCAGGGGCCGTGGCAGAGTGTGGTCCTGGGATGTCTATCCTGTCAGAAGGAGGACACTTGTCTCATACATCTACCGGACCTCCAGAATCTCTGAAAAATGCCCTTTCAGCCACAGTTACCATTTCCTCAAGCTCTCATTCCCAGCAGAACTCAGAAGATAAAGAAATCCAGACTGACCCAACACCCATATCACAAGATCTGCAGGCCCTACTTCTTCAGCTACTCAAGTACCAAGGAGCTTCACTGGGACGAGCAGCTGGATCGGCTCCCATCAGTCTCCTAGAATTCCCAGACCTCCCCGCCTCCACTTCAGCTACTGCCTGTCAGCCTGACTGGAAACAACCCCAGCCCAGCATGTCTCAGACTAGTTCTGAAGCTTCAACAGATTCTGGCACATCCTGCTTAAAGCCCACAGAGAGCCAGCGGTTTATGGAAGAGCTGGACTTTGGAGTGGGTGAAGACAAACCTGCGTCTCCAGGACTGGCTGTGGTGGACAAACGTTACTGGAGCAACAGCTTTCTGGTTGATCTGGTTGCAGTTGCGGCCCCGGTGTTGCCCACGGTGGCCTGGCTGTACTCACGACACGGTGTGGATGGAAGTGCTCCAGTGTACAACATCGCTTCTCTGATCAGGGGCTGCTGCATCATGGGACTGCACTCGCTTCGTCGTGTTACTCACAGGTCTGACGTGTAACTGCTTTCAACCCGCATGTGTTCACCTAACCGAACTGAATGCACTCGTGTCTTTTTGAGTGCATTGCCATCTGTTTTTGTTCTACACTTGATTAAATCAATGGAGCCGTTTTGGTTCCAGCACAGTTATTTTGCACTGGATGGTTGAAGTTTGTGATTTGTGACATGAACGATTCTAAATACGCGTTTAGAATCAGTAAGCAGATCATCTGGGTAGATGGTTTATGTCGTTACTGTCGTCTAACTGTTTTCAGTTTAACATGAGATTTTTAGGTGAAAGACTGTGACTTTGTTAATTCTGTAAACTTTGTGTTACTGTTCATTAAGAAACCTTAAACCTTCAGCCAAAGCTTTAATGTGAGTTCACTGTTCTGTAAAGTTCCCCATGTTCCCTTAAGTAGAGCTTCACTCAGTACAGCCTGTGTTATCCATACAAATACACTGATGTGTGGCAGCAGCTGAGAATTGTGCCTGAGTAATGTGCAATGGTGATTCACATCAAATGTCCTTGTATCTTTATTATTAAAGCATGAGAATTCGGGGCATGTTTGGACTCATTTTGTACTTGATGAAATCCCTGTTTCCAAATCAAAACCTTCAAAGTTTCTCTTAAGAACCTCGAGACTAAGATTCTTTTGTATCTGCAAGTATTTAACATTAATAAATAAAATTGTGGGGGGGTTTCAGCCTGAGCTCAAGCATAACTACATTATGTCTTTGGTAAAAGCTTTCTAAGTGGGTGTTTGCAGACCTCTGGGCTGCAGAGCTGAAAATGTTGAGTGCATTAGATCCAGAAGAGTTAAATATGAATGAGCCAACAGTTTTCCTCTCATATGAGACTCCATTTTCCATCTGCCACATGGTAATCTAAAGTTGCATAACCACGGCCTCTCGCTTCACAAGGCAATAAATGAGCAACTGAACACTGTAATCCCCTCATCAGTTTACAGAAACTGGATTATGAGTGTGGAACAGTGACAGTGTCCCTGAGAAAGCAGCACTTCTGTAACATCCACGGAGAAGAGTCAGCGACCATGTGACTCATTCCCTCTCTGTTACTGATGACGAGCGCTTTCCTTTTTTGAAACTGGGTCAGTCTCTGAGAGGTTTTGGCAAGCAGGCAGTGTCCCCAGGCAGACGGAAATATCATGACCAGGATGAAATGAATGACATCAGGTAAAAATGTGTCACAGGACAAACTAATGAATGACCTTCCACTATGTTCTTGTAACCTTCTCAGACACAGTGATGCTTTCTGCTAATGCTGACAGATGAAAGTGTCAAATAATGTAACAATGAACATTATCAAATGGTTGTTTTTTAGGAAGGTGCTCATAAAATAATATATATAAAAAAATTTTGCCTTATTCTTTTGACTCTTCTGGAAGAAAAGTTGTCATAGAACTTAATAATCCTGGAGAGGCAAATGTGAATTCATCAAGTTTTTATTATATCCGTCTGGGTGGACATGGTTTATTCACCAACTGACACTTGAGTCGGACTTTTTGTGCCTAATTAAAATGCCGAACCTTCCAACTGTAGTATGAAGCAGAAGAAATATGTGACAGTTTCTGACCAAAGACGCCTTTAAAACAATAGTTTAAAGAAGTATTTTTACAAGGATATTCAACTCTAAATGAGTAAATCATTGGTTTTATTAAAAACCTGTTGAAGTACAGCAGATAAACAATCTGTCAGGTTTTTCCTCAGTCACTACCAATTTCAACATGACAGTAAAAAAAAAAAAAAAAGAAAAAAAAATGGTCAAAAGGATTTCAATTGGAAAAAAGTGCAAACCCCAACCTGCAAATTTCCATCAATGAAAAAATCATGAAAAAAACAAATAACACAAACATCCCCTTTTTATCTGACGTCCCTTATAAAGGTGGTCTGTATCCCGAGTTAACTGTGGTCCTTCACTGACCATCACTTCATCAGTCAGGCTGAACAGAATCCAGACCTCCCAGTAAATCACTGATAGAAATAAGCACAACATTTCTGTAACGCTGGAATTAAGGATTCAAAATGCTTCGCCTCACTTCCATCCATTTGTAAAATATGTTTACATATTTCAGTTTAACTGGCAACATTTCTATGTAGCACTGGAAGTCATTTCTATACAATGATCAAAAATGTTATCAAGACATAACAGAAAAGGAAAAAAAAAATTTGTTTTGCTGCCCCCCCCACCCCAATTAGATGGACTCTGTGATCTGGGGTTCTGTCATAAGGACCTGTCAGTACACAAAACTTTGTTCTGCCAGTAAAAGAAAACACACAAACTCTTGGATTGTTTCCTTCAATAAAACAGATGGCAAACCCGTCACCCTGCGGTTACCATAGGAACCTGCAGCTCTAAGTTATGGGTGGGTTTGGTTCTATTTTAGCTCGAGTTTTATCCAGAACAAGTTCAGCTTCAAGTCTCTGGCTTTCAATTTCAAATGTCCAGTGTAGTCAAGGCAACATATTACAGGGATACAATGAGAAATCAAAGTAAATCCATTAGAGAAAAAAAACATTAAATATAAAATCACAATAATCAGCAAACCAAATTCTGTCACCAGTAAACTGTGATGCATAAATTAAATGACACCCCTTTTTCACTGGAGGCCAGAAAAGGCCAATAAAAGAAATTGAACTCTTTCTGAGTTTCAAAAGGGAGCAGAGAAAGCTGTTTATTTACAAATGTTCCTGGATGTAAAGGAGAGATTTTATTACCAACCAGATCCAGTTAGAATCTAAATGATGGAGGCTGTACCAAACGTTTACTCTAAAATGAAATGGATCTTAACACTTCTCTTTCTCAAATGGAGTTGGTACAAAAAGAGCATCAATCGCTCCAGAGATGGATGTTTTACAGTGCAGTTGGGATACAGACCAGAATGACTGCTGGTGGAAACAGGAGTTGTGATGGATACGTAGTGACTGATAATAATCCTGTTGGTTTAACTTCAAAGACTGTGTAATGATAGAGTCTTCACTCCCAACCCAATCCCTTCGGCTCAAAACTGAGCTTTTCAAAATGTTATGACAGCTTGACGGCAATTTTCTGCTCCTTCTTCAGCATCCGTTGAGCTTCTTTCTCCATTTTTTTCTTCTGCTGCTCGATAAACCTCTTCTCTCGCTCAGCCAACTTTTGTTGTCTGTGAAAGACGAGATGAGAGACAAACGTGATCACAAGCAATTCAGCTGAATCCTGATTACCTGTTTTTGAGGAAAACAAGACTGCAGGTTCTTAGTGAGATTTGAGCTGTAATTATGGTAAACACTGACACCTGCTGGCCATGAAATAAATCTACAATATGTATGAAGTTAGTTAAAGCAGAACTAAGTAAGTTTTGCTCTCGCTCTCCCCCTACTGGTCCCCTGTGAAAGCTCACTGTCGTAACGTTCCCCCTCCGCCGCCGCAGACCCCCCCCCCCCACTCACCCCCCACCCCTTCCACCCCGCCGCCGCCCCCCCAACAACAACGCGCAGAGAATGCTTTTGCAAGAAGAAAGAAAAACAAAACCAAGAAAATGTCTCGACAGGTGAGTATTATTGTCATCTTTGCGCTCCTAAGGGTGGCGTTGCTAACAACGGCAAGGGCTTCATGCTTGTATTTATGTACGTGAGTGTGAGTGCCGTAAAGCAGGTTTGTTCTCGCGAGATTAGTCGGGTCCGATTCACTGAAAGTTGCAAGTGCTGCTTTCAGGACACAGACCCCGGAGGGAGGGGAGGGACCCACGAATCACCCCGCCAAGTCCTTGTTTACCCCCACAGGGACTCTAGAAAACATTTATTGAGGTGAAAAAACTTACTTAGTTCTGCTTTAAATGATTAATATGTAGAATTTTCAATATTATGCTTTTAAAAGTAATACTATAATTAGAGAGCTAAACAACATGTTGTTTGCAATAATTTTAAACGTGATTTGTTTGTTTTTTTGAAAAAGTTAATGATCTTCTATCATTTTTGGTCAGGCTGGAAAACTTGAAGTACTTTTTTCCACCAGTATATGACTTCATCAGTTCATCATGTTAACAGGACAAACTGGGAATACAAATACATTCCTGAACACTGACCTGAGTACCTCCTCTGCCTCCCAGGCAGCATCAGACTCATCTTCCCAGGCATTTGCATCCTCCTGCCAGTTTTCCATTTCTCCCAATTCAGCCTTTGAAAACAGATGGTTTGTGAATTTTAACACTGACAATGTTACTGTGGACCATACAATCCATGTTAGAAGAGAAACAATTCATTTGTTCCAACACTGGATGCTTTATTTAATTTCTGACATTGAGTGTCCAATCAAGCTTTATTCTTCTTTGTTTTGTTTTTTGTTGGACTGCATGAAAGAAAATGCATAGACATTGTTCTTTGCCACAATTCTTCTTCTTCTTTGGTTTATTTCATGTACCCATGTATAATAAGGATAGGCATTTCAAGACAAATGCTTTTCCAATTTGCAGGTATAAATTGTATTTAAAAATGACCATGTGCACATGGTCGAGGTGAAGACCGCGCACTGCCACTGAAACATCCGAGGATGGGTAAGAGGTTCCAGTAATGCACATGTTTGTCTGCTAATTCTACTAGTCAGAAGTATTTATGTTCCTTCATTTTAAACTGTCTGCAATGTAATGGGATGCAAACTTATTTTGGCAGTAAAGGTGTAGCCATATCTTCCACTTTGGAATCCTTTTAACACAAAACTACTATGGCAAAAACAGGAAACGGGAGATTATGTTAAGTTTAATTAGTAAATGTTGCGCTAAAAAATGTTCCCGTATGGGAAAGTGACCATGGTGATAAGAAAACCACTTGGTGCCTCCACCTGCTGGTCATGTTAGCTGCATGTTACTACCAGGTGCCAAAAAAAAGCCAAAATAAGTCAAACTCATTTATTTTAATGATTCTTTGAATATTTAAAATTCATAGGTCCATTCCAAATGTGCAGTTTATTATAAGAATGGCATTTTATTGTTTACGACTCTACAGAAAAGAGGCTTCTGCATTCCAACTAAAAAGGTGAATAAGAAAGGAAATAGACACCCCGTTATGTTTTAGAGAGTGTAAAACTTTGACTCACTGTGGGCGGACTGAAGGACATCATGTCCTGAGAGGCAGCCAGCCTGCTGGAGAATCCTGCTGAGCCATCAGGCACCAGGTAGTTTAACGGTTCCCTCTTTTTTAATAAAATCTTCAAAGTAGAAATAAGAAAAAAAGATGTTTTGATCGAACTGATGCTGTTCTCGATTAATTTTGTTGAAGAAAAGAAGCTGGAAAGAGGAGCCTTCATGAATTTCAACTGGAAAATGATTGTCAATAAATTATGACTGAGTACTGTGAACACACCTTCTGTGTTTTCCTGATCGTAGGAGCCATGTCTTTGAAGTAATCGGGTTCTTCGTCTGCATCGTTGGGAGGAGGAGAAACGTTTCCATTGCCGCCTTCAATCTTAATACTTGTAGGAGCGTCTTCATCCCAGGAGCTCCACTCCTCAATCTCTGGCTGCATGAATTTAACAGTTAAAATAAAAACATACATTCAAAACGACATAGTAAAATACTGCTGATAGGTTTTATCTGTAGTTTTCATTCCTGTCATGTGAACATCCTGGGACAGATGTAGTTCATCAATGCACTACAAACCTGTTTTGGTAAAGATGATGAAAAATCCACTGTTGTTGGGAGAGTGATTTGATCCCCGCTTAGTTTTCGGCCCCTTCCGCTCCTGTATCAAACATTTAAATGTAAAATAAATATTACAAAACACAACATGCAGCCAGTGACAAATACTGACAACACTAGTCACAAATATTTCAAGAGGCCAAAGCACTGTTAAAACTTTCTGTTCTGATGCCACATTATTTTTAAGCATACGCATAAAGAGACATCTGGGTGTAGAGCAAATAAATGTAACATACGTTCTATCAAGTTAATTCAATTAAATTCTTTGGATGGGCACCATGTTACAACACACATGTCCACAGCAGATGTTCTGATTATCTTCTGCAGTCAACTGCCAAATATGAAGAATAGTGAATTCACTAACATTAACAGCAACAAGACTGGACCAATTCATTACAATTAGATGCCATTTAAAATTTGAAGCTGTTATTCTGAATCCAAAAAAAGTAGCATTATAAGAGAAAAAGATCACTGCAATTCCTAATTTCTAAAGAGTCTCTGACATGCTCAGGTCTCAATAAAAGATTTAGAAGCATAACTTTAACGAATCGTGGTGCAAATCTGTGTTGTTTGACACTCATAAAACAAGTATGAAAGTTTTTATGCGTGGGGGATTGTCTAGGTTACTTCAGTTTCATTTGTACAAGCATGTCCAAGTGACAAATGTTACATTTTTGATCTCCTCAACAATGAGTGCTTAAGTCGAGTCTCAATTGGAAGCTAGAAGTGACAAAAAGAGAGTGTGTCTTTGTTTACATGGATATTGAAAAGCAGTAGCGAGCTTGTGTTTTCATTGAATATATCATTTATATCAAATATCACTTCTATGAACAACACAACCTTTGTTTACATCTCCCATTCTTTATTTTCATCACTTCCAGTAAATATGTTTCTCTAAATTGTGCAGCAAGCCTCCATACAAATAAATATTTGAGGATTTATGACTGAAAAAGTGCACATCTTGATTTCTCAGGAATAGTGGCTAGTGGGCACAGGTGTAATACTGATTGAAGTGGTAAAATAACGTAAAAATAGCATGTCAGAGATATTTTAACGTCTGATCAATCCAGGGTTCACGGTGTAATCTACATAATCTACCAATCAGTCCATAAGTGGGCATGTTGGATCACTTTGGGACGCTTTGGATCGAGGCAGAAGTGGTCTGAAAAAAAGAGGCCGGGTTGGGTCGGCCTGAAAAAGGTAATGGAAACACACCCGAATGGGTCTGAACCGTACCAATCTGACTCAGTGGAAAAGCGCCAATAGTGGCTTCTCTGTAGCCACATGGGAACTGTGACAGATTGAAGAATGCAGACTGGCAATTTACACTGTGTTTACCCATAATTATGTTTCTTATTAGACCTAATCATTATGTTATTGGAATAGTGTATATCCAACTTGGTGGCATTTAGAGAAAATAAAGTTTCAAAAGTAACCAAGCAAGTAAACCAAGCAATACAGCTAAATACATACAGACATCTGCAATAATCTGGCAAAGTAATGAAGTATTAATATTGAACATCTTTATTCATGTTTGTCTTACTTACAGATAACAAAAAATGGGTTTTATACAACACCCACACACTGTAATACAGAAAGTGCTTACCTGCATATTAATCTTTTAAAAAAGGAAAGTAAGTTGGCTAAACACGTGCAGACCTTGAACAGACGGAACTGAGAGATGGCCATGATCAAATGAAGCTGTTGACAGAGTGGAGAAAAAATGATTATCGTTTCATAGATCCACTTTAACGACTTGTCAGCAGCAGATCCAGTTTTCTGAGTAGCGAAATCTTACAAAATGAGGCAATAACACGACAACTTACAGGAAAACCTGACAATGATTGTTCCACTACCAGGTTAAAATTTGACTCTTTTCACCAGACTGAACTGGGTCTAACGATGGCTTATAATAATCTCAGTGAAATTAATACAGCTAACAATAGTAAGAAGGTTAAAATTTGTACAGCTCAGCATACTAATACATACTCACCTAGGAGGATGAACACAAGATAAACGTTTTCTTCTTGTTAATCAAAGAAAACAAGTTCATTTATTTGCTAACCGTTGCTTGCTAGCTTAGCCCACTGGGAAACATGATATTTCTGAACACTTTAAAATATTTTCTCAATCTACACATTGACTCTGGAGAATATTATTTCTTTCACCATATAATTTTAGTAATCCACATCAATCTGTTGTTAAGAAAAAGCTCCTAAATTTGTAGCATCGTTCGTCCCTGTCCCGTGGCTGCCATTTCTGAGCTGGCAGGAACAGGAAAGTATCACGTGATCGTGCTACATTCAGGACCTATCGGAATTTTGGTTTGACAGGTTTGAATGAGAATGTTAAATAAATCCTTACTTATAATACGGTCTATGGATTGAACCTATGTGCATGTAACGCTACTTATTTAGCATGGAAGACATACACCCAGAAAGTTGATTGTCTGATGTTTTTTCTTCCTTATGCCTGCAGAAGACATAAAAAACACTAAAATATATATCCTCTGGTAGCAACAGCATTTTCAGATCCCTCACAAAGCGAGACTACTTTGTGAGGAACCAGAAGTTACAGAGGCCGAAAAGCACAGAGTGAGATGCAGTTTCCGGTTTTTCAAATTAAAATACAAAAAAAAAGATAAAATTCACAATATAAATAATACAAAATAAATATATACGTCTTCAAACACCTTTTTAATTCAGTTACTCGCTTGCAAGCTAAAACTAAATGTATGGGGTACGGAATGCCATGAAAATATGTACAAAGGTTTATTCAAAACATTCCTGGATGACCTAGAACAAGATCAACACTATCTAAAGACAAACTACAACTTCACAGTTTATGTTGTATGTATAATTACGGCATTCACATATTTAAGAAGCAAAGACGGTTTGTAATATTTAGATCTTTGTTGAGAATAGTTACATGAACGAATGACTGCAAATGCAAGTTTGCAAGTAACTTTGATTATATTCAGTATTTTACACAGAAGTAAATACTGGATATCATGAAAAAGCAACAATCAACATTTAATTTTAAAAATCTTTTTTGAACATTTTGAAGCATGTCAGCGGGGTTTTGTCAACTCATCAGTAGGTGGCGGTAATGCACCTTAAATGTATTTGCCAATCGCTATAAAAAAATCAATAGAAGACGCACAAGACCAAAAACCGGATATACGTCATGATAAAATAGCCAATCAGTACATCAGTTTGTCGGAAGTGGTATATTTGAAAACCTTCGGGTAATCTCTCTACGTTTTATCCATATGAAAATCTGAAGGTAATACATTTTTTAATTGTTAAAGTGTTGGTGCCAGGATAATCCGTTCCATAGGATTTTAGATAAACGATAGTTGTCTCAGTTTTAAACAAGACGTTTTTGGAAAACAACTTGAGATCGAGTGGCACAGAGACGATTTGCACCGTTAAAAAAATTGGTACATGTAAGCTAACTAAAGTTATATATATCTAAGTCAGTTATTTTTGCTATGAAGAAAATATTAATATATGTCCAGAACGAATCGATGCCTTTCATCATGTACACATATCTGTTTTCTCTAGGAAAGTGTGTATTTTCTATCTATTTGTTTCTTTGTTCCAGCGGTAACCTAACGTTAGCATTTTTCTTTCTCTTTGTGGGGTATTACAACGATGGTTTGTCTATTTACGTTCGATACATTTCAGTGTTTCATTTACTTGGTGCGACCATGATTTTGGATACACTTAAAATATACTTTTAAATTTCTTGTAATTCTTATTAAGTTCCCTCGCCTGTTGTGTATCTTTAGTTTAGAGTCACTTGATCAGCCTTGTTTTGAATCCTATTGTTTCGTTGTATATCTCAAATGCAGATGGAGGAAGAGGAACACACCAGCCGAAAACAGCAGCTTGCAAAGCTATATCTAAAACTAAACAAAATTAAGAAGTATCTAAATGAAGGTAATAAAAACAGTGCTGTAGCTAAAATGCTTATTTATTGTGTGGTTTAGAGTTTACAGTTATTATAGCTCTTTAAATATTCTCCTTTCAGATGACACAGACAATATTAACCAGGTCATTGGCTCAAACTCTCCTGAATCTTGTCTCTCATATCTGATGGAGATGGAGAAGAAAGCGGATCCTCATCTAGATCTTAATCATCTTGCTAGGCTTGTAGACTTTTACACTAGAGTATTCTCCAGCATGCCACTGAGAAAACATTGCCAGAATGAGAGCTATGCCAGGATGCTGGTCAGATTTGCAGAGTTAAAAGCGTGAGTAAAAATCACATTACACAAATAGTGTTGAACTCCATGTGTTTTTCAAACAGTACATTAGACATTTAAGTTTTTTTTTTAATTGTTAGAATTCAGGATGTCAATGAGGCGGAGGCCAACTTCAGTGTGGCGGGATCTCACAGTCCGAACTTTGCGTTTGTCCATGTTGCACATGCACAGTTTGAGCATTCTCGAGGTAAAAAATTGTGCTTCTTTTCTTGTCGCTGTTCCTTTGAGTGCTTAATAGTTTCCTATTATGAATAATAACCTGTTTCACATCTCATTTTATGTTGTCAGGCAACACAAAAAGAGCCATTCACATATTGCAGAATGCTATTGAAGCAGGCGCCAAACCGAAAGAACAACTGGAGGCCACGCTGCAGAGCATGCAGACAAGAGTACTGCTGTGTTCAGAGGATAAGGAGAACGTACCAAGTGGGTACTCATCCATTTTTACTAAAGGCTTTCATTATAAACTGAGCTAGTTTTACTCACCTAATTTAAAAGTGTACACAATAACTACATTATTGTTACTAAATATTTCCCATTATGTCATTGCTGCTTATACTTTCTGTATTTTATTTTTTCTTCTAGTATTAACAAATAAAAATGCTCAGGATTCTGTCAAAAACAGCTCAGAGTTTCAGAGAGCTAGCAGAACATCTGATGGGACGGGTGACTTGCAGCTTTCCAGTACTTTCAGTGTCAGGTAAGACTAAAACAGTTGTTATACTCTTTTAACAGATGTTTTATTTTGAGAAAAGACATGTGACCCTTTGTTTTCCATTCAGGATGGAACCACTGTCCAGATTGGCTCCAGATGAACAACTACCTGGCTGGAGAACCGGATCTCAGCGGAAAAAAGCACTATCTGGCGTGGTATGTTTCAGTCTTATGTGGAATTATTGTTCATAAAATTGATGGTATTATTATAATGTTTCAAACTGAGTGGATTATTCACTTCCATTACTCCAGGACATTAACAATAGCTGAGTCATGTGTGTTGGTAAGATAATGACTCCCTCTCACCTTGGATATTCACCTCTTCCATTTGGAAACAAACTTGAGTCCATTATGGCTGTTTAAACACATCACCAATAAGCCTTCTCCCAAGAGCTGCAGCACTAAACAACAATTCAATATAACTTTTATTTATATAGCACCAGTTTTTAATAAAGTTATTTCAAGACACTTTACAAAAACATCAGGTCCAATTCATATCAGTATTCCAGATTTGAAGTGCACCACAGTGGTAAGTTTGTGTATATTGTCAGTGGTCCAGAACATGCAGAACATGATAATTCAAAGCAAGTTTTTTTTTTTATTTTATTTTTTATTTTTTTTTTTATTTTTTTTTTTTTGGAAAAGGGCAACTGGACTTCTTTTCCATCACTTGAAAACATTTCACCCTTCATCCAAAAGGCTTCTTCAGTTCTAACTCTGGTTTGAGGCTTTTTTGTTTGTGACTAGACTCAAAACTATAAAGGTGTCAAAACAGTTGATTACAACATCTTGCATAACAAGTCACAGCAAAACTTTTGGATCACCACAGTGGTGAATGTTCAGAGACCTAATTACTAACATGAAACAAATGCTACCAAATACAGTCTAATATTCTCTGTAATACCCTGTACATCCCAGTTGTTTTTGCTTTATTTCTTTATTAATATGGTTTTACCCATGCTTGGTTTACTTATCTAACAACTTTTTAATTTCTCTTGTCTGTTATGTTGTCAGCTGGGACACCAGGACAAATTTCTTGAATGCGTGATGTATATGGCAAAGGAGTGATTCAAATTCTGATGCATTCAAATCCTGTTGTAATTTTTTGCTTTGCAGCCAGGGAGAATACCTGTACTACCTTTCTCCATCCCAGAAAATGATGATGATGATGAGAAGATTAATGGGCAAGTCTCCCAACAGAACAACCTGTCCATCCTCCCTAATTTGTGCAGGTATTCTTTGATTTCATGCATATATAACTGTATTGTATTTAGTATCTCTTTAAATTTATTCTAGGGTTTTAAACCTGTTGTGTATAATAATTTATGGGTTTATATTCCACATTCCTGCCCCAATACCCACACCCTACAGTCCTCCACAAAGTCAAGTGTGTAGTGAACTAGTGTTCAAATAATAGCAGCATTGGGACAACAATGATTACGCCAATGGCCTGTGCCACAGTGTCGTATCTCCATAACAACCAGAATGGTGGTGTTGGTTGCTGTTTGCGCTATTTTAATGCTTGAAATTATTTTAAAACTCCAACAAACAATTATTTTGGGGAGAATGAAGCGCATGAACCGAAGTGTATAAGACAGAATAAGTGATTAAATTGCTTGTATATTGTGTTGGAAAATACACACCAGTACCTTTATAACTATATTTTTCATCAGATATGTGATACATCTTTCCAACAGAGAATCATTCGATTGTAATCAAACATCTAGACAATAATAAAATATTGATTATTTTAATTCTACACTTGAGAAAACATTTTTTGGTCCAGCCATTTCTCCATCGTATTCTTCTGTCAAAATTCACACGCAGCAATGCATTGTGGGCAATACCTGTCGCTGAAGTCCGCACTGATGCAGGCTTCTGTGAAGTGCAGATCAAGGGTGCAAAAGGGGTGGGACCAAGGGTATGATTCTCCACTCTGGAGACACCCTACGCACTTGAGCGGGAATGTGCATTTGAAGTGTACAAGGGTGCGAGTATTGGGACAGGGCGTTGTTTAGTAGACTAGTTTCTGTCTAATGGAAGAAAAACAATATTAACAAGAAGAAAAAGACAGAAGGCCAGAAGTTTGAGGCTATATTTTCAGAACGCTACAGTGAAACTTTAATAAGTTTGCACAGTATTGGTGACTGAAATGTTTCCAATTAAAAGTGTCAAATATTTGTTCACAAAGAAAACATTTAGAGTTGTCAGATGTTCATATCTGTAAGAGACATTTCCACCTGTAACAGTCAAACAGCCTGTAACCCACCTTCCAACAAAGGTATTAAAATCCAGTTAGTTTGCACAACTGTCTCCACATATGGATTTGATACAACTGGTGTACTGCTTCTATATCCAATTACTGCATTAATCAAAGGGTGATTTGAAGAGTGTCTGATTACTAAAGTATTTGATCGCTGCAGCACTACTTTGATGTGATTTTTACCTCTAGGCAATCATCTGGCTCTGCTTTGCTACTTTCTTCCTCAAGAAAAGGTGCAGAAGAGGAAGATTTAATTCATCATCAAATGAGTGTAAGTCTTGTTTGACATGTGTTCATGTCACAGTCTGTGGATTTTATTATCTTTGCTGTGATCTACTAAGATGTTTATCTTGGTGTTTTCCTAGCCGGCAGCTCTCAGCCCAGATCAGACACTCCTTCAAACTCAAGACCCCAAAAAATCCTGGAGAGTGGAAGGTAAGAGATGACTGTTGAGACAGAACAGCCTGCACCATGTCTGGTCAAAGGTAGCTGGCTACATTTGTTCCCAATTTTGTCTTTGCAGATGAAACTTTTAGTTTCGATCAGATTGTCAATTCCAATTCTCCTGAGTCATGTTGGACGTACCTGATGAACCTGGAGAAAAGAGGCGACCCTCACACTAACGTTGGACTCCTCACGAAGCTCAAGGACTGTTATTCCAAAGTCTTTGCCAGGCTGCCAATTCGAGAGCACAGCAAAAACGCCAGCTATGCCAGAATACTGGTCAGATATGCAGAACTAAAGGGGTGAGCCTATTCAAACTTGTTTGTTGTGTTAAATATCCATGAATATCTACTCGAGCCAAGAATTTCTGCTGCTTACAGAAAAGTTTTAAATCCATTTTGATAGGTCTACTGAAATGTTCTTTACATAATAACATTGTTACGGTAGTTGTTGCTTTAGATTTGCATGAAAAATATTGTAAAATGCTTTTATTTCCTGTAAAGCTGTCAGATTTACATTTACAGGTTTTTGTTTGTTTGATCTTTTTGCTGTGGATAGTAGAAATAACGCAACATCTGCTGAGTGACTGAAAGCAAAACCTGGATTTAACCTCAGAGTTTCTGTTTTAGCTGATCAGAAATTGTGAGTTTCTTTTTGTTTCTGCAGGATTGAGGATCCAGATGAAGCACAAGATCACTTCATTGTTGCAAGATCTACCTGTAAAGGCTTTGCTTTCGTCCATATTGCACATGCTCAGTTTGAGGTCTCTCAAGGTGTGTCTTCTTCTGCTGGTGGGGGTGGGGGGGTCATAAATGCAAAAACAATCAAATTGGTTTTCTGTTCTGTGAGAATAAACCTTCAACCCTCAGCATGTGCTCTGAGGAAGAAACGGTGCAGATGCAGCTGACAGCATCAGTTCTTTAGACCCAGATTCCGTTAACTAGCATTTCACAACAAGAAAGCATCTCCAGACTTTTGACTAGTCGTGTATGTTTCCAAAACGCTATTCATGGTTGAATATTTAAAAGAAATAAATGTATGAAATTGGATCTGTATTTTGTAAAAAAAAAAAAAAAAAGTATTCTAAATGAACAAATGGCATGTTTGTAAAAGTAATACTCATGTAGTTTTGATGAAATTAGTAGTGAGTATGAGTAAAACTATTAAATGATAGATTTTTAAGAATCCCTAATGTTTGAAACATTGGTGACCTGACTGTGTTGTGTTTGATTCACTTGTTGGTAAACTGACTGTGGAGCATTTTATTTAATTAGTTTTCTTCCCACTTTTAGGTAATGTGACCAAAGCAAGTTCAATTTTACACAAAGCCCAGGCTCTGAATGCCAGACCAGCAGAGCTCCTGGACATGGCAATAGGAAACCTTAAAGCTGGGGAAAAGCTGCTTGTGCCCCCCATGCAGGAGGAACCCCCCACTGGTTAGGACTCCCTGAAGAATGACCTGTTCAGCAGTGTAGTTGAAAGCAGAAAGTGTTTCTAAATGCTTTTGATGTATTTTAATTTTGTGAGCAGGTGTTGCAGATAGTGTCTCCTCTTGTGGGGGAAACCAGGATATGCAGGTTCCCTTTCGGGTTCCTGTGACCCACATGGTGGACCAGCCAAAACCTTCCAGCAAGGAACCAATTCCAGAGTGGAAGATCCCAGGTCTCCTCAACCACCGGGTTTCCCCAGAGGTCTGTTCATCTTTTTGTACAGATTAGTTATTTAATTGACGGTCATGTTACAGCTTCCTGCAGCTCATGTTTTCCTGTTGGGTGTAAGATCTGGGATGTAGTAGTAGTAAATTTATAACATTATGTAGCTGTTTATATTGAAATGGTACTTATTACCAGGGGTGCACATAATAGTTTTGTCCTGGTTCTCAGAAGAGAACCTAGGGTTGTTGCTTGGTCCTCACATTTTTAAATGTGTCTTGCTGTGTCTCTTCCGAGCTCCTCTGCTTTGTTTTTTGTTTCATCAAGCTTCAAATTCAGTCTGTTTACTTTACCTGGCTCTATATTTGTTTCAATAAAAATCCTTTAATTGTTGAAAAAATCAAGAGAAACCAGTAAAATATAAAAATACTGGTTAAAAAAAAACCTTCAGAGTTCAGGTTGGATTGTTTACAGGTTTGATTGTTCACTTTAATCTACATTTAACAGTTTGGTGTTGAAATTTATTAGTCAGCTGTTGGAGCTTCTGTCATTTACTGTAACTGTTTTTTTGTTTTGAAATGATGAGGATGTTTGTAATGTGATGCAGTCAGATAAAAAGATACAGTGGACAGTTATGGGGCATTGACTGCATATCCCATAGTGCTTTGCGCGCATTCAAAATGGCGCGGATCACAGACAAATACCCTGATACTGTTGATTAAAACAGGTGGTTTTCTGTATTTTATAGCACAAAAAGGTAGTTATACACGTCTGTGCCACGATGGTCTATTTGTCTTATTCAGTGATTTTTTTCAGTTTTGACGCGATGCAGAATCCTGCAGTCAGCTGCACTGATCTGACTGACTGAAAATCTGTCACACTGGCAAACTGATACACAGAGACAGAGAGAGACGCAGCATCAGCTGATCAGCTGGAACTTCGGCGCTCTGGCTGAGAAACATATCAGTCAAACAAAAGAAGTCAAGGGGATTCTTCATTTATTTGACAATGAACCCGCCTCTGATTAACCTAAAAATTCACGCAGCTCAGCCAAACCAATGTTAAGTACGCAAACGTGTGTTGCAGCTTTTCATCTGGTGCGCATTTTATATTTTGACAGTGTGTGCGGACCTGCGGACCACTTATGTGCACCCCTGCTTATTACAGTTCATTACTAAATACATGAAACCTTAAATTATTTCATTCAAAATGTTTTTCTTTTTCTTCCTTTAAGGATAAACAAACACCACCTGTTCCCCGTCTAGTGGAGTCTGTTCCCACTGCGTCCTTCCAACTTCCATCTGGACTGAACCCACCGATGGTCTACCACACTCCTAATGGCTACAGAGACCTGGGTGTCAACAGGTGATCTCCTGACCTATCTGCTTCTTACAATAAGGCATTTTGTTCATAAAGGAACTCTTTTCAATAACAATCATGTGTATGAGCACAATGTAGATATTAACGCCTTTATTTGTCTCTCAGTTTTATCACCCCTGTTGTAAAGCGAGACCCTGAAGTTTCAGTCTCTACAACAGCAGCTCACAGGACTAGATCGCTTCAGCAGCCATGCACACCTCTAAACCAAGCCACCACTCTCCAGACTCCACAGGTACTATGTGTGGCCTACTGTTGCTTGTCATCCTACTCACTGTTATTCTTTTTCCTCATGCATATACATGTGTGCAATATTACACAGTAGTCTTTCTCTGACCTCAAACTCAAGAGGCTTCACCACCATCTAAAGCCAAGAAGAGGTTTTTTTTAATATAAAATGAATCGATAAGTTGATAAAATTTGTATTTGTTTGAATCTCCTTTTAGGGTTCCTTTGGTGCTTTGTCAAATGAATCTATCACAATTAAGGGGAAGCAGTTCTTCATCCTTAAGATGATTGGGCGTGGTGGATCCAGCAAGGTAAGAACAGAAAGGGTTCACATGATGCCAACACCCTGGTCCAAAAGTCAAACTGGCTTTTAAAACTATTGTTACTGCTGTGTGTGTTTGTTTCCAGGTCTATCAGGTCCTTGATCACAAAAAGCAGCTGTTTGCTGTGAAATATGTGGACCTGGAGGAGGCGGATTCTCAGACAGTAGAAAGTTACAAAAATGAAATTGAACATCTGAACCACTTGCAGCAGTACAGCGATCAAATCATAAAGCTTTATGATTAGTGAGTACACGTCTATTGTAAAATGGAATCTTCTCTGGTTGAGACATGTCCAAACTGTTCTGTGTTTGTGATTTCCAGTGAGATAACCAACAGCTACATCTACATGTTGATGGAATGTGGAAACCTGGATCTGAACACTTGGCTGCGAAACCGCAAAACTGTGAATCCGCTTGAGAGGAAGTTCTACTGGAAGAACATGCTGGAGGCCGTTCAAACGATCCACAAACATGGTTCTTTGTTTTCATTGCTCACACAGTTATTCCCACATTCTCAGCATTGGTCCTAAATGTAAGTAACCGTAGTGTTTTGGGTTTTTTCTCCGCAGGTATTGTGCACAGTGACCTGAAGCCTGCAAACTTTGTTATAGTAAACGCTTCGCTGAAATTGATTGACTTTGGGATTGCAAACAGAATCCAGCCTGATGTGACGAGCATCATGAAGGATTCCCAAGTAAGTCTTACTGCTGTGACACGTTTTTTCCCTGAAATGTCAACAATCAAACCAGCGATCGTACGTTCAACAAAGCAGTTTTTAGGACTATTTGTTGATGGTAAATGGATATTATCGTGGCTTTACTGTCGACTTGTTAACAGAACGTGTCTCAGCTGTCCGACCATCCAAACCAGAAAGCTGACTTGTAAATGGTAAATGGCGTGCACTTGTATAGCACTTTAATTAGGTCCTACGACCCCCAAAGTGCTTCACACTACAGTTTTTTTGTCATTCACACGGGAGAGGGTAGGGGCTAACGCTCACACAACCCGATACGCAGATCAGGGGGCAACATGGGGTTCAGTGTCTTGCCCAAGGACACTTCGACATGTGGCGGTGGAAGCCGTGATCGATCCACCAACCGCTCTAACCACTGAGCCACAGTCGCCCCCCACTTGTGATGTTCTTAATCCTAAATTCAATTTTAATTCAAAAATGCCTCCAAATCTGACCTGTGTAAATCTTTCATGTATTTTCTTGGATGTATTTGAATGATATGGATGTTATTTTACTTCAAGGGTTTAAGGGAATCATTAGAATTCAAATTGTTTACATTTATTACTCTAAGACCTAGTTTTTAACTTAAAATTTTACAATTTGGATCTCCCTCTTCAAATGGCTCTTTTAGGAGTGGTAACGAACAGGTTTCACTTCAGAAATTAGTTTTTTGTTTACATCCTTTCTCTTCTGGGAAAAGAAACCCACCAGTTTCTTAACAGCTAAGAACTAAACACCAGGATTCACTGCCTTCTGAGCTGTTTCTCAAACAGAAAACCACTGGTGAAATTAATGTCTCATTATTGTGAACTGCAACAGTTATACATGATGGTAAAGCAGGATCTTTGTGTAATGTGTGTTATAAGTAAAAGTGTTTGTTGTTCAGTCAGTCAGCCTTGCTGTCAAATAAAACGGGAAACTTTCTCATACTGTTGCCTTTACCAGACCGTTTTCTTTATTTTATTCAGGAACCGATTGTCATTAGAGTCACAATATAATAATTTCTGCGGATTATCAAAAATTCCACTGGTAATGTTTCTTAAACTAATTTTTAAATTGAATTTGAGTTTTCTGTCTGCTTTTTTTTTAAATGAGCAGAGTCTAAAACGAATGGTGCAAATGTGTTGTCAGTTTATCTGAATCCCCATAAACCTAAATAAACCCACTCCCGATCTCATGCAAGGATAAGGGGAAAAAATGTCTGATAATCACATTTTGCCATATTATTTCTCTCCTGATTGGAGGTTCAATTTTTTTTTTTTTCAAAACAAAAAAAAAACATTAAGTTCCTTTTTAATGTTTTTTTTCCTTGCAAAAAAATCTTTCCTTGTGATACTTTAGTGTTCATGGAACATAAAAGTGAAGAGGCGGTGAGGATATTTCAGTGGTCAACAAAAAATGGATGAACCAAAACATTGACGAGATTTAACTCTGTGTGAATGAAACTCCAGAAGCAGTAACTCAACATGTTTAACACTTTTTGATCACACAGGTAGGCACCCTGAACTATATGCCTCCTGAAGCCATCAAGGATACATCCTCATCTCAGACAGGAAAAGCTCGATCAAAGGTACTTGTCTTTATTTAGGCTGATCTAACACTGTCAAAAGAATAGTAAGATTATTTGAAGAGATAAAGAGGACATTTGCTTTACAGATCAGTCCTAAAGGTGACGTGTGGTCCCTTGGATGCATCCTATACTGCATGACTTATGGAAAGACTCCTTTCCAAAGCATCACAAACCAGATAGCCAAACTTCATGCCATCATCGATCCTTCTCATAAGATTGTTTTTCCTGACATCCCAGAGAAGGATCTGCTCGACGTGTTAAAGGTGAAACACTATAATTAAATGTTTATCTGTGGTTTACAGATTTTAAATAATAATGTTCTAGTGATGAGTAAGATGTTGCACTACTTACAGTTAAATGTTGACGTTTATTAGCCTGTTTATAGTTTGATACAAACCAGCTTGATATCATTTTGTTTTTTTTTTACCCAAAATTCTGATGATATAAGCAGATCTGACTTTAACAGGGACTTTTTCACACTGTCTTTTTCACTTTGTGATTGTTATTGTGCTGCACACAGACAGTGTGGAAGCTGTAATCTTTTAACATTATAGCTGAAATTAAAATTCCATGTTCCAGTCTGCAGGTGTAAAACTGGCTTTAAATTTCTTTGTAAAGAGGTTCTAAATATCCAAAATCTGCCTTTACCAGAGGTGCTTAGTACGGAACCCCAGAGAAAGAATCTCGATTTCAGAGCTGCTGGAACACCCGTACCTCCAGCTGAAGGCTCACTCATCACCTGAACCAGGTACATCCATAAAAAACCAACATCTTGGATATTTGATAATCACCATTTGACACTTAACTTCATTTACTTCTACCAGAAATATCTTCTAACCGCGATCTCAAGAAGATCCTAACAGACCTTGCAGCCCTCCAGTCTCCTAACAGCATTATCCGGGCCGCTAACGTAAGATTTATTTTGTACGACATCTTCTCAGACCTCTGCCTCCCGAAACGCTGATTTCACTCTGCTTCTTGCAGAATTTGGCAAAAATGTGCAGCAGCGGCAGAAGACTGGATGTTGCTGAGTGCGCAAAGTCATCAACCTAACAGGGGAGGGGGGGAAGGGCTTCTTCTTCTTCTTCTGTTCATTTTCTGCTTGTTCTATTTTTTTTTCCCCAGTCAACTTTAACCACTCAGAGCTAAAAAAAAAATTCTTTTTTTTTATATTTGTTTATTTCATTTTCACTTATTTGAGTGATAATGACTGTAATAATATACCCTTTGGTAAATCCTATAGCTAGATTTATTGTAGTTATTAGCTGATGAATAAAAAAATATTGATTCAGTGAGCCTGCCTGCATGGTTATTTAAAAACACAAAATGGAAAAAATATAAATTCTAATGTATAGTATTGAAAAATCTGTATTAATAATAATTTAAAAAAATCCTTAAACCAAAATCACCTATAACACTTATACTTCTTACTTATACATTATACCCATTACTTTATTGAAATTTGACAAATTGTTTTGATGTAATTTGTTCATGAGTTAGTTTTAATGTAATTAATGGTGATGAGCTGTATCTGCAAAATAAAATCAACAGCCCAGCCACACCAACACATTTTGGTTTACATCTGTACATATACCAAAACATGTTTTTTTTTAGTTATTTAGCCATTTAGTTTTTAATTAAGATATTATTAAAGGTGTAGATAAGAAACCTGCTTGTATTGTTTTTTTTAGTTAATAATTAATTAAGTTAATAATTTGGATTTTCTTGAATCAGTATTCAGGAGGATAATTCTAGATATATGACTGATCAAAAGTTTTAAGCTTATTTTTTAAAAGTGAAGAGGGTGTCTGCAACACTCATTCCACCACAGAAGTGGAGCTGGTTAGACAAGAGAGGTGCCTGATGACTGAAAGCTCTGCCTCTTATTTTGCTTTTAGAAACCAGAAGCAAACCTGCAGCCTGAGAGCAAAGTGCTCTATTAGGAACATATAGAACAACAATATATTTTTATATTGGATGGAACTTTATTGTTTGGAATTTTTACATGTGTGAAATACCATAGCCTAGAAGTAATAGAACAAGAAACATTTATTGTAGCTCAATGGGAAAATTTCCTTGTAATGGCAAAACTCAAACATCACACAAGAAAAAGATTTAAATAATGTTGCAGCAAAAATGTATACATAAGTAGAAAATGTGCATATCGGACCGTTATCACACTGAGGTTACATTAACTCGGCACTGCGCACAACCATGACAGGTGGGTTTTCAGGTGTATGCAAGGAACCCATTTTACCTGGTCACATGCCTCAGTATATATCTGCTGTGTAAGGTGATTACTGGAAGGATGAAATATGCACAAACCAGATGCTGTACGCAAAGGTGATTCCATTTGTCCTCTTACTCTACAGTACCTGAAAACTCACCTGTCATGGTTGTGCGCAGTGCTGAGTTAATGTAACCTCTGTGTGTTAACTGTTCAGCTTTGGGTGCATCCATCCAGATCCATCACCAGGCTCGACACCCTCCTTTTTGACCAATCACGATCATCAGCTCCGGTTTACCAAAGTTGCTAGCTCAAAGAAGAGGTGACACTCTGATGGATATTCAAAATACACCTGACGTAAACTTTGCTTAAGATCCCAAATTATTTGGCAAATGTTAATGTTAGAGAAGTTTATTTAAATGTATTTTCATGTGGCTGAAATACAAATAAATTAGAGGAGTTGATGATAAAATTGATCTTTTTCCCCATTGAGTGAAACTTCTTACTTTGCATTAGACGATCTTTAAAATTGGAGTTCTGTTGCGCTTCCTGGTCATTTATAATAACAGTGATGGCGGCTGCTGCACGGTTCTTCGTTCGAGGTGCATACTCGAAACTTTCCATCTCTGGTGTTTGTACCGGAACCCAAAATTGTTTCGGAGCCACTTTACTAAAACTGTCTCTGAACTGCAGCTCTCGCCTAAAAGCACAACGCCGACATGCAGCCCACTTTACCTTCCAGCCTGACCCCGTACCGACACAACATGGTAAGTGTTTGACTGACTGGCTAACGTTAGCTACGTGTCGTTATACCAACAGGACACAACGGTGTATGTTACTGACGAGGTTTTTCATACATTAACCGTGACTGGAGCCCTGCCGGTGTGAGTCACGTCACCGTTCTGTTTAACTGCCAAGTGTCAAAATAAAATGCATCACGCTTAAATACACTACTCACTAAAAGTTAGATATATTTGGCTTTCAGGTTAAATTTATGTAAAAGGTTAACAATACAGTGAATATATATTATGAAACCGTGCATTTAAGTAGAAGCATGCAATGTAGATTTTCTCATCTCAAAAAGGTTATTGAAACAAAAGTCAACAACAGTGGTGAGTTGAAACAGGTATAAATGTCAAAGTCTCAATAATGTGTCATGTGACCTTGAGCATCAGTGGACTTACTGTCTGCTGAGGCTCTGGCATCACACTCTTCATGAACAGCAACTATCAGCTCATTGAGGTTCTGGTTTCAGAGTTATGAGCCTCTACAAAGTGACTCAACTGATCCCAGAGGTTTCCTATGGGATTCAGGTCTGGAGAAAGTGCAGGTCACAAAACCAGAAGTACTCCAGACTCCAGCAGCTGCTCCCTAATGATGGAATCTGGATGAACTGAAACATTGTCGTTAAGTAAGATAGAATTATGCCTGTGTTGTTGGCACAATTGCTGAATTAATGATGTTAATCAGGTAGTTCGGATTCATCACAGAACCATCAAGTGTTGGGCAGGTCTGTATCGACTACACACACCTGTCCACACTGTAACACATCCAAAGGCTCATCTGGTGAAAACAGTGGCTGATCCATAACACTCTTCTTGATGTCTCCAAAATCATTTATGCTAGTGTAAATGCTCCTTGGTCTTATACAAGACCAGTACCTGGTGCTGTGATCAGATACTTCTGCAGGTCATCTAGCATGCAGACCACGCTGATGTAAATGGTTTTCAATGGTCTGATGTGACACTTGGTGCCTCTCAGCATCCTTAAAGAGGCCATTTCATACAAATTTCAGGACTTTGTGCTTATTTGTTAATTAACAACTTGATATGAAAGTGAAATGCATTTATTTATTTGTCAACCTACTGTGTATGACTCGTATTCACGCGTCATTGTGATTATTATGTCGCTGGTCTGTCACTGGCAACCTGGTAGAAAAATCAGGAAGGGGAGGGGGTGAGTTGCTGAGGGCGGACGGTTTTGCTTTTCTACGTGCACTACATTGCTCTGATTTGACCACACAGTCTAATTCTTACATATTGTACCTTTAAATGCACCTGGAATTGAGTGACACTGTTCATAATGAAGTGGTCTTTGTGTGGGTTCTGACCGAAGGATGTCCATTTCAATGTCTTTCTGTGACTCTTCCTGTCTCTCTGTTGCAACCTGCTCACGACCCTCTGGACACTCTAAGCTGTTTAAAATCTCATAATGGTGAGATGCTGCTGATCAGCTGTTGGGTTGGATGTGGAGGCTGTTTAAATACCAATTCTGACTGAAGCAGGACATTTATTGGTGGATTCATGGATCAAACAACTGAAGCTCCTTGTTAGAGAAACACTGAACAGCTGGACATTTACATTCAAAAGTTAGTCAAGGTCACATTAAGTTCACCTGTAAAGGTTATGCTTTATTTTAGGTTCATTCTGAAATTTCACCCAAAAGCCAAATATCCATAACTTTTTGTGGAGTATATTTTCAATATGTTTCAACATATTTTTTTGTCAAGTCTTTGCTTGTGTTGTAGAATAAACAGATTTACTAATTTACTAATCCAGTCAACCCCCCACCCCCGTTAATTCTGACAGCATGAATGAACATTATAGTCACAAAACATCCAAATAATAAAAAGCATATAGAGCAACTTCACTGTCCAGCTGTGACTGTAGAGAAATGTCTGAGTCACTACATAAACACATTATTTACAATTTACAATTAAAACTCTGTTACTGATACATGTGGTAATTTACATAATGTCATTTAATAATATTTTTATTTTATAAGGAAACATCAATAATGTGAGGGTTAACAGGAAGTCTGTGAAGGAGGTTTGTCACAACAAATGATCTCTGTTAGGATTTTTATGCAAGCTAATGTTTGTTGTTTTCTCTCAACATTGAGGTCCAACACAGAAGATGAACTTGTTCCAGTCCATTACAAGTGCCTTGGACAACACCCTCGCTAGTGATCCCACAGCAGGTAGGACACGTCAATCCAACCCCTGAACTGACATTTTGATTTAGAATTTACAGACTTGACTGACACAGTTAACATGAACAGATGCATTTCTGGTAAGTGGTTTTAATTAACACAAAATATCAGATTCATCACGTCCTTGTTTACCTGGTGAAGTTTACATCCAGGTTCTTAACTTACACTAATATAGTCGTGTTTTAATTCTACACCATTGTTTCCTCTGTGATGTGTCCACAGATGAAGGAGTTAGTGAGACATGTTGAGGCATCACTCTAGATCAAACAAAACTACTGGAATTGAACTTGTGCTCTTCTTCTTCGTTTTTCTGCATCATCTGCTAAGCCACATTAATTAATTAAAGAAATACAAAAGACTGAACATTGAAAAAGTTGATAATATATTTGACATTTGAAAAAAGGTAAACAAGGTTAAATAAATTAGCTGTTTTGTGAAAACGTTCACTAAAGTATATTGTTTAAGGTGGAATATGGAACACGAACACCACAGCAACATCCAGTGCACTGCTGCCGCAGCCACAACAACAGAACAAGGTCTCCAGCAATCGGGGCGCCAGGCTCATGACCCCTGCATGTACACCGATACTGCAAAAATTCCTCACTCTGGACCTTGATACTCTCCAGTTGCTCCTCCCCCTGAGAAGGAAAACAACATCCTCGGGGCTCCATAGCAGCTGCCGGGGATCTTGTTGTCCGAGAGGAGCAACCGGAGAGAAACACCAGAGTGAGTTTGGGTGAGTCATTTTCACGGTATTGGAGCGCACACTGGGGTTCCAAGTCTGGCGCCCAAACGACTCGAGGCCTTGCTTTGTTGCTGTGGCTGCGGCAGTCACACACCGGATGTAGCTATGGTGTTTATGTTCCATATTCCACCTTTAAAATGCTTTCATAAAAATGATAGAATCAAAAAGAAAGACACTGAAATGTGTTTAAAAACAACAACAAAATTAATTGTCATTCTAATGATTTTAAACCTAAAGTGCAGAAATTAATTACTTTTTTTTATTACTATGTTAATCCATTTGACATCATTGGTTGCAGAAGGAAAAAATGTCCTCTTCTCAGCTTTAATGAAGTCGTCACCATAGCAAAATCAGTACAAAACAGAAATGTATTAATCAGAATCATCTTAAGAAAATTAAGCCCACAATTGCACTTGTAAGTATTTTTGCATTCAAATCACTGTGAATCAGTTGCAGACGCAAAAATGCAGTCCAAAAAATACTGGGTTTGTGATGTAGAACATACAGTGGGCCGGCCACAAGCTCTTGCGCTGAGCTAGAGTAAACACAGATCTCTCAGCAATGGGGAGGGGCCAACGGTTCCACCGACCGCACAGAGGTTAATTGCCATATGCAGAAACTACGTCCTAGAAAATGGCACAGGTTTTGTGATTTTGAGTAAAAACACCATAATCATAAAGATCACAGAGAACATTTTAAAATAAAGGATGATCAGAGTGGGTCTTTAAACGATTATTTCAGAAGTTACTTCATGTGGAGTTCATGTCAGTAATAGTTCCCTGAGCTGTGGTAGAAAACAACCAACTTGAGGTTTGTTTGGTATAAAGTTCAGAAAGTTGCAGAGCTGCAGAAGGCTGACAGCTCAAAAAGAAAATCTTTATATCTGCAATGTACTACATTAAATTACTGAAATGTAGAAGTCTACATTTCCACAAGAAACTGTTGTGTATGCCACTATTTTCTCAGCTGGAAAATGTCGGTGTTATGACTTCAAATTACATGCAATGAGGCTGCGGTGTGTCAGTCCATGTCCAGGCTCAGCTGTTTACATGGACACTGCTCATAATGTCAATTTTTTATTTCTACACCTCTAAATGGTTTTTATTGTTTCCTGCAGTCATCTTCGGGGAAGATGTTGCCTTTGGTGGAGTATTCCGATGCACTGTTGGCCTGAGAGACAAATATGGTAAGATGTTGCACGGTCCTTTCAAACAGTCTTTCTTTGTCCTGGGAACTCACTGTCCTACACGATTCACATGTAGCTGTGGTCCAACACATCTGTAGTTAAAGGTGCAATATAGAATATTTTCATAAAAAGCAATATTTTTAACAAAATGATGCTTCCACAGGGTATTTAGAGGGGTGTAGAATGAAAATACAGCATTTCCTTTAAAAATTACATTTGAAGCAAAATATTTTAAAATATTTATTCTGACTGGCACCACATTAGCACTATGTTTACATCTATCAGCCAATAGCTGGCAGAGCAGCGGGCACCATTGTGGGTTGCCTAACACGATAAAAAGTCCGGCACAGCGAGTCTGGTAAGGGGGAGTCTGCAGGTCAAGCAGCTGGAAGCCCCAGGGATGTGTGGTGATTATTGATCTTATTTTCTTGCCACAGGAGATTTCCCAACATGTGACTAGCACGGTTGTGTAAAAAAAAGTCTTAATTAGCAGCTCACGCTAACACAGAGCGGCAGAGGGCTTAAGTGTGGGAAACTCCAGGCTGTGGGTTAAGCTGGAGGATACCTGAGAGGATTTTGTGGCTTGTTGGAGAAGGGAGGAGCGCAGGATGGTGTTAGGAGGACAGAGGATCTTAGGGGGGTCTGCAGGAAATTTCAGTTTGCTCAAGAAGAGACGGGGCAGCTACGTGAGCTAATTGCCACTGACTGAATCGATGACTGAGTTACAAACGTGTAGGACTCTCCAATTATCAGAGTCAGTGTGATCACCAGGACTGGAGAGCATGATTAGTGAGCTGAACTCATGATATTTCGTTGTCCTTCTGAGATCAGAGTGTGTTTGGTGAGGAATATTGGTCAACCTCAGCATCGGAGCGCAGGGGGGGGCTCACGAGCCTGGCACCCCATGGCTGAAGGCTTTATTCTGTTGTTGTGTTCATGTTCCATATGCCACCTTTAATGGCTAATTACCGGGCTTCTGCTGAACTTGGCTGAAAAGGTAACACAATCATTTTAGCAGGAAAACTTCTAAAACATGCAAGACAGAGGCTCCCAAGGACCAGTATTTTAACCCCATAACATCCACCTCTTTAGAGCTTGCGCACAAAAGTTTCCATACCTAAATTGCTGCCAGCTGTAGCTCTTAAGTTTTTAGGGTGACTGGTTGGCATAAAAAATATGTTTTGGACGTTTTTATTGAGAAGAAATGCTCTCCAACGATGTATAACTTGCTGGTATTGATGTAAAATTGACGCTCCCTATCGGCTGTATGCAAATGAATGACAAATTGGCCCGAGTCCGGTACGGTGGCAAGCATGGCATTAAAGATTCTATTTCACACAAATTTTATGACTTTGTGGTTATTTCTTAAGTATTTACCTGTAATATGAAACCTTTTTTATCTAAAAAACGTCAGGAAACACTAATTAACAGACCTTTCAATCTATCTGCGTCAAAATTCGGCTGGCTTCGTCCCGCTTTGGGCAGCAACTCATTCATATTCATTATTCGAATTTGCTGGACTCAGATTGGCTAACAAACTAGCCTATGAGAGCAAGGTATACTGTTTCCTGTTCCTCTGCACATGGCAACATCAGACGTTCTCTCTTCCGGTTTGATACGTGTTATGCTAACAGCTTTTAGCCAGCAGCATGCAAGACGTGGTTTCAACTGTGGGAGCTGATGAACACTAATGAGCAAAGGAGCTGTGACGAAACAAATACAGGCTGTTTGTACTTGGGAGAACTCGGGTGTTATCACCACCTGCGTAGTTTGAGAGATTAAAACTGAAAGAGAAGTTGTTGACCTGTTTTCACACCCACTATGAAGGTAAGAACACCTGTGGAGCTAAAATATTCAACAAAAACCTCAGAAAAACCGTTTTTAATGGAATGGCCTCTCTGAAACGTTTATTAACTCTGTGCTGCACTATTTATCCACTAGGTGTCAGCAGAGCATCAAAAACTAAAATGTAATAGCTGTCAGGTTACATTAACTGCTCACTGTTCACCTGGAGGACCAGAAGGATCCATCTGCACACACAGTATGTCTCTTCTATAGCAAAGGGCTTTAGATAGAGATAGAGTGAGCTGAGACAATCTAACTGGCCTCACAGAACCTCTTCTCATCCCATGTTATGGTCAAATGTTGCATGAATTAGAACTTATGATCAGAAACATCCTCTAAGAAGGATTTAGTCACTATCATAGTTTCTGCTGTTACATAGTACAGCACAGTATGAATATTTACATTAATAATAAATAGATATTTACAAGCATATCTATCTTTCTGTCTGTTTTTCTGTTTGTCTATGTGTGTATACATACATATACATTAATCCCACCTCAATCAAGGTCTCAGTATTCGTGGTTTCAGCACTTTGCGGGGTTGCCCATGGAATCAGTTAATTCTGCAGACACGGGTTTTATGCTATTTTGTGGGCATCTGCTGATTTTCAGTTTTTTCAAATTTCAGTTATTTTCAAATTTCTATTTAAAAACACATTTTCAACCATATAAATTAATAAAATGAAAAATTAAATTTAAGACACATAAAACAACATCTATGTTGTCTATGAATGGTGTTAGAGATGCTTTACTTTGAATGATTTATGTCTCTCAGTATTGTTTTATATCACAGCTGTCAGGCTCTTGCATTTTGGGTCTATCACTCTGTCTTAGCTCATCTATGTCTAGCGTAGCTTTCTCTGGGTTTATGAAATTTTAAAATACATGTTCCTATACATGTATATACATTACATACACATGTAGATTGTATACACATTTATATATAAAGTAACCCTACTTTGCAATCACAGAGGGTCCTGGAATGTAACTACCGCGATTGAGGAGGGATCCCTGTATATATGTATATATACACACGCCCAGACACATACTCACATATGGCTATGTGTATTTCTGTGTGTAACATATCAGTCTTTGCTTTAGAATGACTAGCGAAACTGAACTGGCCTGGATAAAAATGATGGTACTTTTCCTGATATAGTATTTAGATCAGGACTCATAGAAGGCCACTTTAGAACAGCTTAATGTGTTGTTCATGCCATTCTTATGTTTTTAGCTGTGTGTTTTGGTCATTTTCCTGTTGGAGAACCCCTTACCTGTCACAGAGAACAAGCTTTCTGACACTGGGCAGCACATTTTGCTCCACAAGTTCTTAAATGTCTTGAGATGTAATTGTAACCTGCACAGGTTCAAGACACCCTGTGCCAGATGCAGCAAAGCAGCTCCTAAACAAAACTGAGCCCCCTTCATGTTTCACAATAGGTGTGGTGTTCTTTTCAGTTAAAACTTCATTTATCCTTCTGTAAACAAAGAGCAAAGGCCCAGAAGCCTCTGCTTTGCCTCATCAGTCTAAAGGATCTTCCCCCAGAAACTTTGTGGCTTGTCAACATACACTTTGGGGATTTTAAGTCTGGTGTTTTTTCTGTCAGTAGTGGAGCTTCCTGGATCTTCCTACCTGAAGCCCATTATGATTCAAAATATCACAAATGCTGTGATCAGAAAGTGATGTACTTTAACTTTGGAGCGAATGGTTTTGGATAGTTTCCTTAGCTCTATTTTACCATCCTGTAACCTTTTGGTCAAACTGTTGTTGCATTTCCTCATGCACCCAAGTTCTGGGAGGTTGACTGCAGTCCGATGAACCTAATACTTTTTAATATTATCGACAGATGTAGTCACATGAACATAAAACTCATGGTCATGAGTATTTTCACAATAAAGGAATAAAAAAACAAACAGAAAACGGACAAGTATCCATTAAATTTTATTCAAAGTTGAGACATATTCAGAAGGGAATTTGACCATGCGCTAGTTTGTAAAATACGCTGATGTACCAAGGATGTGTCCATGACAATGGTTCAGGGACATTCCTAGATGACAGGACACTCGGACACCCTACCCCTCTGAGGTGGACAACCCACCATAACGAACAAAACATCTGGACCCGTAAGTGTCCGCTATAGCCAGGTTTCACTCTAGTCTATTTGTCTTTACCTTTAACATAAATATCTGGTTTTTTTTTAGTTCCTCAGATGGCTCTTGTCTTTGCGTCATCTGGTCCATGTTCAGTGTGGTGCACACAGTGATAACAAACTACCAAATAGCGTGTTTGTTCTCTTAAAACATGAACAGCTCTTAAGGAATACTAATTACAGCACAACACTTAACTTAACGTGTGCCTGTGATCAAATTATTTGATCTTAAATGATCTGTTCAAGGGTGCCATTATTTTTTTCAAGTCTGTTTCATTGTTTTTTAAAAATGTTTTTAATTACCAATCTGTTAAACCACATAAAGGCCATAAATATGAACAATTTTCAGTAAATTTTTCATATTTATGACCTTGCCCCTTCTTGATGTTTCTTTCTGGTCCTCCTCTACAAGGTTTCACCTTCTTGAGTTACTCCGTCCACCACTGGGGACTTTCTTTCGGATGAATTTTAGGATCTTTATCGTTTCATCTTGTATAGTGGCTCTGATCATCACTAGTTCTTGGTGTCCCTCCTTTCGTTTAGTCTACATGGTGCTGGACTTGGGGCGAAACCCTCTTTGCATTGTAATCACCGTTCTTGTCTTGATATCGGTGGCTTCCAAGAAGACAAAACCACAAGAAGCAGAATGTTCTTTAAAAATAGTAGTTGAGTCACCATGCACATCTGGAACTCATCTTGATTGCTTCTCAGGCTAGTTTCCATGAGTCAGAAGTCAAAGAACACATGAGACAGTTTGGGGGGGGATCGGTTTCCTAATTTTCAATGAAATTACTTTAAATTGTGAACAAGTTTAGACCATGTGGCTAAACTGAAACAAGAATATTTGCACCACAGTTTCATGACTATTGTATTGTATTTATGTCACATGCCCCACGTGATAGACCATAATTAAGTTTAAGAAAAGTCATACAAGCACAAATTCCGTGTGATTCCATCTGAAAATATGTATATTTTTTTGTGTCTCCCAAGTAGTTGCAGTTGAATGACTGAGTTAATGTAACACAGCCACTGAAAAAGCTGCACAGCTGACACAAGATTATAGTCATTTCTAGAAAACATGAACAAAAATGAAAGAAATAGTTTTTAAATTCAATAACTGATCTGGGTCCTAATTGTGTTTTATTAGGGTCTGGATGTGGACTGCAGTTTACTTTTTGGTGATCAGGGATAATTAATAATAACAATAACTATTGTTAATACTGTGAGGAGTAGCACATGTGCTTTGTAGATCACTTTTAATTTAAATTTACAGTGATTTAGTGGGTGGTGTTATATTGCTTTATTTTATAAGATCTATTTAAGAGGAAGTGGTTCCTGGAAGTTGTATTTATCCATCAGTATTGAGGGATTCAGTATATCCGTAATGAGTGAGTATAGTTTGCATTTTTAGTTTTCAGTGTTTGTGTTGTTGTGATTTTTGTTTTTTGTACACACTTGTGCTAGATGGTTGGAATGTTCTTGGTTAAATAAAGTTGAAAGTAATGTGCTGGAGTAAAACAAACTGAGCAGAAATTGAGTCATTATCCATTTATTTACAGAGCGTGTTTCAAAACAACTGAAGTAAACAAAGTGCTTTACAACTGAGTAATACTAGTTCATAGAATACCGTCCGTCCATCCATCCATCCATCCATACATACATCCATACATCCATCCATCCATCCATCCATCCATCCATCCATCCATCCATCCATCCATCCATCCATCCATCCATCCATCCATACATCCATCCATCCATCCATCCATCCATCCATCCATCCATCCATCCATCCATACATACATACATACATACATACATACATACATACATACATACATACACACACACACACACACACACACACACACACACACACACACACACACACTCTCCAGCTCCTCCTGGTGGATCCCCACATGTTCCCTGGCTAGAGTGGATATATAATCCCGCCAGTGAATTCTAGGTCTGCCCGGAGGTTTCCTCCCAGTGAGACGTGCCTGGAAACCTCCAAGGGGAGGTGCCGAAGGGGCATTCTAACCATATGTCTGAACCACCTCTATTGAGTCCTTTCAACATGGAAGAGCAGCGGCTCTACTTCAAGCTCCCACCTGAAGATGAAGCTCCTCACCTGATCGGCCACCCTACAGAGGAGGCTCATTTCAGCCTCTTGTATCCAAGATCTCATTCTTCTTTTAGTCAGGATCCAGATCTTCTGACCTTTTAACTGATATAACAACCTGTTAAAATCTCCAAAAAGAGAAAAACGTTCAGATTCCTAAATGATCTGATCCAGTGATGAAGAAATTTGAAGGAGAAGCTCTTTAGCAGTAAAGATTTATCGATCATCTGCTTCTAACTTGGTTTTTCATACATGCTACATTCTGTGTTTTTGTGTTTCTGAGCTGTAAATTTATTTTAGTGTCATTCCTTTGACTTTTTCAGCCAAAAGTTTCCCATTTTGACTTCCTATTTGTCATAAAGTGCATTATCAGCTTTCTGACAGGAGCCAATGTACTAAAAACTAAACAGTTCTGGTTGAGAAATGTGCTGCTAGAAGCAACAGTTCAAAAACTGATGAACGTCAGAGATATGGAGCCACAGTGAAGTTACAGGTTCATGATTTAGATTCATGACAGAGGATTTATGACATTTTATGACATGAAAGCAACTAGTGTTTTACCCAGCTTCACCTGGCTGTTCCGTACAGCTTTCCAATCGTAGATGCAGTGTTTTATGTAATGATTTGAACACACGATTCCTTTGTGTCTTACAGAAGTGATCTATACTGTTCCTCCTCTGAATCCAGCTGCACTTGATTTTAATTGCCTGCAGAATTGTGGAAACAGCAGCGTTTAACCCTCACAAACAGAAGGCAATAGCAGATGTTAAGATAGATCAGGATTAAATCTGTGAATTTATCACCCATGGGTGTCACTTATTACTCATTTATGGTAAAGATCAGGCTATCCAGCCTAAACCTGGACTTCAACCACTGTGTGTTTTACAGAACATCTTAGTTGTGGTCTAATGTCTGTTCTTTGAGTGCAAATATAAACCAATTTATTTATGATTTTTGTTTTACAAATGCTGATGTATTGCTTTTTACTTGTTGTAATTAACGTTAGGAGCGTTAGTACTGTAGTACAAATGATCTGGATGCAGGTTTTTGGTTAAAGTCTGAATCTTCTCACAGCTCCACACAGACACAATCATTTTTCTGCTGCATGTTGCCCTCCCTGCAGATTTTAGGTTGACTCATGTTATTGGTCCACTTTGATTTAGTCATTGACAGGCCGAAATATGTGTTTGGTTACTGAACTGAGATGACATTGACAGGTTCTAAATGGCGTCACACAGCTCACTGTGTCTTCAGCTGTGTTCTGGTTTTCCAAAACAAGCTGACAGAATGAGGAATCTGTAAAGCAAAACTTCTTAAATTTGGGGGGAAATAAATAAATGAACTAGACAAGCTTTTTTCAATTTGAGTGCATTTTCATTTTATTTTACAAGCTGTTTTGAAAGCAGTGAATCTGAAATCCCTCCAACAGTAGCTGGCTTTTCTTTTGTTTTTATTGACGTCAGAAGTGGTGACCTTTGAAAAGGGATCATTATTTTCCATCTCATCCTTGTGTACAGTGACGAGAGCAGAGCTGTTTTTATCCCTCGCTCTACAGAAAGGGATGATGCACACACCTCAGCCACCTGCAGTGATTACACAGAACAGAGGTTAATGCAGGGCGGACACTATATGAATGGTTGTTACGAGACAGATGCGTTCGGCTCGTGATCTGGCTCTCCAGCTGCTGGCCACCTCTGAGACCAACACGTTGACTGTGCGCTCTGTCTGGCTCCCGCCTCTCTGATGTTTTGCCTTTTGTCCTGAAATCAGTGTCACAACAAAAAAGCATTTTAGAAGAGTACTGGGTTGAGGGACAGACTTAAACACAACAAAAGACGAAGGTTCTTTGCTGTCATTTTTTGGGTTCTGTAACTTTTTGATAAAGTTTGATCAACGGTTCCTTCCTGAAGGATTTTTGGTGCTGTGTTTGAACTTTGTGAGTGCAGAGGGCACATAAGGGCAGAATTCCACTGCTCAGCAGCAAACTTCCCAGCAAAACAGAAAAAGACGGGATTGGCAAATACACAAAGATGAGAGCAAAAATAACATTCATGACCCAATTTTAGGTTCCCACTCTTGTGGTTCTTTGTCAGATTATAGGGTGGAGAATGGAAACCTTTTTTTCTTGTGTTTGGACTACATGGGGATTGTGTGAATGAATCACTGGATTGGTCGACTGCAGTTGAAGAGAAGTCACCACCTTGTCACTTTCTTCATTATAAGACCACGTAGCATTGCACCAAAGATTTTGATATTCAGTGTTATCAGTTCAATATGAAATAAGTATAAACAGCTGTGCTGTTGGTTCCATTTATGCTCCTCATCCATTTAAGTGAATGATAAAACTGACTTGGTCATGTAGAAGGGATTTGAATGCCAACTAAAGTGTTAACATTTTTGAAGAACTTGTCCTGATTTGTATTTTTTACTGCTCCTGGTTTCCCTTCTCTCAGTTTCTCAGTTTATCTCTCTGCTGTACGTAATTTTCAGGTAAGGACAGAGTCTTCAATACTCCTCTTTGTGAGCAGGGGATTGTGGGATTTGGTATTGGAGCTGCTACTGCTGGTGCCACAGCCATTGCCGAAATCCAGTTTGCTGACTACATCTTTCCAGCATTTGACCAGGTAAGGCTCCTCCTCTGGGCCAGATGAGAGCTGTTAGTATTTTAGCTGGAGTGAGGAAACAGGTTTCTGAGCAGTTACTGAACCTTAAGTGGTTCCCAAACCTTTGTTCTTTGGAGATGCCATACTAGCACCAAAATAAGTTGCACCCCACCTGCTGTAAGGCTCTGCAAATGTAAACAATGACAAAAATGATTGGGTATTTATTGGTGACACCGCAAATACTTTTTTCTTTCTATGAGGACTTAAAGCCACCTCGGGCATTCTACCTTCTGTCAAGGGTTCAGATGTCAGGATATTTATAGCAGCTGCATTAATTACTGGAGCAAGAAACAGAAGACTGATGTTTAAAGCACTGAATGTGAGATGACCAAAATCTTGTCATTTGTTTGATCAGGAAGAGAGCAGGTTCAATTCCAAGTCCTGGTGGGCCCCAAAATGACATCCCAGGGTGTTAGGGTTGGCCCCCTACAGCCCTAAAGGAATCAATGAAGTATCTCCTATTGTTATTGTTATTGTTATTGTTGTCGTTGTTAGGGCTGCACTCTCTCTTTTTCTCTCGCTCTCGCTCTCGCTCTCTCTCTCTCTCTCTTTCTTAGACCAATAGGTTTTGCCTTTTGTTTGTAAGTGACCTCCTGTTTGTCTGGTTGTTGTGGCATGAAAACATTGTGATCAGAGGTGCAGATGTCAACCACTTAAACAAATTGTTTCGTTTTCCGAGACTTGCTTCAAGTCAAATACTTTCCTCAGAATAACATCTGAACACTCCAGTCCACTGTGCAGGTATGGTAATGTGTCCTCTCAACAGGCACTGTGATGAGAGCGGCTACTTATACGTTATCACAATAAGAAAATACACATGGCCGGTCACAAGTCACCCTTTTAGTACAGGACTAGTTACATACTGCTGCATGCTGTTCTGCAGATACTGATGAAATATTGGTACTCTTACAGCTTTTTGAAATATTGCTTCTTTTCTCCTAAAACTGATTCAGTAAAAAAAAAAAAATATATATTGTTCCTGCTTATGTGTACATTGTGAGCAAATGAAGAAAATTTTTTTAAATTTTTTACATTTTTAATTTTTTGAAATACGTGCAAAAACGGATTAAACAGATTTGTTGGTACCCCTAAAAAGACTAATTACAATATAGTTTTGTCTCAAACCAAGTGTTTAACTTTAATTGGTATCACAGGAGTCCTCAAACCTTTCATCACAATCAGCCTTGTAGGCTTGTAGTTTGATATCATTGTGGGCACCACATTGAACATGGATCACATAAAGCAAGGGCAAAGGCCACCCTCTCTGAGGAGCTCAGGGATACAATTTTAGTTATTCATGTTAAAAGTAAAGACTAATCTCCAAGCAGTTTCATGTTCCTGTGAGCACAGCTGACAATATCATTAAAAAGTATATGAGGCAGTTGCCGACCTCCCAGGATGTGGACACACCAGAAAAAAAAAAACCCAGATTGATCAAACAGAGAAAAATGATTTAAAAAGAGCCAAGGAAATAATCCAAAATGCTTGGAAGCTGAATTCCGTGGTCAAGGTACATCACTTTCTGATCACATTATTGGTCAGGGCTCCACCACTGACAGAAAGACACAAAAATTCCAGACTAGAATTCACCAAAATGCATGTTGACAAGCCACAAAATTTCTGGGAGAAGATCTTTTGAACTGATGAGACCAAACAGATTCTATTTACCCAGACTTGGTCAAGTTTTTTTTTGGTTGATTATGGAAGAGTACCAACACATTTGACCATGTCTGTAAGTTAAAAAATAAGTTGAACAAAAGAAAGATGTTCTTTTGTTGTTCTTTTTGTTTTTTTATCATGAAGAATAATGTGACATTGATGGGTGGAGAAGGGTGTTGGGCAGTGCTGCTGTTTCACCATGCATGCATGTCATTGTGTTTATTCTCGCCCTCCACAAGATAAATTGGAGTCTCCACTGTTCTGTCAAGGAAAGATAAAACAGAATATTTGATTTTGGAGCCTTGAGTGAGCACTCTTATTCCTTCTGTGCTCTTACTTAAAATAATATGATCCAAATAGACCTTAGAGGCCTGAGTTTCAAAGAGGCACATTTTAGCAACTCTCTGGAAGCCATCCAGCATCAGAAACCACAGATGTAAAGAAAATACACCTGAGCTCAAAGGGCTTGTTAAATGTAGTATTTCAGTACATCTGAAGAGAAGAACAGAGACAATGACTCTGCTCATGAAAGTAGATCTCTTGACCACTGATCTGGTCTTTCTTCACAAAAACAGTTTTTCCCTTTCACTGTCACTCTTACATATCTGCTTTGCATTTCTGTGTCATATTAAGATATATAGCTTTAAGAAAGTAACGTCACTATATCTGATACTTCTGCATAAGTAGCGTCATATGCAGCATCATGTTGCTGCAGATTTATTGGTCATGTCTTAAAATGTGGTGGTATAAACATAGCACACATGGACCTCACACATCAGTCTTGATAACAGCAGTTACATAGCAGTAATCCAACAATAACACAGTCTCATGCAGTGCAACATAGTATCGTGGCACTGAAGCAACAATGATGCCTTTATGCTTAACCAGCCGTTGTATTTCTAACCTGTCTTATTAGAGCCACAGATCAAAGGTGTATATCTTTGTGTTCTTATGATATAAATAAGCTGCTTGTCACACATTGTGTTGTTGGTGTGTCAGTATTTCCAGTATCTATACGGTGTTTTCTCTATACTGCTTGTAAATCTGCTGCAGCTAATGGGATTCTTTCTGCTCTTTTTTGATGTTGATTGTCTTTGCAATTGGGTTGTTAGTACAGTGTGCAGGTATTGCTTGTAGTAATTTTCTCTTTAGAACAAAAAATTAGCTGTAGCAGAGGTTCATAGTTGCACTGCTTAAACTACTCATGAGGTTCTTTGGACTTTTTTTTAATACCATATATAAGTCACAGGTTCAAACAAAACACCACAACAACAATGGATTTATGCTACAACAGCTTAACAGATCCATTTGTTATTACCTAGTACATTGTTAATTTCCCACCTGTCAATATGTAACAGGAATGTATCATGAACTCAGATGCCATAGGTTTTGAGATTTCACTAAAATGTGGTTAATTTCTTCCCATTTTGACCCACATAACAGCTGTTTCTGGATATGTCACCAATCATGGGCGAATAAAAAAACTGTCTGACAAAAGTTTCAATGTTTCAGCTGCAGCTACATCTCAGAGATTCTTTATGGATCAGTAAAGCTTTATCTTTAATCTTTCATCAGTGTCCAATAATCTGGAAGAAACTCTGTGTTTCTGACTGGATGAGCGTTTTTCTGGGTGAGACAGTTAAAATGAAGAGTGAGGACAAAAAGCCTACAACCGTTTATTTTTTCTTATCTTAAACATGCAATGAAACACTGTTTTCAGCCATTCCTCTCATACTTTACTCGGTGATAGGATGCTTTGTTTTACTGATATGACTTGCGGCAGTTTAACCTGCCGCAGGGAAAAAAAACAACGATTTACATCCTAACCAGCACAAAAAAACACAAAGTGCTAATTTCTGAAGGCCACTGTGAATTGTCACAGCAATCTGACCTATGATTTAAAATAAAAAGCTCAGATACACTTATTTAGTTTCAACATTTCAAATCTTTCCCAGTCAGTGTGTTTTAGGACTATGCTAATGTCATTTGGGGGGATTTTGGATATTTGTTTCAGATTCTTAAATTGTAATTGTTGTTTGGTCTTGGGGGTTAGATTTTGATTATATTGCTGTTTCAGTTTTATTTGCATCATGGAAAACATTTTCTCAGAAAATTGAATGTGTTTTTCAGCTTTTTTTTTCACTGCAACATTCCCCAAACTTTAAACAGTGATAAGAACAATCCGGCACATGTGCAAACATCCCACATCTGCTTGATGCTGTAGGTGAAACATACGGTTCAAGTAGAGAGACATGTTTCTCCTCTGCACTGGCAAAAGACAATTTCACAATTCCAAAAATTGAAAACAGATTATTCACAATCACTTCATAAACAAATGGAGCCTGTTCAGCCTTTATCAAACTATCATGTGATCTGTGATTTTTCCTGTTGTTAGATGGAAAGCTTTGTTTAACACAAGACCTTTTAAAATCATTATGCACCAGCTGCAGGGTTGCTGGATCAGTGCAAATAAACTAAACACAAACCCAACCCAAAGAAGTTTATCACAATGTGTCATTCTTGTTTTTAAAAATGTGTGCCATCGTTGTTAGAATTGTCACTCCTGAATGTGGAGTGACCTCCCTTTGCCTGGGTCACTTCTGTCTTGGTTTCTCTAGTCTGGACTGTGCTACCCTCTGAATGTGCTCCTGCTTGTTTTACCTGATTACCTCCATTCTGAAGTGCAAGTGCTGAACGAGGTGTGACAACGATTGGTCTGTGGAAGTTTAGTGCAAGGTGCATCGTGCCATTACGTATTTTCGTGGACTAAAAAAGATGAGACGAAAATGTAGTTCACTAAATAAAGACTGGATTACATGTATGGACATTTTAGTTTACGAACAAAAACGAGACAAAAATTATATTGATTGTATTATATTGATTTTGTGCTCCGCCGCTCAGAAAATAGTGACTCACCCCCCTTTTCAAAACTGCGGCAGGAACAAACACACGGGACTAATGTGGGCTAGCTTATGTTAGCTCCTTAGTATGTCGCCACCACAGCCACTTGTTGATAGAATTGTGTGTGAAGTTGAATTTATACTAACTTAGATACATTATTTAGGTCGGGTAACTATGTTTTCAGTTGATTTGCAAGTTTAATTAAAGCAAATAGAAGAATGAACTAATCTAGGTGCTGCAATTAAGCTATAGTTAACACAAAACACCTGGGAAGCAACACCTGGATACAAACTATAATGAAATGAAATGAAATGAAATGAAATGAAAAAATACTTTATTTATCCCAGAAGGGAAATTCAATGTGTTAAATGTGTTAAATAAGTCATGTTAAATAATAATGTGTTAAAACAGATCATCAAGATAAGATAAAATAATATGCCACACTCAAAACAACCTTAACATGCATTTTCATACACAAATTAGCCTAAATGTGGTATAAAAGTGAAGTAAGTACAATTGTGTTTTAAATGTCTAGCGTCGTCAGAGTTTTGTGATATCAAAATTGGGTTATTTCTGCATAAAATAGGATAGTTATGTTTTTAGTAGGAGTTTGAAATGGATTGTAGAATGTAGTTTTTACAATGTTCAAAATAAATATGCACATTTCATCAGAACATGTTCATGTCTGCATGTATTTCTTAAAATTGTGTGTTTGTGTTTGACAAAAAGATGAGAGAAAATGTCTAATAATTTTACATCAGATGAAAATTTTAAATGTTATGTGCTGACAAAAAAGTGAAAGGGTAAAATAAAATGATTGTCCTGACTAAAACTAGACTAAAATGTTGGCAAGTAAAACTAGACAAATAAAAATTATGTTTTCTTGGACTGAATTAAAAACTGAAATGTTTGACTTGTAGTCAACTAAAACACAATTCAAACTGGACTAAAACTAAGATTAAATTAAAAAATGACTGATGAACACTATTATGAAAGAAGGGAGGCAGCTGCCTACTGGGAGCCAGTTCACCTCAGCATCTTAACTTACCTAGTCTAACCTGTAGCTCAGACATAGTGAATATTCAACAAACCTGGATTGAAAGAACTGTAGAGTGATGAAGAACCTGGGTAACACAGTTCTGAGATGTTTAGTGAAAACTCTCCTGTGCTATTTTATCAAACATTTCCTGTTGCTGCCAAAATATCTTGGTTCCCTCTGATTACTGTCTTCTGCTATTGAAATACTGACTACACACATTTCTACTGAACTGCACTGTCATGAGTATAGCTAGTTTAAACTTTCTTTAATAAATTTGTAAACATAGCCAGTGTTTCAAATATGAAATACTATCATTTTAACAGTGAGCTGTAAAACAACTCATTTATGTAAATATAGCTTTTGTACATCATGTTGAGAATCTGAAATGATGTAAATCAACATTTTTTTTAATCTCTTTCTAGATTGTGAATGAAGCAGCCAAGTATCGCTACCGTTCTGGGAACATGTATGACTGTGGAAACCTCACCATTCGGGCTCCGTGGGGTTGCGTTGGGCACGGGTCTCTTTACCACTCCCAAAGTCCTGAAGCTTTCTTCGTGCACTGCCCTGGTATCAAGGTAAATCCTGCCAAAACAAGGAATAAAATTTCACAAAATGTTTCATTCAATACCACCATTATTCTCCGACTGTAAACATTTTTAATTTAAAAAATTTTTCTTCTCTTTTCCCACTAAGCTGTATAGGTTAAAGTGAAAAAAATAAAAAATTCTTACCGTTTCTTACAGTTGATAAGAGATCACAGTTGGGCCATTTAAGAAATGCAATTTTGAAATGTGAACATAAATGTCAAAAATCACAACTTAAAAGTTTCTAAAGTTTGCTAAATATGTTTTTTGCTCACTTGAAATGTTTTTTGCCTGTTTGGAAAAGGTGATGCTGCATCTCAGGGTTAATGGGAATCTCCTAATTTATCTTGAGTCTGACTCAAGTCCAACCAGAAGGCTGTGAGATGAAAACATTGTTCTGGGAAAACTACAGACATGGAAAACATAGATCTAACACACCCAGCAGAAAATAATTTAAGTTACAAATGGTTGGTACTCCCATCACCATCAACAATCTAATACATAAAAGATAAGCAAGCACCATAGTCCCACAATGCAGTTAGATTTAATTTAAGTTTTGTCACCATAGTAACAATCTGTGTGAATCAAATAAATAATTACATCAGCAATTCCAAAGAAGTTGGAACTTGTGCAACATGTGAAATAAAAACAAAATGCAAGGAACTGAAAAGTTCAGAAAGCCATATTTTTATTACCAATAGCACATAAACATCATATCAGAATTCAAAACTGAGATATTTACCATTTTGAACAGCCAAAACATATGGGTAGGAGATAGGAGGGAATTAGGATTTAGCTACAAGAGTCTCATTTCAGTTTACAAGTGATAAATAGGTGTGTGTGGGAACCTGATGTTAAACTGTGATACTGTCATAAATATACAGCAGGTAAAGAGTTAAAATATTCTCAGGGCATGTTGGTTCTGCTTTTTATCAAAGGCAAAACTAAACAGAGTGTCTTGTTGTGGTTCAACATTGTGGTGTCATTGTTTTATTTCTCCAAATTAAATTTTTATTGGGTGTTGAATCTTAAACTGTTTGTTTTGGTGTTGCAGTGTGAATAGAGGTTAAAGTACTTTCACAAAATGATGACGTGATCCAGTTCAGAAAGAGACCTAAAGTCTGGCCTCTTCAACTTTGTCACAGGTCGCTCAGTTTAAATGTCATTTCAGCGCGGCACACTGACACATTCTCATATACAATTGAGGCAGCAGGTTACCATTTATCTGGCATGTTATCAGCAAATGTCCTGAAATTTAAAAGGAATATCTGGAAAGGAAAATACGGGAACATAGCAAACATTTTGTATCTACAAAGGTCAAAGAACTAAATGCTAATGTCTGCTGCTACTTGCTCCATCTGAAACATGCATAACTCAGTTCTGGTCAAATAGGTTTTGTTTCATTTTTGGTCAAATTATTTCACACATTTCAGATGACAGATAGAAGCAGAAACAACAAGAATAATTTAAAAATGGTTCCTCCTTTGATTGGGTGACATCTTTGGATGTTGTGACCCAGTTAACACACCATCAGTATAAAGTTATCAGAGTGAAACTTACGTATTAGGAAGTTTTACCATTTGCTTGCCTGTTTGATGGCATTACTGACTTCCTACATGAGAATATTGCTAAAAAGTATCTGTTATTTCTTGCATAAAAAAGTCTTGACTTACAGTACAGACACAAAGTTTGGTCCAAATGGAGAAAATATAAATATTCTTCACCATACTGATATGATCACATGAACATAAACAGTTAAATTAATAATCTAAAGTGAAAGGGTTAGGGTTACAGACATTTACCAGTGCTCTAAATTCCCTTTTCTGACCATCAATCAGCTTGGCTGGGAGATTTTCAAAGTTAGCAGGCACCCTTTCATTGTGCCAGCTAGATTATAATAGAAATAATAAATGCAGAAAACAATAAACAACATTTAATTTACCTGACCCTAAACATGTCCTGGGAGGGGCATGAATTAGTGGTGCACAGGTGCAAACAACATGATATTTTCATCATGAAAATAGCCTCCAAACCCCCGGGGCGTCTTACAGAGAAGCAGAAAAAGTGAGGAAGTAAAAAAAATCTGTGAGAGGGGCAAATTATAATCTTACCTAGCCCCCCCCCTCAAGTGTTTAACTAAGTTCTGGACCATAATCGTCAGCAAGCAGCCAATTGTTTGAGACGTTCATGGGAAATGAAGGAATAGTAGTGACAGTACAAGTAACTGAAATAATTTGATGCTTTCATCACTGGTCAAAGTGGTACCTGCCGAAAGGAATTTTACCCCCACAGTTGTAGGGTGTTAATTTCGAGCCCTGCCTCGAACCCACCAACAACCAAAGTAATGTTGTTATTGGTTTACTACACCAGCACCACTGCTATTGTAAGAGTTATCAACTCATCCAGCTCAGTTAATTGTAGAAATTATAAAATGTTATTGATGAAAATGTATACTGTCAGTAACAATACATTTGAGTAAATATTATTGATTTGCATTGAATTAAAATGCCATGGGCTATAAAAAATTAGATTAGGAATAAATTATTTTCCATTTTTAATTGTTCGTCTTAAATGAAGGTTTCTACATGTTACCTGTTGTTTTGTGTGTCAGATTGTAGTACCTCGTGGTCCAGTGCAGGCCAAAGGGCTGCTCCTGTCATGCATTGCTGATAAGAACCCGTGCATATTCTTTGAGCCCAAGATTCTTTACAGAGCAGCAGGTAAGCCTGTGTGTGCATCAGTATAAACTTGCATGAAATGTGCTTTTTCTTTATTTGTTTGCTCATGTGATGTTTACCTTGAATCGAGTTTCCCAAGTTCGTAGTCCTGGATACTGGCTGTCTGAAGGCAAGATCGTGGTTACAGGAAAATGTATCTTAATATCTTTTTATCTCTGTGTATGTGGCCAACACCTGCCAGTACACGAGTTTTAAATGTAATAACAGTCAGTCATAGAAGATACTTTAAAAGATAAGTAAAATACTGGAAACTATTTACTAACAAACAGTAGTGAAGGTTTATTTTTTATGGGTTGATTTGCCAGTTTGAGGCAAGACAAACGATGTACCTGATCACAAAAAACAGAAGCAAGAACTGCAGGACCCAAACCTGAAGCTCACTAAGTCCTGTGAATTGTTGACACTGCTTGGTTTTAGGGATTTGCTACACAATAGTTACACACTGTAAAAAATTGTATGTGATGGCAGCTGTTGTAAAACAGTGCCAACTTTGCTATGTGATAATAAACCTGATGCGTGATTTAAGACAGCAATGGAAGCATCATTATTATAATTAAAGACTCTCTTTGACAAGATTTTGATGGGATTATCTGTTGTGTGTGCAAAACCACACCTCTTCAGTAGAGTAATTATACTCTGACAGTTGTTTAGTTAAGACAGCAACAGTAACGCTGAGGCTTCAGAAGTATGCTGTTTTTAACCCTCGCCCCCTGCTACGTAGAGATTAATTAGGATACTCCTGAATTTTTGTTTTTCTTTCTTTTTTATTTTTTTAGATTGATACAGGTCTGACAGAAAGTATGTGTCATAACATGCAACATGTCTCTTACCAGAAATGAAGTATGAACAATATAGTTTTTGGCCTTAAAGAGCAACTGACCCTCAAAAACAGCTTTTTTCTGCTTATAAACTGTATTAGTGGGTCTTTACCAATGCAGCCTTTTTGGTTTCTGGGCATTTTTTTAACATTTTCATGTAAACTTGTTAATTCTACACTTTTTGGTCTAAAAACATTTTAGTGCTACCCTCTTAGGGTTGAAAGGTGGCTACTGCATTTGAAATTTGTGATTGGCTGAAAGTGGTACATGCCTACGTCAGCTCTCATGTCTACATCACCGGCATCATCTCTAAGACATACCTCCTGGGGTATAAGACCATCTCTTAGACACACTCGCCCCCGCCCGCACGTTGTCTCCAGCTTCTCACCAAAGAGCTGCACACAGGGATTTAGAGCAACTAGCTGAAAACTACAACAAAGAAAATAACTAATATCATTAGAAGAATAATGAAATCGGGGCAAAGACTTCACTGTAGTGGTTGGGATTATGTGGATGTGATTTATAGACGTTATATTATCATCATGCTCGGGTTACCTCTCTGCAACACAGCAGAGTCACACTGGAGCTAATCTAAACACAGAGAAGTGCTACACATCAATCACAGCCCTGACCACCACTCCTAAGTAACACCTATTTTCGGCATTATTTGAAAGTAAGTTTATTCACAAACAGAAATAAGTATCACTTACTGTGAAAAAAATTAAGAAGGAATCAAAAGAATTTAGTGGCTGCAGCAGCAGATGGAATAGAAGAGCCACACCTTTTGCTGGCCTGAAGGCAAAAGTTGGAACTCAGCATACAGGCTGTGAAGAGGATCAGAAACAATGATCTGAGCCTTTGAGATAAGCTTCGCTTCATAAATATACAATCACCTGCCTTCTAGATCTGAATCAATGCTGTAGTTTGGTGTAGAATCCAATATAGATTGTTTTTGTAAACCAAACTTTATAGCTTTCTTTGAATGTTTCTGCGTCATGTCATTCTTAGGGCAGAGGTATAGAACCTTTTTTTCCTGGTAGTACTGGTGCTTGGCACCAACAAGAAGCTGTGCTCCTCCTCTTCATCTTCAAGCTCGTACACACACCTGTGCACATTGTGACAAGAAGCTGGAGACTCTCACACAGATGTACCGATTCAAGCTCAGTGTTTAATCTGTCTGCTTGTCCTTTTTCAAAACAAACCTAGTGAGCCTTGTCATCAGAAAACAACCACGTACCAACTGTTCAGATGTTGCCGTTTTATAAGACATGATGCCTCTAAAAATATGTTTCTAAGTTATTGAGTAAAATGGTCAAGTTTCAGCTCCATCAGCCCCCTCACCTTCACATCCTACTCTAAGCTGTACTCAGAAGTTGGTGTAAAACACAGCATAATGACTGCAGTTTACAGAAGACAAAAACAGATACTTCACCAGCCCATTGTTATCATTATTGATCTTTTTGACACTTTTCATTTGTGGGTTTGTCTTTGAATATTTAAGTGTTTTGAGCGAACTCTAAACAGCATCATTTTACAGTTTAGTGTTTGAAAACAGCGCAGCTGAGAGCAGGTGTACAACTTTTTGACTGGGACTGTATTTGTGCTGTTTTTCATTTGAGTCTAATAGCCTCTGCATTTTACATGACAGTGCTTTAGTAATGATGTGTTTATGGAAGAAGCATTTCTTGTATCATTTCCCAATAGAAAAATTCAATGTTTAATAGCTTTCTATAAAGACTTAGTTAGGTAATAGTACAAAAAGCTTTGGTACATTGAGTAGAAACATCACTGGACAATCTTACCCATTCCAGAAATGCAATGCATAATGATGTTAGCCTCAGTTAATGGGGCACTTTTAAATTAATAATCCTGAAAGCTTTATTAGTAATGACAGGACATTTTCTAGGACCAACAGTGCATGTCTTATGACCAAACTAACATACACACAGTATGAAAAGTATAATTGTTAGGCTGTCGTGTTCCTATTAGACTGACCATCTCTCATATTTGACATTATTGTTAAATATTTTTTTCTCATAATTCTCATTTATCTGGTTCACCTGAGGTCTAACATCATGATCAACTTTAATTTCCTGAAAAATGTTAGACCTGGTAAAATGTTCCACATGCTGTTTTATCTATTGGCAGATTTATTTATTGTAACTGAAAAAAATGGATGGACAAATTCGTTTTTTAGGCAAAGACTAATGATAGCATTACAACAGGTTTAAAGATTTCTGTTGATGGTAAACCAGTCCTCATGCCTTTACTCTGTCTTTATTATCCCTGTAACTGTAGCAACATCTTCCTTTTTGTTAGAAAAACAAACATTTTTCTCCCAACTTTACACAGACTCTTACTGTAATCTGGGTTTATAATTTCATTTTAACAATCTAAAAATTCCCTCATTCCACTCTGGTGGAGCAGTTTTACCTCTCGTGTGGAAGCCTAAACCAAGTGTTACATATGATTCACTGAAACTCGTGAAATCATTTAAACACAGTGAGTCATCATGGCAAGCAATTTTTCTTTCCTTATGCATCTCAAAGGTTGCAAGACCCAACATCCCTCCAGAGTGTATTTACTCAGTCTAATTGTCACTCAGAGTTCTTGGTTGACCTCCTATGAAAGCTTTTAGGGTTGTATCCACATATACTTTAAGATTCTTTGCCCTGAAAAAGATTAGACCCAAAGTCACACTGGTGAATATAAAATGTTTTACTTTTGCAATAGACATATTATTAGCAAGCTGATTGGGGTTTTTTTGTCAGTTTTACATAGTTTTTTCATAAAAAGAATGCTATGACCCAAGTTTTCCGAGGACTTAATGACTTATCCAAATCATACTCAACATGTACTTTGTGTTGGATTTAGTTCAGAGAGAAGCTGGCCGTGACACTCTCTCTTCTGTGNACACATCTAATATATCTTTTTATGTGGCCTGTTTTCTTACTACCTCATCCCAACAATGTTTTGTGGTCAAGATTAATCAGTTATCGGCCTGAAGTTGGCAACAGATCTTCATTGGGTCATACACTGGGTTGTTCTCATAAAACCGCATCTGGTAAAAGCATTTCAAGGGATTACAAAGTGTTGGGAGAAAATGTTGTTGTGCATAAATGTGTCTTTTGTTTCATTCTTGTGTTATCTGGTCTGGCTGTTAGAGATACAGCCAGTTTATGAACCAAGTATTCTACATAATCAACAGGGAACATAGTGAAGGGATGAATTTATCTGCAGCCATTGATTATTTAGCATGTCAGCTTGCATAAAATGAGTTGGAGTGTATTTGTGTGTCCTCAGTGGAGCAGGTTCCTGTTGAGTCCTACACCATCCCACTGTCACAGGCTGAAGTCCTACAGGAGGGAAGTGATGTCACTCTGGTTGCCTGGGGGACACAGGTATGTAAATTGCTCATCACCAACAGACTCACACATGAACAGGTTGAAGTTTTCTCCTATCTTTGGCAATTTTTTTTATCGGCTCTGGAAGAGAGGATTTATGTTCAATCTCCATTAAATGACAATTAATGCCATGAAGGCAGGCAGTGGATTACATTTAAGTCCATCACAAGCTCTCTCCATCTCAGTGTGATCTCTCAGCCAGCACTCATAGGCTGCATCTGGCTCGGCCTCTTACACGGCATCAAGGCTTTTCTTGGCTCCCAGTGTTCCAACACTGTGGGTCTGTCTTGCATTCACTATTGTTCCTTTTCACCAGAGAGATTTCATTTTCTACAGCTTGTTACAAAAAAGCCTGTTGCTCTGCAGGAATCGTTCTCAACTTCAATTGTGCCCAGCCTCCTTATCAGGCTTATTGGAGGAGTATTTACCCACAGCATGATGGGGGGGTTGGAGGGCACTGAGCTGAACATGCCTGTTAAAGCCAGTATGAGTGTTCAAGTGCAGAGAGAAGAAAGAAGATCAGTGAGCACAGTGAAAAGCTTAGACACACTTTGTAACATTTGTATCATCACACCACTTATCTGACAGGGCGTATGAGGATAAGAAAAAGATGACTTTTATAGATTCCACCTTTATGACCAGATGTTGATTCGGGCAAGTTCAAGTTTAAAGTAAGCTTTGAAATCTTTGTTTGTCTGCAGCTGCAGAGCCAAAATATTAGATCTCACTAACATTTGCTTTCAATATACTGCATTAAAGGTGTTATATGGAATATTTTCATAAAAAGCAATATTTTTAATAAAATAATGCCTCCACAGGGTGTTTAGAGTGTTGTAGAATGAAAACAATTCCTTTATTTCCTTTAATTTCCAATTTCCTTTAAAAATTATATTTGAAGTAAAATATAAAATATTAATTTTGATGGGCACGACGTTGGCTTTTTGTTTACATCTACCAGCCAATAGCTGGCAGAGCAGCGGGCCCCATTTTGGGTTGCCTAATACCGTAAATAATCCAGCACAGTGAGGCTGGTGCTGTGGAGTCTGCAGGTCAAGCAGCTGGAAGCACCGGGGACATGTGGTGATTATATACCTTATTTGCTTGCTGTAGGTGATTCCTCTGGGGTTTGCCATGTGACGTGCAAGTTCTGTGTGGAAACGTTTTTATTAGCAGCTAGCTAATACAGAGCTACATGTTGCTGAAGTGGAAGAGCTTCAACTGGAAGACACACCACGGTGCATTTTATTGCTTTTTTTGATTTTATTGGATAAGTGGGGCGTGCAGGATGGTGTGTGAGGAAGACAGAGGATTTTAAGAGGGACTGCAGGAAGTTTTGGAGCCGCGAGGCAACTATGAGCTCTTTGCCACGGACTGAATCGATGACTGAGCTACAAACAAACAGGTAGGAGCTGCTTTTATCAGAGTCAGTGTGTGATCAGCGGGGCTGGAGAGCATGATTAGTGAGCTGAACTCATGATATTTTATTGTCCTGCTCAGATCGGGGATCCGAGTGGGTTTGGTGAGGAATATTGGTCGACCTCAGCATCGGAGCGCGCGAGGGGGGGTTAATGAGCCTGGTACCCAGAAGAAGGCTTTGTGCTGTGTTACTCTGTTCAAGTTCCATATACTACCTTTAAGTTTTAGGTCCATTACTTACTCCCCCCAACTAAAATCTGTGTTTATTAATGCTGGCAGACATGTCTGACTGCTGAACACTGAGTTTATAAAAGCAAGCTGATTAAAAAAACACTGTTTACAAGAAAGATTACTAAAAGCAACAATATTCCACGGAAGAGACTAAAATATAACAGATAAGGTGATAAAATATAATGTCATTCAACATTGAAGCTCCAAAATAACAAAACAGGATCATACTAAGGAGTCCAGTGCAGAGTTGACTGCAGATTAAAAGAGGGGGCTGTGAAAATGCTGCTCTGATCTTTGCTGCTCATCAGGACATAACATTAAAACAATATACCAAAGTTAATGCAACTTGATTTTCCTCTCTGCCAATTAGTGACCTTCATTTGGTTTGTTTGCAGAATTACTCAAACTTTTGAACAGATTACACAAAAGTTTTAAAACCTTTCATCCCTCGTTCAGATCCATGTGTTGAGGGAGGTGGCCAGCATGGCTCAGGAGAAGCTGGGAGTGTCCTGTGAGGTCATCGATCTGAGGACCATTCTGCCCTGGGATATTGAAACTGTTTGCAAGGTAGGCTTCTTCCTGATAGCAAAGTGTCCACAATTTCCCTGCCATTTGTTGGTCACTTCTCTATCTTCCAAAGTCTGGACTTTTTTGGTTCTTGATAAATTGTGTTTCTTTCACTGCTAGTTCTTGTTGCCTTAGGTGGTCTACAGCACTCATCAAAACAAAATATTGTATTTAAAGCAACTAAAGACATAAAAAAAAGTCTGTCTGTTCAGCCATTATTTTATCTATAATGTCAAATAAGAAATGAAACATGTCATCAGACACATTTTGGAAATTAAGTGCTCTTTGATGTGTTTCAACTAGAGGGACCTTTGCTGGGTGTGTTTTCTCTGCTGGAGGAGCAACACATGTCAGCAGAATTAATTTATCTAATCTACCCTGAACCTCAGACCTCAGTGAAAGCACCTCAGACCAGGCCTCAATTAAACATTTAAGGTTCTTGGAAGTTAAATTCAGAATAGCTGAGTTGAAACATGGTTTTCATCAGCTAACAGATGCTTTTTTATCCTGCAGAGACATCTGTTAGTAGACCACAAGATCACCTGGTGATAAAGTGTGATGCTAAAGAGCTGTATGCAAACATAAACCAAACATTTGATTTAAGGCAAACCTAAAAGAGCTTCACACAATGAGACAGATTGTATTTATACCTCGTTTCTGCTTATGGGCTGTTGCTTTTAAATAATCCATGAACATAATCTGATTTGTCTTTCTGCAATGGCCCGACTGCTTTTTTTTTTTTTTTGCATCTGAACAACCAAATCTAATTTAATTTACCTGTTTATACTTCATTATCTGAATGTAATGCTCCTTTGACACAGACAAACCGTCAGTGAGCAACAAGTTGCTCAGGCTGTCAAGCAAATCTCATAACCAACAGTTAAAGCTCAGGATGGAACAGTGGTAGGAGGGGAGTAATTTAATACCCAGTCAATTGGTACTGATGGCAGTGACTGCCGTCTTATGGAGAACCACTTACAACTCTGGGAAATCATTGGTCAGTTACAGATACTTTGCTCAAATGAGGCTTTACAGTCAGTGTGGTCTTTTTTTATGCCATGTCCTAATAAAACAACTGCCATGAAACTGAATAGTGTGTTTATGTGCTCTGTGGACCTGATTCCAGGCCTGCTACTTCGAGCATGTCTGCAGTATCTTTTCATTGTCATTTATTCAAAACCAAGTGTCCCTTAAATGTCTGTCCAACTCAAAACCTTCAAACAAACACAGACCCATTCTGTTTCTGTATTCCTAGAGAGTCTGGCTTTTTTATTCTTACTTTTTTTATTCTTTAGCTGTCTGGACAGCAAAACAACCTTCATTCATCACATTTTCTTAAAGGCACGTGCTACACTTTCAAGTATTTTTTAATTATTTTTAAAAAAACATGAATCATGTCGAGTGCAAACACTCGTCATGATTCAGACTGAAAATAGTTGTGAGTTGCTGAGGCAAGACCTGCCATCACGAGTTACTGGTGGTGGATTCAGAACTAATGAGATACACAAATGCAGTGTCTTGTTCCTCTGATGAATAAAAGGAGCTGAAAGGATAATGCTGTGATGACCTTTGGCTGTCCAAAGGTGCACACGTCTCCTACTGTTTGTTTTCTCAATGCATGGCATGAATTCCGTCTGTGTTTCTGTTTCCTGTGAAAACAACAATGTTTCAAAAGTTTCTTTTTGTTGGATGAAACAAATACATTTAATACTTGACCTTTTGATTATAAATCACTGTGAAAGACAGTTTTTATTTTAACGCTTTTACAAACAGCCACATTTTGTTCTCTCTGTCTGTGATTAACAAAAAACAAGTGTCAGTGTGAAGAAAATTCTCCCAAACCGGTTGTCAGTTCAGAGCCTCTATATTTGGCCACTAAATACACTGTGCAAAAATAAACCTCCCACAAATTGAAATCCCCTCTTAAAATCCACAAAACAACCCCAAAAAAGCCCCAGAGCCTAATGTCCACTTTTCAGTAGCAATGAGAATAGACACAAATGCATAAAATGAGAAGCAGGACCCTTCATGTCCTCAGTGGCCCTCTACAGTAGGGCTCTAACTACTGGGTGCTGCTGTGCTGCTCTGGGCTGGCAAGACTTCAGATGTCTAAAAATCAAAAGCCACGGGAGAGTTTTTTCATCCTGGTTCACATCAATACACAGCCGGTTCCAGTGGAATACCTTAACTGCACGATTTTGAGGCTATAGCTTCTAATTATTTACATGAGTAGTTTTTCTGTTTCAAACTTACGATCAATCCAGTAAATGTTTTTTTGTTTTAAAATACCTTGAAGTTGTAAGACATTTCATTATTTCTTTTTGTTACTGATCCGTTGTGAGCCAGTTGTGGTTGAACTAGAAGTAAAAAATTTACATTTGAGATTTAAATGGACAAAACCAAAGTTGTGATTTGTAGCAGATGTAGTACTGAGAATAAATCTGTGCTGGTCAAAACTAAATGTCCTTACAAGACTTTTACTATTAATTGTTGTGGTAAAACATGAAACAGCACCATTAAAGAGGCCATTCCATTAAAAATGTTTTTTCTGAGGTTTCTGTTGAATATTTTAGCTCCACATGTGTTCTTACCTTCATATTGGTTGTGAAAATTGGTCCAGTAACTTCTCTTTGAGTTTTTATCTCTCAAACTACGCAGGTGGCGATAAAACCCGAGTTCTACAGAGTTTGGAAAGCTTGTATTTGTTTCGTCACAACTCCTTTTCTCATTAGTATTCATCAGCTCCCACAGTTGAAACCACACCTAGCATGCTGCTGGCTAAAAGCTGTAGCATAAGACGTATCAAACCGGAAGAGACTCGGTGCGCTGTTGCCATACGCAGCAGGGAAGGAAACAGGAAGCCGTTCTCTCATAGGCTAGTTTGTTGGCCAATCTGAGTCCAGCAAATTTGCATAATGGATATTAATGAGTTGTAGCCGATGCCAGCTGAATCTTCATGAAGTAGGATTGAAAGGGCTGTAAATAGTGTTTCCTAACATTTTTTAGATATAAAATGTTTCATATTACAGATTAAAGCAGTACAAAAGAACTTTTACAACTTTAAGCTACTGTTTTGAAACTTGTCGAAGTGGATACTCACCAAAAAACATGTTCATCTTCATATTAGACACTCTGTGTGCCTCCGATGGCTTTGCAATGGACTAAATAACTTCAATAGTTCGGGTCGCAGCCGGAAGTGGTGTGCTGATGATTTATGCTGCCCTGAAGAAAAATGTCGCCATAGTACGAATTTACAACTTATTTTATCACAAGATTTAATTAAAAGTTTATACAGTATTCTTGTTTATGGCGAGTGTGCCCTGTTAATTGTTTAAGCATATTTTTATGATCCTTCCTTGATATTTTCTATTAAAAAGCCCTCTGGGTCCTTTGCGGCCATTGTTGGGTCCTTTTCCTCTGGGTGTGTCCAAACATTTGCCTGTCGCTTTGACAATACAAAGAAAGTAAAAATAATATCATATTTAGTCTTCCTGTCCTGGGAGAATTTATTTGATTGATAGAATGTATTTCTGGAAAAATATAGAAACAAAAATAAACAATATATCTGTTTATTGAAGTCAAGACTGTAGAACGGCACATGTGCAGAAGGAATCGGTAGCACAGCTTAACAGGTAGCATATTTCTGCAGAACACCGGTTCAAGCAACAGCTGTCTGAGACACGGCTGTAGAAAAGTTATTCAGTATTGCTTTAATATTTCAGAAATAACCACAAAGTCATGAAATTTGTGTGAAATGGCATCTTTAAAGTGCAATCCACCTTTAATATTAAGCCTTTAGATGAATTCAGAAAAAGTGTCTTTGGCTTTCAGCTTTTCATTTTCTTCAGTAGTTGGGATTTTTTTTTAAATTTTCTGTAATGTTTTTTGAATTTAATTTAATGTTTGTCTTACTGAACACCTCTTAATGCCTGTAACACTTTAATCAATTCTGAGCAGATCACAGTAATGAAGCACCAGTAGGTTCCTAGGTTGTAATATTGATTCAAGTCTGTGTATCATGTATAGTTCCATTATCAAGAAAAGTTGACAGCTGACTTCAACAGTTCTTCTTCTGAAGAAGGTATTCTCAGATACGAGTTGCTATTCTTAGCTTTAATGCTGGAATAGGAAGCCACTGTGTGCGCTTCTTAATTCAAAAGACTGAGCAGCTGGTGGTAAGTTTTTCTGGCATACACACCTCTCTTTAAAACTGCCCTTTTGTGCTGCTTATTAACTGGCCGTCAAATTGAGAGTGTGCTGACTGCGAGATGGTCCACAGATGCACATCTGGCTTCTGGCAGCCAATTAAAATTTTTCATGTCCGATGAGTCACACTTAGCTTGTGTATCTTTCAGACAAGACTGTGTGCACGTATTTGTGTTCTGTGGTGATCTGACTTGTATGTGATCTGTGCATCATTGTTTTTGAGTGTGGATGTATGAAATAAAGGAAAAATAACTTGTCTAAGAATGAGAGATCATTAAGGCAGTACTGGTTTTCTTTTTTTACTGAAGGACCCATTCTAAAAGCCGCCAACTATACTAAATATAATCAACCCACTTGTTGACAAAGGGCATTATGGGCAGAAATTGCTGTAAAACTACAAAAAAAGAGAATGTTTGTTTTTTCTTCCACTGTCTGGACCAGTTGAGTAAATGTAATCAGTCAAAGCCACTCTTAAAGGAATAAGTTAAATAACTGGTTTACCTCTGCCAGATGCATGGCTCAGATGATAATCTGTGGAAAGTCATGTCGTTCTTGGCCAGACAGCTTGAGGAGTTGAGTAAAGATGCACTTATATGAGCTTTTTAATTCCTTACTGAGATGACTGTTTTGCTTTCTGCAGTTTAATGGTTTTTATAGCTGTGCATGAGGGAATTGAGACGTTATTTCCATCCTTCTTACATGAATGCACATTTGCTTGTCTCATCAGGAGTATCAAATATTTTCCATTGCTCCTGGTATTCTGTTACTTGGCCAGCATTTCAACCTGGCCAGCAAAGGAATGGAAGTATCTTGCCTGGTCCAGTCATACTGTAGTCATCAGTTTGTTAACATAAACTGGAAATGGGGTCTCCCACATAGTTTCAGAGTCCTGATGAGCAAAACCTTGTGCACCTATAATGTCCTTAAAATGTCCACAAGGAGTCTCAACAAAAGGAGTCGACAACAAAATTGCTATATTTTCCAGTGTGGTCAAAAATAAAGTGTTGCTGTATGGAAAACAAAAAAAAACCTTGAGAAACTCTTTAAACTCAATGCCTCACTCTAGTATAAAACGAACAGCATCTATTTATCAGAGTCCTGATTAACATTACACAACACTGAAAGCAAAACTTAGCTGAAAATATATTTTTTCCTGTTCCGCGCTGCTCTTTTCGATTTTGTTGGACTAACCCAACGGTGTGATTGCTTTTTTTAAACCCCAGAATCAGGATACAGTGGGGCAAAAAAGTATTTAGTCAGCCACCAATTGTGTAAGTTCTCCCACTTAAAAAGATCAGAGAGGCCTGTAATTTTCATCATAGGTATACCTCAACTATGAGAGAAAAAATGAGGAAAAAAAATCCAGAAAATCACATTGTCTGATTTTTAAAGAATTTATTTGTAAATTATGGTGGAAAATAAGTATTTGGTCACCTACAAACAAGTAAGATTTCTGGCTTTCACAGACCTGTAACTTCTTTAAGAGGCTCCTCGGTCCTCCACTCGTTACCTGTATTAATGGCACCTGTGTGAACTCGTTATCAGTATAAAAGACACCTGTCCACAACCTCAAACAGTCACGCTCCAAACTCCAACTATGGCCAAGACCAAAGAGCTGTCAAAGGACACCAGAAACAAAATTGTAGACCTTCACCAGGCTGGGAAGACTGAATCTGCAATAGGTAAGCAGCTTGGTGTGAAGAAATCAACTGTGGGAGCAATTATTAGAAAATGGAAGACATACAAGACCACTGATAATCTCCCTCGATCTGGGGCTCCACGCAAGATCTCACCCCGTGGGGTCAAAATGATCACAAGAACGGTGAGCAAAAATCCCAGAACCACACGGAGGGACCTAGTGAATGACCTGCAGAGAGCTGGGACCAAAGTAACAAAGGCTACCATCAGTAACACACTACGCCGCCAGGGACTCAAATCCTGCAGTGCCAGACGTGTCCCCTTGCTGAAGCCAGGACACGTCCAGGCCCGTCTGCGGTTTGCTAGAGAGCATTTGGATGATCCAGAAGAGGATTGGGAGAACATCATATGGTCAGATGAAACCAAAATAGAACTTTTTGGTAGAAACTCAACTTGTCGTGTTTGGAGGGGAAAGAATGCTGAGTTGGATCCAAAGAACACCATACCTACTGTAAAGCATGGGGGTGGAAACATCATGCTTTGGGGCTGTTTTTCTGCAAGGGGACCAGGACGACTGATCCGTGTAAAGGAAAGAATGAATGGGGCCATGTATCATAAGATTTTGAGTGAAAACCTCCTTCCATCAGCAAGGGCATTGAAAATGAGACGTGGCTGGGTCTTTCAGCATGACAATGATCCCAAACTCACCGCCCGGGCAACGAAGGAGTGGCTTCGTAAGAAGCATTTCAAGGTCCTGGAGTGGCCTAGCCAGTCTCCAGATCTCAACCCCATAGAAAATCTCTGGAGGGAGTTGAAAGTCCGTGTTGCCCAGCGTCAGCCCCAAAACATCACTGCTCTAGAGGAGATCTGCATGGAGGAATGGGCCAAAATACCAGCAACAGTGTGTGAAAACCTTGTGAAGACTTACAGAAAACGTTTGACCTCTGTCATTGCCAACAAAGGCTATATAACAAAGTATTGAGATTAACTTTTGTTATTGACCAAATACTTATTTTCCACCATAATTTGCAAATAAATTCTTTAAAAATCAGACAATGTGATTTTCTGGATTTTTTTTCCTCATTTTGTCTCTCATAGTTGAGGTATACCTATGATGAAAATTACAGGCCTCTCTGATCTTTTTAAGTGGGAGAACTTACACAATTGGTGGCTGACTAAATACTTTTTTGCCCCACTGTATATCATGTAACATGTCTGTGTTTGCCCATGAGCCTGTAAGTTCCATCTCCTCTAACGTCTCAGAAGATATTCTGGATCCAAAATGAATTTCTGACAACATTAAAACCTCGTAGTTTTGCTTATTGACTTTTTAATGTGCTCTTAGTTCAGATAGTAACATTTTGTGAGTTTGATATAAAAACTAGGGCCGGGACTCGATTAAAAATTTTAATCTAATTAATTAGAGGCTTTGTAATTAATTAATCAAAATTAATCGCATTTCAAACGCATATAAATATTTGACCAGAGAACAGTGAGAATTTTTTTCAAACGGATTTTTAGTATACCATTGAATCATGACTGAATACACATAAGCTTAAGCAACAAAATATTGTTTATTTTTGTTCAACCAAGTCCAACAGACCAGTGCATTAAGTGTGGAAAATGTCTACACTTGTACTCGGAGTCGGGCTAACGTCCACGCTAGCTGCTATATGTTTAACATTGAGGTGATACTTCAGGCCCAATGTGCTGCGGTGATGTGCAAATTCCTTGCTGCATAGCTTGCACACATGCTCTTATCCACGCTTCCATCCAGTCATTTTTTATAACAAAACTTCCCATCCACGGGGCCAATCAAAGCGGTCGCTTCTTCATTCATGTTCACTGTGGTTTGTTGTTGTCCTAAATAATGAACGCTGGTAGGTGCTCCAGTATAATCGGTTCGCTGAAACTCATGAGAGATGTTCTGCAGTGCTTAAATAAGTGCGATTAAAATGCGTTAAAAAAATTAACGTGTTATTTTTGTGTAATTAATTAATCTTAACGCGGTAAAGTCCCAGCCCTAATAAAAACATAAATACTCTGCCTGTGTCAACATGTCCCTGTTGTTTGGTTTTGTTTAACCTGCAGAAATCTTATTGGCTGAATGAAGAAACTCTGTGAGAGTTGCGTGTTTGAAACCGTTCAGAACGTATGTTCAGTTACAAACAGTATAGCTGAACTGATTTACAGTAAAGACAACAGAACAGTGTGTTGTCTTCAAAGCAAAGTCAGGCGATAGACTGGCTCTTTGTCAGGAACACAGATGATACGTGACTTCAAGATGGTATCCATACACCACTGTGAGACCATGAACATGTGATCTGCAAACACAATAGGAGGCATGTTTGTAAGAAGACATTGCCTTTAAGTTAGCTGCATCAGAGAGCAGAAGCTCAGAAGTGCAGAATCCATCAGGCCTGTATGTCCCTGGCGGGGTTGGTGATGGATTTCTCCAGCTCGTTGTCTTTTCTTAAATTTGTGTGAACTTTCTCCTTTGGGAGAAGTATCTTGGCTCTCACCTCAGCTCAAGTCTCTGTGGCAGCAGCACTCCCTGGATCTTAGTCCTCATTGTGATGCAACATGTTTGGCTGAACCTGCTGAACCCTAGACAACACATGCATGAGGAGTCATCTAAGGACAGTACACTACTGCACCAACATCTTCAGTCTCAGACAACATAATGGCATTATGTAAGCTCCAAAGAAAAGCAGAAATGACTGAATGTTTAAGGGAAGTGAAGGGGATGCAGGGAGAGTCTGATAGGAAGGGATCTGCCTCATCATCTGTTGGGATTCTTGGAAGTGACGCAAGTTACAGTGTGTGTTCTGAGGCTGCACCGATATGGCCATCTTATCACAGGTCCACTCCCCTATGCTCTCTGTCCTAATGGCTTCAAGCTGTAATGTGTTTCCTGAGTCAAGACATGGCAGGTAAACATAAGAATACCGGAACCAGGCAGGACACAATATGCACCGCTGCGTTTGTCAGTCGCTCAGGTAGAAATTGAAAATTAGAAAGCAAATGGACTCGGGGGTCACCAGTGTTTTCTTTTCAGTGCGGAATTCAGTGTGTTGTTGTCAGGTGGATGACTGTGGTTGTTACTATCTTCAATACCACTCACCACGAATATATGTGGTGAGTAATTGGTTATTTGAAGTTGCCTTAAATTGTGTTGCTAATTTTGACTCTAGAGGAATGTTGTAAAATTGCAGCCGCATATTAAAGAGGTGATCCATTGAAATTGTTATTATCTGCACCACCGCAAACCTGATCCAAGCTTCCTCGCATTGGAAATTGTTTTCTGATAATGGATAAAAGAAACACTCAGCTATAACTTTAATATTTAGAACTTATAAATGAGACTTGCTGAAAGGCATTGCTTTCATAGAAGACAATCCTCTTGAACACATGGATTTTTTTTACTGCTTGGCCATCTCTTCTTAACCTTGTCTGAACATGTTTTGGAAAATTTGATCTGTCTAAATACTGTAGAACTTGAATTACTGTGGTTTAGTATGCTTTAAAATGTACTTATCATTTTTCCTGATACACAGGAATCCAGTTTTTGTAAGGAATTATTCCACCTCATTTAGTTGCAGTACATTTATACCCCACTCCAAACATCAGTATATTTTTCCATCATTCTAAATATATTAGATTTGGAGAGAAAATTGTTTGTTTTTTAATGAACACCCATACATCCAGTCATTAACACTGATATGTGAATTAATGTACCCTTGTTTCATCATGTGTTTTCTAAACTCATGCTGATTTTAAACATCATGTAAAGCCTTCTTCTAAGCAGCCTTATCGAGACATGTTGTGTCTAATGATCGGAGCTGGAACCTTTCATTTGTTTCATGTGGGTTTCATTACTCTCGTCACAGTGATGATGTTGAAATCCAGCTTTGAAACATGTTCAGTACTGTTCTGTGGTATTATAGTGTTGCTCTGGTATTGAAACAATACCGGATGCCTCTCTCCTCCTTAGTAAAGAAATGGAAACTGCTCACGTTGAACAAATTGGAAAAAGTCACAATCTGTGTCGTGAAGCATCACTTTTTATTTGAAGTAATTTAATGTGACCTTGTTTCAACAATACCTGCTGCCGCCTACACTCCTTACCTTTCCATGAAACGTCCAGTAGAAAGGATGACCTATCATTCATGAAGTTACTACCTTTTACAGCATTTCCAGTTTTTAAAAATAGGCGACAAGTTCATTAAGGTAACCGAGTTGAACATCAAATCTTGGCTGCCAGCAGATGGCCTCCTGATAGTGAACCAGGTTCTTTCTTGTGTCTTGAACACTGGAGTTATTATGAAAAAAACTGAAAACTTGAAATAATCAATTATCAGAGAAGGAATATGGTGGAAGCTTGATTCTGACTTTGTTTTCTTTAATCATGGATAGAGGAATGACTGACATGACCTGCTAAATATAAGACAACCTAATGGTCAAACCAGCAAATGCACAGTTATAAATTATACTCGGGTACAACGATAACAGCAAGTACCCAGGCAAAGCAAAACAAACATGGCTGCGCCGGTGGATGTACGCATAAAAGCGGCTATTGAATCTGTTTTAGGAAAACTAGAGATGATTTCTTGGTTGAAAAAAGAGTAAAGGGAAGCAATTTGTGCATTTCTTGATGGTAACGTTGTTCATGCTTTTCTCCCTACTGGATTTGGCAAGACCTTGATTTACTGTGATTTGCTAAAGACAAATTATGGTAGGCGGACACTTGCTGGTGCATCCTCCAATCAGCTCAAAATATTATACCAGATGGCCCTCACTTTTTCAGACACTTTCAGAAAGAGCAATCCCAGATCTATGTGTAGCACCGGCTGGACACGTGGGGCTACACATAGATCTGGAAGAGCCAGGTTATTGTCTTGATGCATTTCGGTAAATCCACACTATGTTTATTTGTTATTTTTTTCTGTCAGTGGTGGAGCCTTCATGGGTCTTTTTCATTGGAGCCCATTGTGGTACAAAATGCCATGGATTGTGGGATCAGAAAGTGATGAACTTTGACCTTTGACTTCAGCTTTAATTGTTATAGATGGTTTGCTTTGCTCAATTTCCAACATCTGCACTCTGTGTTTGATCAACTGGCATATATTAAAAATTTTAAACCAGGAAGGATTGAAGGGTGGAAGTAATCAAAGTGTGTCTTATTCTTTTATGTTTTAAGTCCCACCCCTTCCATGTAATTAACCTTCTTAAAAATAAAAGTACACCTGAGGTAATTTTTCTTGTCATTGACTTTTCCTGATTCACACAGTTTGTACTTGCTGCTGCTTGTTTAAATATGAATTTGTCTTTGATTTGTAATTAGTTGTTCCATGCTAAGAAATACAGATGTGTTCTGGCTCTAAAAATATTTTTAAAAAGCTGCTCTCGTTAGCGGATAGAAGAAGAAGAAGAAGAAGAAGGCAGCAGATGTGTCTGGAGTAGATTTTATACGTTGATGGTCACATTAGCAAAGAAGATGACACCCAGTGGTACCTCCAGAACATTTCTGTCAGATGGGGCCACTTAAAATTTTGGGGTGGCACACCAAAACTAAAAGCTATAACTGAATTTTGGGAATTCCATCATGCTGCTGTATTATAGATGAGTCTAAGACTTTGTAACACAGTGGTTATGGAAAAAAATATGCTTTTGTACAATTTTTGGGTCATTTTGATTAGTTCATACAAACACACTGACTCCACCCTCATGCAAAGTCTTGTCAGATCAGATGGTACAACCCGCGGTCTCACTGAAAGTACGATGTACTTTATAAACATATCAATCATGTAATTTTACCAACATAAAAGCAGATTTGTTATGGAAACTGAAAGAGTGGGGAACATTTTCTTATTAAAAGTTCCTGGATAAAAATGGCCACATTTGCGTGATGTTTGTCTGTGTTATACATTCAGAGGTAGATTCTTGGGGAATGCCTTACACATGTAAGTCTGAATTATTATTTTTGAGATGTTTATGGCCATCGTAAGATAACATAGAACAGTTGACATTTTGAAAATTAGTATAAATATTGATTCAGTCTGTTTTGACTGTTTTAGGAAGGGGAGTCATTCTTGGCTGAAAGCTGTGGAAAATGAGATTTTTTAATAGCAAGAACATTATAGGAATAAATGCTGGTTCTTTTAATCTATGAAAGTCTACAGAACCAGTCAACTCTGGACAAACCAAAAGGAAATCTGGGAATTAAAAAAACAAAACTAATCTAGTTGTATTATTATAATATTTGTTGTTGTTATTGTTATTACTATCATCAGCAATTATAAATCTGATTTGTCAGTAACAGACTGTAACAGACCAGGCTGTGCTCTGCTCTGTCAGACCACAGCGATAAACATGAGAAAGTTTCTGAAATGTTGAGGCAAAATACTTAAAAAACAAACAAACAGCTAAATTAAATATGTTTTTTTAAAGAAATTTTGTGAAAATTAACTGTAGCAATCTTTAAAGCTGATAAAATGTATTTTTGTTTTGATTTATGCATCTGACTAAAAAATATTCCAACGGACTCTAATATCTGGAAAATTTTCTGGTGATGTGTCTGATATCTTAGCAGACCTCTTGGATGTCTTTCTGTCCTTGTGACTTCAGACCCTGTGTGTTTTCCGTTTGGTCATGTTATCGAGCTACAAACTGACCTCAATGATCTCAATCTGTCCACACCTCCGTCCAAGGCTCCTCAACTAAACTCCCTTTTCCAGTGGAAAATTGATGATTTGGCCCTGAGCAGAAACAGTGCGTCCAATTTAAATTGCTGTTAACTTTAAGAGGGGTTATTCAAGCTAAAATTTTCACTGCCTTTATAATTATAACAATTATTATGTGGTACCAAAGTCCCATTTAGCCAACTGTGAGTGCACAACTAAAACGAAATTGACAATATGGGATTTCCCTTCCTTTTTTGCAACTGCTTTTAACAGATTGATAATTAACCGCTTGTTTGTGGTGGCATTTTGTGTATGTTTGTGGAGAGTGACACACCTTGCTGACCTGTGATGAACACTGGCTGAAGAAAGGAGAAACAGTTAACATTCACACCTCTGATTTCAAAGCATGTGTATGACTTTTCAATACTCCTTTTATTGAAGTTGCCAAATTTAAAGGCCACATTTCTCCAGCGAGTAAAACTGAAGAATCTGAGAAATCTCCAGTGCCTGGCTGTGGTATTTGAGCTGTGGTGACTGCCAATAGGATAAATGGAAAAGTGATCAGTTGCAGACTCACAAGTAGAAGGACTGGAGAAGACAAGTGGAGGGATTGCTTCATCTTGAATTTATATATAAAAATTAAAAGGCTTCATTAATCCCTTAAAAATAGAGATACTAATATCAAGCATAAGCGATAACCAACAAGATTTGCACCAATATGTTGTTTAAGTTTTCTTTTCTTCTCTGGAACTGTATTCACTTTTAAGAGACAACCAAAGAGATAACGAGAAGATAAATCTCTAAAAACTAGGTTGAGTAATTTTCCACCGATATAATCACTGCTGTTCACATTACACAGTAATGATACATACACTGGCCACAAAATAACATTTGACCCCCATACTTACCCCACCTCATAAGGTCTCACTGATTGAGTCCACAAAGCTCAGTGTTAACATTATAATTACAGACTTTGCCTGCAAAATATGATTACGGGGCCTAAAATTCTGGCCAGTTTGCCAGTGTGATTATTTTGTACTTCAATTGTTTCCAGTTTGTATGACAAAAAGCCAAGGATATTAATAGTAATTTGATGGGCCAAAGAGCAGAATACTGGCTAGGACCCCTTGAGCTAAAAGAGAAGCACAGGCATGAGTTTGGTATGTTTGTGAGCTAATCACCAGCAGGCGACCTGCACCATTCACTGCTCAAATCCAGGACAGAGTCTTTTAAAGCCAGTCATTATCTGTAATGCAGCTGCCTGTAAAATCTGGCTAGCTAATCCAGAAGTGAAGACAAATGTTGAACCTAAAGACAATCCAAATTTCAAATATTCACTGAAAATTTTTAAAATATACCAATAAATCAACTACTTCAAATTTCCTACACCAATGTGACTGAATGTTTCAGAGACTTGTTAGCAGGAACTACAGATGCAGATAAATCTGTAATTCTCCTCCCTGCAGCAAACAATCCTATATTTCTCCTGAAAAGTGGGTTAATTAAAGGCAAATGCGCCTACCGGTTTGCCTTTAGTATGTGATACAACAAAAGCAACTGTAAAAAGAAACAATTTGTTGTTTACTTTACAGATATACAAAAGTAGGATGTACAGTTTACTAAAATGACTATTATTCCTTAATACTGTACTCATATTTGAAACTAAGTATTAGCATTAGCCAGTAGCATTAGCCATCTGCATAGCACACCTCTCAATCAACCAAGCGTGCGCGCACGTATCCTGAAGAACTACCATTTACAAGTTGTTTACAACACTGCAAATACATGTGAATCATGGAGCAGCAACCACCTTAAATAATTATATAGATTGTATAAATGTAACTTACCCATGAAGTGTCCATCGTAGCAAAGTTGGCAGCGCATGTACGGATGAGAGCAGATGCTGGCTATCGTATCACAGACGCAGAGGGGCGGGACTTAAAGGTGCAACACATTTTTTTCACCTCAGTGGCGCTCTCTGGGAAGAAACTCCGGATAGCAGCTTTAATACCAGCTCACTGTGACCTTGAACAGAAACAAGCGGGTACAGAAGATGACTGACTGACTGTCAAACACCCATTAGTAGATAACTAGTAGCGGAAAAGCTGCAAAAAGGGGAACAGAAACTTCTTCAGCTGTTGTAAGAGTAAACAATATTTCAGTAGCAAAAAGGGGTGTGGTCTCATCCTGTGCTGCGATATTTCCTGATGTGCTTGGAGAAACACTGACCTGAACCCTGGGACAGCAGTAAATGTACAGCAGACTGTACAAACACCTAAACCAAGGAACAGAGCATCATTTGATCTCATGATGCTGCAGGAGGAGCAAGTGCACAGAATAGAACTTTGCAATATTATACAATTAGGGTGCATTCACACCAGTCCTGTTTAGTCCGCTTGAATTGAACTCTAGTTTGTTTGCACAGAAAGTCCGGTTCGTTATGTATGGGAGGTGTGAACGGGCAATCAAACTCTGATTCGGACCAAACAATTGAACTGTAGTCCGCCTAAAAACGTGGGTCTCGGTTAGATTCAAACGAACTCTGGTGCGGTTCGATTGCATGTGTGAACACAACCAAACCGAGACCGCACCAAAAGCAGGAAGTTACTATATTGTGCAGCCATCTCAGCCGCCTCGTGTAGTTCTCTGTCTTGTTATCTGCTCATTCTGAGTCCAGTGCTGCAGAATATTGATCTGGTACATTCACCAAACATAAAAGATCCCAAAACCACCAGAATCTGGTGCTAGTCCATGTTTGTTTATGTTTCACTCTCCCGTGGCAGCGCCAGGAAGTGCAGTAACAAGTAGTGCAGAAACTCTACACTTATGATATAATAGATACGGATCTGTAAGACGTCATTAGTGAACAAACTACAGTAGATTGTTCAAGCTTGTTCTATATTCTTATCAGGTGGAACAGTGAGTGGATGTATCGGCCTTTTTGGCATATAGCTTGATGTCATCCATGTAAAGGAGGTGGCTGATGTCTGCTCCATTTTGAAAATTGCGTCTGTACCCTGGTGCATTGTGGCACAGTTGGTAGCACTGTTGCCTTGCAGCAAGAAGGTCTTGGGTTCAAAACCAGGCTGGGACCTTTCTGCATGGAGTTTGCATGTTCTCCCCATGCATGTATGATTTTTCTCCAGGGACTCCGGCTTCCTCCCACAGACCAAAGATATGTATGAGGTTAATTTGTAACAAGTGAGTGGTTGTTTGTCTATTTGGGGCCCTGTGATGAACTGATAACCTGTCCAGGGTGTAACCCTGCCTTGTGCCCAATGACCACTGGAGATAGACACCAGCTCCCTGCGATCCTGAACAAGATTAAGTGGATAGATAATGACTAGACACACAAACCTGTTAACTCACTTTGTTTGTATGGGTAGTTGACAGGTTTGTGTGTCTGGACCTACAATCTTGAGCAACAGCTCTGTCGACCAACAGCTGGTGTTTGTCTCCTCTGATGTCAATGCTAGTTCCCTTCTGTGCTTCATGCATTGAGCCAAGTGCCTATTCAATTTAGCGACAGTGATGCCTGATAGGAGCTTCCATGTAGTACACAGGCAGGTGATTGGTTGATAGCTGACCGGTAATGCTTGACATGCAGCCCTTTGTGTGGTACTGTGTGTCACTTTATATGTGAATATTGCTTTTTTGTGTGTTTTTCTGTTTTTATATATACATTTTTGCTGTACCTTCTATGTAACTTTTGGTGAACTGTTTTGTGATGAATTGTGGAATTGGCATGAGTCTTTCACTTTAATTGAATGAGTTGATCAACTCATTCATGCCCAGGTGGGTTTATATGATGTAAGCCTTAAAATGTATCCAGTACCATGCAAACCTTATTATTTTGAGTTGTTTACATTAAAATTTTATGGAACTAAAGTGTTTATTTTCCTCCCCATCTGCTTCCAGTTTCCTTCAGGTATCAATCAGACATTAAGAAAACTTGCATTGCTAAGTTAACTTAACAGATCAGTTGCTATTGTCATATCAGTAATCTATGAGTAAGTCAATATTACCGTATATTTGTTCAAATACTTACTGTTATTATAAACAAGTTGTCCAGCTGAGAAAAAAGGGAAAAAGTACAATACAAGACACAATTACATCCACAGAAGCCAGATGTGATATGTTATCCATGACTTTATTGGGCTTTTAAAAATTGTTTATTGGTTTTTATTGGCCTCCAATCTGCTCATAAAGCCTGTGGGGTGTTCACAATGAGCTGTCATCAGTATGGATGTACACATTCACGTGTGCAGTCAGTGGAGCAGTACGATTTTAGAATAGAAAGGAGGAGTGTGTTTATATGTGTTCTCCACAGGGAGTAATTGCTTTGAATTTGCTTTAATGGATCTTTATGGAATGTTAGGAATTATTTCTTTCTGGGCTCTGCTGGTATCCCGACTCTTTGATCGGATTGTTTGGCCCCCTGCCCAAAGCCAAAGCTTTTTCTCTTTTCACCTAGCCACCATCCTTATCTCATCACTCAGTTTGAATCTCACTCTTCCTATTTTTGTTGTGAAGGAGAGAGAGAATTTGTATAGCACCAAGATGAGCTCGTCTGTTTGAATTTTCACTTTCTTCTTTGCTGTTAATGCAGTTGGCCAAGCAGTTGCCCCTCTCAGCTACTCATAGAGGGCCACTTTAAAGGCCCCAGCAAGAAGTTTGGCCTGGTCCTGACTCATTTGTCACTGAGAACACATGGTGGCATATGAGTTAGGACGCTGTGGTGGCCTCGCAATTACAGGGTCGACAGAAGGCAGCAAAGCCAAACAGATCAAGTGGCAAGGACGACTCCTCTGTGGCGGCGCTGAACTAAACATTCTGTTACTGTCATGTTTTGATGGACGGCCTGAAGCTGGAGGAGGGACATTATATGGGAAGACGGAGACTCATTTGGAGTCTTTTGTGTGCATATGTGTGGAAACATGGAGTACAAGCACAGCAAATTTTGTTTGGGTTTTTTTTTGGTCTCCACTTTCAGTTTATTCTCAATGAGTTTAACATTGTAAAAATACTGATCCAACAAATATGTGTTGGCAACTTCCCCTGGAAAGATTTTTGCACATGTTTTGAAAACTTTAAAAGGCCATTATGTGATCCTGCAGCAGTCAAACCGCACCCCTGTTTAGATTCCAGTATGGGCTGTTTTTATATACTTCTTCTGTCATTTTTTTTGTTTTGTTTTTTAAAATGAGTCACTGCTCTGTGACAGCAAAATTCAGTATGCTTATGTGTTTATATTTCCAAATCTTATTTCTTAAATGCATTCAGAAATGGAATGAGTGTTTTCCTATCAGTTATTGTGCATTTGAGAGAGCTGTGGGAAGGTGACGAAGCTGACCTTAGCCTCTGAGGCTGTGCCAGGTCATTGCATGCCAGCCTCCAAGTGATGAGGCCACATAGCTGAATGAAAAGAACAGGCCCTATAAAAACTGTTTGACAAATGGATGCATCAGTATTACATGGAGGGGAAAAGTAGGTGACAAGGATGAGACGGGCCACAGCAGGAAGGAGCCCTTATGGAAGAAAAGCAAAAGCTGAGGACGAACTCCATGCTGCTCATTAGGTTTGGGTGTGTATGGGAACGGCAGTAAACATGACATTTCTACTGCAGCCAGCAGAACGACTCCGGCATCAAATGACAGCCCTGCAGTACAATGAGTAGTAAAGCTGTGGTCACCAGAGCTGTTGCCCAGCCCAACTATCATCAGCTGCCACCACCTAGGAGTCCTCGAGTTGACTCAGATCTAGCACCAGGCCAGGGAGCAGGATGTCTTGAACTAGCTTGCACAAGTTGGATTCTCTCCCATAATGTATTCAAATGTTTTCTTACTAGAAAAACTGTCCCCAGAATCTTTGCTTCATAAAGGACATAAAGGGAAATATTATATGAAACTTAGCTGAATTTTCCAACTATCCCCAAATAGGGAAGTGTCCACCCATTACTAAAATTAAATTTGTCTCCAAGTTGATGCCACAGTTTCCTAACTGGCGCTTAAATCAGGCAAGTCTCCGGGTGTGTATCCTTGTTTTGTCATGTAATTATTGTCTGGGAAAACTCTCATAGTAAATGATAAGTTTACTCATTTATAGCTAGGCTCTTTTCAGGAGTTGTTTATTTCCAGAAAGTAGACAGTGTTTGAAAAGATTGAAAATTTCTCATTTGATAAATCAAGAACAAAGTTCGATGGAACAGTAAAAGCTGTTGGAGTGTTCAGTTTAACACAAAGAGTCTGTCTTTATGTGTGCCGTCTCTGTACTTTTTTTCACCATCACACTCGACCTTTTATGTTGGTGCACTGTTTAGTTTTTCACTTTTTTGGTTGAAGAGTGGTCTTTGATCAGTTAAACATGAGAGACGAGGTAATAAACTTATCATGCAGATGGCCCTGGTGCAACCTTAACAAAAAGATCCCCCTTGCCAGCACATTTTCCTGAGGTTATATTGAAAGATTCATGACATGTTTAACCACCTTTTCCTCACAGAAGACATATAATTTCTCTGCTTGGATGCATCTAACAGATCATCATCTTGCACTGTCCAATGTACTTCCTCTGGCTCCACAGTCGTTATAAAAGTAGTGGGTTTATTCATACTTTGAGTCCCAGTTTTGTCAACATGAAGGGTGGCTGTCATGGGCAAATAAGAGGACTGACTTTAGAGAACGAGTCAGACTGTATGTGACTGGCTTCTGTCTCCAGCCAGAAGCAACTGGGTGAAATGCTGCAGACAAAATGACTGGGAAGTTCTGTCAATGTCCTCTGTCAGAGATGTGTGTGTCTTTTTAATGTTTCATGAAATTGTAACTGAACCTCTGATTGTTTAGAATAATTGAATCAGATAGATGAGCTTAATAGAGGCTGTGTTTATAAAACAACAGTTTTATCTGGAAATTAATGGTTTTTAACTATGTTATATTTCCATGACTTTTTTTTACCACAAATTTTTGTTTTATATTGTAAAATTAATTCTGATTGGACAGTCAAGCTAACAGCTAGCCAGACTAGGGCCAGAGTGAGCACATTACTTCTCCACAGAACCCCACCTAGAAAAAATATCTGAACTATCCTTTCAAGCAGAGATTGTTGATGACCCCTGTCATTTTGAATAAATAATGGCATGCAGCTGCTGGGGTAGCCTGAACTAAACAAGATAGTACCAGATAGAGAATACTTTGTTCCAATGACCATTTGTGTTGTAGCTATCTGGCTTTTGGCAAAATTTATGAAATAGGTTACAAGTTTTTCTAGCTCTTTGTGCCCGGAAATCTGCCTCCAGTTATTGTAAAAACAAAAATAGAAAGCTTCTATTGTATCCAGAGCTTGTGAAGAATGTACTCCTAATACAACAGTGATAAGTGTCCCCTCAGGGAGTGGACTGACAGGCAACGCTTGAGTCTCAGTGTAAATTAGATGTTAACAGTCTTTGTGTACAAGTTGGCTTAAGATGAGGATTGCATTCAGCATCAGGGCTGAAGAGAGGATTGGGCATCTGTTTTGTTTATTCACCTGACCCGTGTGAGTCATGTTACTGAGATAAACCTTACAGCAACATGTCATATCAATACATCGCCCAATTCTCAGCTGCCCGTTTGATTCCTCCTCACTGTGCAGATGGTCATTTGTTTATTGTCTTCTTGCACTGTTATTAACTTTCACATTCCTGAGGATAGTGTCATATAATCAGGGAATTTGGCTGATCTTATTCACCTCCAGTGGTGACGAATTGCTTGAAACAGTGCCTCAGTATTAATTTCAAAAAGTAATTTCATTTAGCATATTAGTTTTAAATTGAAGAATCTTTGCATGTTTCTGAATAACTCAAATCAACAGTACAAAGATGTCTCCTGAGCATGTTTCCATTAGTGGAGCAGAGCTGACACTCTTGGTCTGTAGTACAAGTGGGTAATAGTGGTACAGTCACACTCAGTTATTTAGTGCTTCACAGCCAAACCTGTGACCTCAGTAATGTAAACATTTTCCTGTTTAGCGTCAGAATGAAGCCTCAGAATGCTTGTGTGTTGAAGTCGCGCTTAATTTACAGTGCCATATGTGATGCTTATTTTCAGCTGGCTCTGTGGCAACCATGGCAGTTTGATTTTGTTTGTGGCTTTGTGGAATGGAGAAGTATGCAGTGGTCACCCAACTGTGCTTAAATGGATCTATAGTGTTTGGTGCTGTTATTACTATGGAAATAGACGTTCTTCAGCGTGGACCAGAGATTCTTTATGCTAACACATCCCTCACATTGTACTGAGTTTTCTAAATCTCACTGTAATACAGACATTATTATTCTTATTAACATTGTTGGTAGCTGTGCTAAGTTTTGATAGTGTTTACCCAATTTATTTCTAGAAATAAACCGAGCTGTCACAGAGAAGAGGAAAAGTTTGCTGAAGCTGCAGAGAACAGACATAGCTTTGGTTTGGACTAGTGGCCAGTGGATAAGATTATAGTATAGTATTGGTTTTATGCTGTAGTAGATAAGGGGTGGGGTGGAGGCATCCCTGTGCAGTAATGTCAGGTTACAGAAAAGCCAGATTCAAATGCCTGGGAGGTGGAGACCTTTAATGTCCATGATTGTCCAGCTGGACCTGTGTGCCAGCCTAAATCAGCCCTTCAGCTCATAATGTTGTGTCATTTCCATTTTATGCATGCACTCACACATTCAACACAACACAGTCAGACACAAATGTGCCCTGAAGGAAGTCAGCAGATATAGCACACCACAGGGAGAAGCATGTGAACCACTCATACTTGGTAACACCCGTCTACAGGCTCAAGAGTGCCACCTCCAGTAGTTCACACCTCCACAGGGTGTCCCTGACAGCCTTAACAACATTTGTCTAAGTGCAAACATATTTTGGTAAAATCTTGAAAACATTTTCTAAGCAACCAGTCATTATCATCGGTAATTATCACTTTGCCTCAACTAGTTATGAGATAATAAAACATCCATTTAGGATGAAATGTGTTCTGTATTGAAGTACCACTTATTATGACTCTTTGCTTTTCAGTCAGTGGTGAAAACTGGACGTTTGCTCATCAGTCACGAGGCACCAGTAACAGGAGGCTTTGCAGCTGAAATAAGTTCCACTGTCCAGGTGAGTTCATGACATTTAACCCTAACCCTGGGAAAAAGTATTTGCTCCCTTACGCAAAGCAATTTCTAAAGCTTTGTTACTCCAGTGAACCCCAGCGAAAGCTATGATACACAAATAGAGAGAACATGGAACAGTGATAAACTCCCACAGGAGCGGCTATCCAACCAAAATCAAGATCTATCACCAGCTCTTGCAAATGCAGGATTGCAATTGTTGGCACCAAGAGTGACACAACCAGTTATTGGGGTTTAGGGGCAATTACTTTTTTACATAGGGCCATATAAGTTGGCCAGCTTTTTTCTCTTAGTAAAGGAAATTATCATTTAAAATCTGACATTTTGTATTCACTGAGGTTATTGTTTTCTGATATTAAAATCTGTCTGTTGATTGAAAACATTTAGCATCTACAAAAAAGAAGAAATATAACAAGAGGGCAAATACTTTTTTGCATGATTGTAATTGTGTATGGTTTTTCTATAAAAGTCCCACTTTGTAATAAAGCTCAAATAGCCTGTCACTGAACGCCCCAGAGTTGTGGTTTTCAAATTATAAGACGTGCCCTCTTATGGTAGGAGTTGGAGAGTTGAGGAGAAGCTTCGGAGGAAAATGTCAGGCAAAGACAGCAGCAAGTTCACAAAAGCTTTGCTCATCTTCACTCATACGTTTTAAAGAAGCTCTTAGCAGCAGCACCTTAAATGGGTATCCTGAGCTTAAAAAATGATTAACTTGTTTTTATTTATTTATGAAAATGCAAATTTTCTAAATACACGTTACAATTTCCTCTCAAATTAGGTAAGACAGAAGACAATTTAACAAAGATCCATAAATATTAACCCAATTATATTTGTTTTTATATGTATTTGAACTGTGTTGGGAGCCTGCAGGCATTTAGGCTACACATGTAAACAGTTTAAAATTGTAAAGACAGAATAATTTCTTGAAATAGTTGAATGGAGCATTTTAACTATTTTCAACATGTATAGGGAGTTTTTTGTTTTTAAAGAAAGTAAAAATGCAACAATAGTACAAGAGTTACAGAACTAGAGCTGAAAGTGTTTAGAGATAATTGTTACTTATCAACACATGATGTTTTGCAAGTTTCAGGTTTTGGGGGATTGTGAATACTGTGTAAGGTTTAACCAAAATTATTTTTGTCTTTAGAACTCAGTTGAGACATTGAGACCTTAAATGGGTTAAAATGTGACCAAACATGTATCCTGTTCTGAGTCAAATTGCATCCGTCTTTGTGTTTTGAGGTTGTTGAGTATGAGAAATGATCTTACTATAGCAGTAAGAACCACTGCCCTCATGATTGATTTCCTCTTCAGCAGTGACCCTCTCTATACCAGCTTCTGTGAAAGTCCTTGGACTGATTGTGCACAAGTTACAGTTTGTTTGCCGGAACCATTTCATTGTTGATGGGCATAACAAGTTGTCAAATTGAAAAATGGATCTTCATGTCACTTCCTGTTAGTCAAACGGGGCATTCTCCCCACTTTGTGAAGTCTTAAACGATCCATGAGTTATTCCTCTTATTCCAGCCTTTAACAGTAAGTATGAGTTAGACGTTGGCATGTTGGTTGACTGCACTGATGGTCACATGTTTTCAGATGTTTGGAGTGTGTTTACTGGAACGAAAACTTCAGAATTGAGTTATTCTCTAATTAACAGTTTGCAGGTTTTATTAAAAGTAGCAGAACTAAGTAAGTTTTGCTCTCGCTCTCCCCCTACTGGTCCCCTGTAAAAGCTCACTGTCGTAACGTTCCCCCGCCGCCGCCGCAGACCCCCCCCTCACCCTCCACCCCGCCGCCGACCCCCCAACAACCACGCGCAGAGAACGCTTTTGCAAGAAGAAAGAAAAACAAAACCAAGAAAATGTCTCGACAGGTGAGTATTATTGTCATCTTTGCGCTCCTAAGGGTGGCGTTGCTAACAACGGCAAGGGCTTCATGTTTGTATTTATGTACGTGAGTGTGAGTGCCGTAAAGCAGGTTTGTTCTCGCGAGATTAGTCGGGTCCGATCCACTGAAAGTTGCAAGTACTGCTTTCAGGACACAGACCCCGGAGGGAGGGGAGGGACCCATGAATCACCCCGCCAAGTCCTTGTTTACCCCCACAGGGACTCTAGAAAACATTTATTGAGGTGAAAAAACTTACTTAGTTCTGCTTTAAGCACTGCATCATATCATAGATGGTAAGCAATAAACTGTTAGAAAACAAAAAAATCATACTCACAAATGAAATGTTTGCCTGTTCTTTGGTAGCCTGGTAAATTAAACAAGAGATTTCAATGACATTTGTTTAGTACAATTAACACTACGGTTTACAGTCACATGAAAGAAAGAACATCTGACTTAGCTTACAAAGTTCATCCTTCTGTCAATGAAGAATGGATTAATATGAATATTTTCATTCATCAAAGAACATATAAGGCTGTCTGCTTTCATTCTAGAATTGGGAACTAAGATTACCTTATGATAAGAAATGAAATGATGAAGTTGAAGCCATTTGGTCAAGTCTTTACAATAACTTTGTGTGCAGTATCATGCAATTTTACAAGTTCTGTTGCAATCTTTTAGCACTCAGAGTAAATGTTGGGGACAACTGTCAGTCATTATCCCACCAGATTTTAGCGTGATGTCTGTAAAACTGACAATTATAACTTGAGCTGAATTGGCTCTAAAAACAGTAAATAGATTTTTTTTTGTTTGTTAGTAATATTGGTCACTGGTGAATTATTGTATTAGCTAGAAAATTATTACTGTTCCACAGCCCATAAAGTTAGACTAAACCTGAATAAAATCTTTCTTTTGAGACCATCTTGGTTCTTTATGTTTGTGAGCTTTCAAAGAGAAAGGAGAAAATTTTACTTTAAACTTCTTAGCATGAAGTTGTGAGCATTACAGTAGATACCAGAGATACCGGATACTTTTTTAAAATCAGATTTTAACTAGAGTTCATTATTCACTTTCCAATATCATAAAATGTTGTTGTCCGTGAAATATTTTTCCACTAAAGTGGTTCTAGTTCTAGATTTGCTGCGTTCTATTAGCACCAGTGTTTTCTAGTCTGATAAAACAGTGTTACAAAAGCACCAACTCTTTGTTTGGCCAGACGAAAGAACTGATTCAGCCAGAGGCTTGGGATGGAGTTTTAAAACCAACAACCTTTGACAATGTTTTGACTTCCATGTTTTAAAATTCAGCACAAAACAAAAGGAAAGGAGCTGCAACACCGAGGTAAAGTTGAAGCAGCGCTAACCAGAACAGAGCTCAGTGTCTCCCCTTCAGACTGTTTGTTTTACTATCACCAGTCATCAACGTGAAGGTTGATTGGTTCTCTGAATGGCTGTTTTAGTATTTTCTGTTCGTTCCAGTAAAACTTTATTTCTGTAGGACTTTTTTTTTCTTTTGACAGATTTCCTCTCACAAGCTGACCCTGCAGCAATCACTGCAATGTTCTGCTTGTTATTTATGTTTTGTTTTTTGTAATTTTATTTGGATGATATTTTTGTTTATTACAACTAGTTAATCAGGATACGGATTAAAAGGAGAAAGGAAATAAAAGAAAAAGAGAAAAAAGATTCTGCTAGACAAAAGCAAGAGCAGAGACACCACGGCATCAACCAACATCTGCATTTAAATTCTGATCATGTCACTACAAATGAATAATGGCACACTGCTTAATGCACAATATTCTTAGTGGTAGCTGCAGCCCAGTGTAGTGAGTGTCTGTGAACACCAGTGTGCATACCTGTGTGCATGGTTGCAGGTGTGACTATAAGGTTTCTCCATGAAACTGTTTAACAGTGGGTGTGAACCCTAACCCTAACCCCAATGACAGAGGGCCATTAGATGTCATTCTGTAGGATTTTAAACTAAAAGAATCCGGTATCCAGGACATGCTACATCATGCCAAGTGGTGGTAAATCACCGGAAAGTTGTTCAAAGACCATCATCTGTTTTCTTGCTCAGTTGGTGGTGAGGATAAAGACCTCATAAAGACCTTATTTTCAGCTATAAATACCTTTCGTATCGGAGGGAGACTTCTTGTTGCCTGTCAGGCTCATGCAAATTAGAAGCAGCCCACAGCCTACGTCTTTGTGCCCCCCTGTAAAAGTTAGGTAGCTCCTCAACAGGTCTTTCTCATTAGGGGAAACACTAAATTCCCTTCAAAAGCTAGTGTTTATACAAGACCGTTTCTTTAAAGACTTGAAGTGGATACAAGTAGGACCCCACGGAGTAAGAAGGTTATAGAAGATTTATGAAGGCAGGTTTTTGCAACCTCTTCTTACCAGTAGCCTAAAGCCTGAACCTGGAATCAGCAGTGCAAGTCTACTTTAGCTTATCTTTGAGATCAAAATCAAATTTCATTCATTCCAAGTCGTTTGACAAATTGACATTGCTCTGCAAAAATAGCCTTGAGGTGCATCTGCAGTTGAAACATGGTTCAAACTGCACTAACAGCCCCGTTACACACTGCTGAAAAACCTATATCCAACTCACTTTGATGAGGAAGAAAGAAGGTTACTTTATGTTGAGAAATATTTAGTTTAACTTAGTTTTTTAGACTTACAGAAGAATCAGGAATTGTTTTTCTATGTATCCAGGCTCATTGGTAGCGTGTTCTTATGGGTCAGGGATTGGCCTTTAATGGGTGCACCCTGAAGACAGAAGACCAATGACTTTCTTAAATATCAGATGTATCATAGAAACCCTGATATTTGATTAGTAAGTTATTTCAAAACAGTCCATCCATCCATCCATTCATTTTCGGAACCTGCGTCTCCCTGTTCAGGGTCGCAGGGAGCTGAAGCCTATATCCAGCGGTCTTTGGGCGAGAGCCGGGGGACACCCTGGACAGGTCGCCAGCCAAAACAGTACAGTATTAGCATACATCCCCACAGTCTTTACATCATTGCCTGTAAATGATCTGCATTTCTAAAGCTAAACATGAACACATGTTGTGAGCCTAAAACCAACTTCTTCCTGTATTCAGCTGAAATCAAGCAGCATGGATGATAAACAATGTGATATTGGCATTTTTTCCTTCCCGTCTAAATGCAGTCTCTATTTTGCGGGTGTTTCTGACAATCACGCACTTTATTTTTCCTTGTGTGTGTTTGTGTGTGAGTGTGACAGGAGTCACAATATCATCATTGCGATTTCAAGCCTCCGCTGGGAAGTATTTTTAAACCCTGCTGCACCACCGTAGGACAAACTTTTTTTTCCCATGTTAACATATTTTTATTCTGACATTTAAGTCTATTACATATAATGATCTACTTCCATAAAGCTAAACAATGATTTGAATGAAATCTGAGTTGTGTGGCCATTCCCTGTCCAGTTTTGGTGGCAGACAGTCAGACTACTGTATTTTCCTCCCACTTCCAGTAAATTTATTTAGAGGAGATTACAGATCTCATCCAGACTAAAGAGCAAACTCCGTGGTGCTGTCCGACTGTTTGTCGACATGCAGAGAAAAGGTCATGGAGTTGTTGCGTTCTAATTTAGACCGACATGGGCTGTCACAGAAACACCTCCACTAATATGAGATAAGATAGAATGCAAAGAAAACATCTCTTTAGTTCATTATTTTATGCAATTTCAGAACTACCATCTAATACATCTGTGACAAAAAAATGTTTTTCAGTCAATCCACTTTACATGAAGAGTACATCAAACTTGATCTGACAAGAAAACATCTCATGAAGGAGTTTTGCATAAGAATTCAAGAGAACGCAACATAGACGCTGGCAAAGTTTGTGGAGTTCGTGCAGATGAGCCTGATCTTTGCTAAAGAAAACACAATCTACCATTGTGTTAGGAGCCAGCTGTGGTTTATGTTAGTGCTGCTTCACTGGACTCTGAGACAGGAATGAAGAGTCAGTCTTTTGAATAATTTGACTTCTGATATTTTAATCTCATGACGCCTGTCATATTGTGTTAGTGACTAAGAAATTTACAAGTGCAAACAAAACTTGCTTGCATTCTGTTGTAGATGAAGTACAGTTATTCATTAAAAAAAAGTTTTTAAAGAGGCCCTTCCATTAAAAACAGTTTTTCTGAGGTTTCTCTTGAATATTTTAGTTCCACAGGTGTTCTTACCTTCATAGTGGGTGTGAAAACAGGTCAATAACTTCTCTCTCAGTTTTAATCTCTCAAACTACGCAGGTGGCGATAACACCCGATTTCTCCTGAGTCTAAACGGCCTGTATCTGTTTCACCGTAACTCCTTCGTTTGTTAGTATTCAGCAGCTCCTGCAGTTGAAACCATGCCTAGCATGCTGCTGGCTAAAAGCTGTAGCATAAGACGTAGCAAACAGGAAGACACGATGTCTGACGTTGCCATGCACAGCGGGGCAGGAAACAATGTTCTCTGCTCTCATAGGCTAGTTTGTTAGTCAATCAGAGTCCAGCAAATTCGAACAAATAATGAATATGAACGAGCTGCTGACGAAGCAGCCTGACGGAAGGAGCTGGAACCACCCGAATTTTAATGCAGACAGATTGAAAGGTCTGTTAATAAGTGTTTCCTGACGTTTTTTAGATATAAAATGTTTCATATTACTGGTTAATACTTAAGAAATAACCACAAAGTCCTGAAATGTGTATGAAATGGCCTCTTTAAAGCGTTTTCACAATTTATTTTACATCTACTCAAATCTACTTTGAAATGTCCCTGCTGAGTTTAAATAGCGTTCGCAGCCCCTCGAGCTATGAGCATTTGGCAGAACATGATAGTAATGACAACTTAAAGGGGAAAATGCTAAGATGATCCTTTCACATCACAATGGCTCACTGCTTGTTTTCAGGATGTGTCACAACCTGTTGGGGTGAATCTGTCTTGAGTGATTTCATATTCAAAACGAAGGAGGATGCAGATCAGTAAAGAGCAGAGGAGGCTTTGTTAAACCCATTGTCTCACATTGATTAAAGCTAATCACCGTTAATTATCACTGTTAATTACTCGGGTGGAGCAGCCTGCCAGTCCTAAGATGTTGGGTCCAACATCCAGGCAGAGTAAAGCCCTGCATGTCAAATCAGATAAGATGTAGTGAGACTGATGTTAATCCCATGTTCTAGTCTTACTCCTATCCATACATTTTGAGTGTGCCTCAGTTCCCTAAACCACAAGTGTTTGCTATGAAAAAAAACACTTTCAAAAACTGATCTGCCTTTTGTAGTTTGTTTTACATAAACAGATAAGATGTGTTTTATCTGGAGTTCTAGTATTTAGGGTAACATTACCCAACTTACTACAGACATTTTTTTAGGAAAGATCGCAGGCTTCTAAATGTAATCGGAATAACACCAAACTAAATATTGTATTGCTTGTGTTTTAATTATGAAACATTTAAACAAACAAAAAAAAAAAAAACTCATGCGCACATGAGTTTGTTTGCTAAAAGAATTCATAACACGGTTTATAAGTGTACCCTTAAAATCTCCTTTTACTGATTTCATCCTGTCCTTAAATCACATGAAGTTGTGACTTCAAGAACTTGGCATGAAAATCATCTTTTGGGGGGTAGAACTAAATGTTATGAAGAAGGGAAAATGGGATTTGCCTTTCAGGCATGATCCTTTCTTTATTGGCTCAGTTTCAAATGCGAAGGTTCAAAAACAGTATTTGTATCTTCTTTTGAATGTTGTGAGCACAAGCTACGTGTAACATTTTAATATATTAAGGAGGGACGTGACACTCTTGTCATCATAAGCTGAAAACACCTGGTAAACTTTTCCACAAAGTGTGAAACCATCAGATTTCTCCCACAGTTTTACTTCTATCTCTAAAATTAACATAAAAGCAATTCAAAGTGAAATCTCACGTTTTGCTAACTGACATGGTAGCACATCACTCCATTGGCCTGTCTGTTACATTACAGTTTCAAGTGAGGGCCAAGTGAGGCGCCTGTACTGAAGTGTGTGATTGGATGGTTTTATGTACATGAGGTTGACATATCGTTGCAGCAAAAAAAGAAAAATACCACAAAGCTTGTTTTCCATTTTTCTGGCCGGTCTTTCTTATTGTTCTCTATTTTTACAAGTTGTAAAAGCACCAAAGAATGTCATCAAGTCTGATGTTCCCCATGAATCTGCCAGCTTCTTTATTAGATAAAAACAAAAGAAGTGTGTAACGTACATGTCTCATCTTGCACGATTTCACACTGCTTTCTGGCAGCATGTTGGAGGATTTATAATGTGTGATTCAATGGATGGCTGAGTGGGATTCAGTCACAGAGGTCACGTGGGTGTACGTCTTTCAACAGTTAACTAGTAAACTTTAGCTTTGGTGTCGCTTTAAGGTTGGGCTAATCTCAAACAGGTGCCTCAAATCGTCTTCAGCAAATCTGTGTGCATCTCAGTGTGTTTTTCTAATTCATCAGGGGGTTTGTCCTACTTAGAGTGTTTTGGTCTGCGTCATTCTGCTGGTGTCCATGGAAGAGGTCAGAAGTTTGTACGGACACGTGTCATTGCTTTTTTTGTATCTCAGCCAAACTGCCTGATCATTTCCCACTTCGAAGGATCCTGAATGAGACATTTCACCCTGATATTACACAATCATATATCACAAAGATTTTTAGATTCTGTCACAACCATTTTACACTTGTCTAGATTTACACTGTATTATACCTTTGTTTTGTTAGTCCTGCAAAGCAAAACTAGTATTTAATCCAACAAGTTTTTCCCCTCCAAAAAAAAACCACTGGATCATTTTCCTTTTTTTTCTTACTTTTTGGATTGACATGGACAACTAAGAATCTACACAAACTTATCTCAGCTCTATAGATGTGTAAATAAACTGTTAGAGGGGCTTGATCCTCCTAAATCCCAGATTAACTGTGATTTTTGGAAAATCCTTGGCCGAGCTACTGAGTCAAGTCAGTGGCTGTTCTACAGATGGTTAAAATTATGACACCCACAGTCTCAACTGTATGAAAGCCTCTTCAAACCTCACAAAGCCTGAAACTGAAAGATACTAATCTATTCTTAAAGAGTCCCTTCCATTAAAAACAGTTTTTCTGAGGTTTCTGTTGAATATTTTAGCTCCACAGGTGTTCTTACCTTCATAGTGGGTGAAAACAGGTCAACAACTTCTCTTTCAGTTTTAATCTCAAACTACGCAGGTGGTGATAAAACCCGAGTTCTCCCGAGTTTGAACGGCCTGTATCTGTTTCATCACAACTCCTTTGTTCGTTAGTATTTGGCAGCTACCGCAGTTGAAACCACGTCTAGCATGCTGCTGGCTAAAAGCTGTTAGCATAAGACGTAGCAAACAGGAAGAGAGAGCATCTGATGTTACTATGCACAGCGGGGCAGGAAACAGTTATACCTTGCTCTCATAGGCTAGTTTGTTAGCCAGTCCAAGTCCAGCAAATTTGAATAATGAATATAAACGAGCTGGAACCAGCTGAATTTTGATGCAGATAGATTGAAAGGTCTGTTAATCAGTGTTTCCTGACGTTTTTTAGATATATACTGTTTCATATTACTGGTTAATACTTAATAAATAACCACAAAGTCCTGAAATTTGTATGAAATGGCCTCTTTAAATGACATTTTAATAGTGTTTTCCTCAAACTGTTACACTGCACACTCCGAGGAATCATTTTGCTCACACATGGGCATAAATCACAGTTTAAAACACACATTTATAGATGCATGAATGTGTTTTCATACATCAAATTTAAAACAGTAAAAAAAGCCTGTCGTGGACAGACTTGAGGTCAAGCAGCTGAGTGTTAACTGGCCTTAAGGGTTTATCAGTGAAAAGTTGAACGAGGGGGAACTTATTTCTCCTTGCCATGAATATATTTTTTTTTATTATTAGTTTGTTTTCTTTGCCAGCAACATTCTAGTCCCAAGCCTCCTCTCTGGCCCCAGAGCCTCAGCTTCTCACACATCTGTTACAGGCTGCTGCGTTATCATTTTATTGTTGTCTTCAGGCTTCAGTCAGAATATTGAGATCTGGTGTCCAAGCATGTGGGTGTGAATTATGTAACTAAAGTAGTTATGAACTCATTTGACAGTTGTGGTTTCTGGTCAGTGAAACTTTTTTTTATTCAAATTATGTATTGACTGAATGAGTAAAAGCTGGTTAGAGCCATTTCTTTGGTGTCTGATTGTTAAATGTTCTCGTTTCACTTTTTCCTTTGCAGGAAGAGTGCTTCCTTAACCTGGAGGCTCCCATAAGTAGGGTCTGTGGTTATGACACCCCCTTTCCTCACATCTTTGAGCCCTTCTACATCCCAGACAAGTGGAAGTGCTTCGATGCAATCAAGAGGATGATCAACTACTAAAGCCCTGTCAGGTAAAAATCATTGGTTTGGTTATTTAAAAGGACTTTTAATGAAGGCAAATAATGTGTATCCAACAAATTCTCCATAGTCTGTGTAATTTATACTAATAATACAGACGTGGGAAGTTGAATTAACTGTGACATGCCAACAGAGATTTTTTTTATTCTGTTCCTTTTCAGTAAAAGACATACATGTAATCACTCCTGTGTGTTTTATCTCATCATGATCACCAGTCTGTTGTTACTAATATCACTCCATGATTTAATTTTGGTTAAACAATAAAACAGTCAAAAATTTGGTTAAGTAAGAGGCTCAGGATTAGCATGTATAAAGTGTTAGATTAACAGGTAGAATTACATTACTTGAGGTAACTTGCAAGAGGTTTTTAAATTAAATTTGATTTAAGGAAGCAGCTCATCAGTCAGTCAGTACATTGTTTTTTGGAAATACTGGACTGTTTTGCTGAATAACATTTATAAAGATGCTGCTTGCTTGTTTAATAAAGTGCAGTGACAGATTCTGTGTTGTTTGTAAGTCCCGTCACACGTCACGTTACACTCACAGTGCTGTTAGGAATGTGTGTGAGTTATCTGTATCCAGACTTTGTTTCCTTCTGGATGTTAAGACTTAGAGATTTTAGGATTCTGAAGAATCTGTAATGGCTGGATTCACATCAGCTCTTCCACATGTCAAACTGAAATCAGACCACCCACTGTTGATTTCAGTGAGAAGTGTAACCAGATCATGTGAGTCACGGATGTGCCCGTGAAAATCTGTACAGTCATAATGTGGATCTGATTCTTCAGACGAATCTGTTTCTTTATTGTTTGAAGGAATAATGAATAATCCTCTAACTTGGGACAGTCAAGGACCAGATTGTTTCAGAATTCCTTTTTAATTTTCACTGTCATCTTGAGTTATAACTGAAAATGTTGGCTTATAAAGAAGAATGATGCATATATTAGATACCTAATTGAATCCAACACATGTCACCTCTCATCATCACTGTTCAACTCAATCCAGTTCGACTTTTTCCTCATCTGTCACTCACTGTCAAGTTCCAAGTTATTCACTTACTGAGCCATATCTCCCTCTCCAGGGCCAACTTCGGGTAGACCTGAACTCCACGCACTCTCCCCACATTTATTCTTCATTCATCCAGCCAATGCAGTGTGGCCAGGAAAAATGTCGCCCAGCCAATCGGAAAGCAGTATCCAGATGGCTTCCATGTCCCCGTGTTCTCAGTATGAAAGACTGTTACCATTGCTCCAGATTGGAGAGCCTTGTTCTTTTGAGAGGGAGAAATGATGCAATCAACGATCAGTGAAAGTTTTGAGTTTGTCACATGATTCACACAGTGAATTGTCTCTTCAACAAAAACTATTTGTGTGAAACATTATATGATTATAACTGTCTGCCTGTTTGTTCTGTTACTTTTGATTCAAAGTGTTTAACCCGGTGTGATTTGACACTAAATGAATTGTAGTGTAATAAGTGATGGTCTTTTAAAGTAAAAGTATAGAAAACATTGTTGGAAACTTTTGGTTTGTTTCTTTAAATGTGTTAGAATTTCTGTTTTGCAACAAAATAAAATTCTCTCATGTGATCACAAGAACATGTTCCTGCTTTAAATACCAGGAAGTCCAAATGAATCCATCTGGTCTCCAACAGGTCCTAATAAGAAGTAAATAAAACTTTAGATAAAGAACATGTGACTTTATACCAGGTTATTAATCAATGCACAAAATAAATGTAAAATCCTGGAACTGAATTACAGCCTCTATAGCAGGTAGCAACCAGGTGATGTTAATTACATTCGATCTTGATCATACAGGTGTGCGTTAACACAACGCTGAGGATGAATGACACCAGGATCAGTGACCTCAGAGCAGCAACAAGTCATTTCCACACAATTTGGACTCCATTATTTTACAGTGAGAAAGATTATTCACATGTGAAAACATGTAAGACTTTGAGACTTTCCAAGTTTTAATCGGTCATGAAGTTCATGTGCAGTCCATGTTCGAAAAAATATAAAATACTCGGGAACTAAGTCTGAACTGACAGGCTTCAGTATGTTAAATCTTAAAATTCATGATTGACTGATTAAAGAAAGACTGAATAAATTTGGCTTGTTTGGAAGCGGTAAAGAGGGAATCCTCCTCACTCTGAAAAAGAAAAGGGCATCGTAGCTTCGGTTCACAAAGTTTCATCTGAAAGAACCACAAGACATCTGGAACAATGTCCTCAAAGTCAAGATGTTTGGCAATAATCCCCCACACCATGTTTAGTTACAACTCTATAAAGCATGTCAGAACAACCTCATCACTGTTGAGCTTTTCAGACGATATGATGATTTGAGCTTGTTTTGCTGCCACGGGCGTGTTACGGATATCGAGCCGACCATGAACTCCACCGTACGCTCAAGTATTTTAGAGAGAAAAATGAGGCCATCTGTCCGACAGCTGAAGATTAAGTAAAATTGGGTGCATGCAGCAATACAGTAATCTCAAGATCAATGTCAGATCAACAACAAAATTACAGGGGAAAAAAAAAGAAAAAAAATATGTTTCAGTGGTCCAAAGTCCAGAACCAGCTTGACTGTGAAAAGTACCATATCACCACAACAATGTGAAACACTGATGAGATCAAACGACAGGTATTAATGAGGTCGAATTTACCAAATATGGAGATCTGGTAATGAGCAGATTGTTTATGTCCTCATTTATAAATGCTCTGATTGAGAAAAACAAAGTTAAAACTTGTATTTTTACTGTAACTAGTTTTAGTTTTATGAAGACCTTCTCAGTCTCCAGTGTTACCTTTCCATGGACAACTTAACTGTCTTCTGCTGGAACTCTGCATCCTGCTACTGCCTGTTTTTGAGAAATCCTAAATACTGTAGATTAAAAAAAAACTATTACAGAAACGGCCTGTCAGGAAACTGTGTTCTAATCATGTTTCCATAAGAAGATAGTATGAAACAATGTTGAAACATTTCTTTGTATTTTATGACAGCAGGATCAACTCCGAAACATGACACACACACACACATTTGTTTTGTTATCCTTATGGGGACTGTCCATTGACTTCCATTGATTTTAGTAACTAGATTTATACCTAACCCAAACCCTTTTCCTAACCTTAACCATTACTGATCTATAACTAACCCTAAGACAAACTAAAACTCTATTCACACCATACCTATAAACCTAACCCCTAACCCTAAAAAGGGGAGTCCCCCTCATGCGGACCAGGCTTCGGTCCCCACAAGAACCCTCGGACCCCAGAAAGATAGTAAATGTCTGGAAACTGTTCTTCAGGAGGTTAGAAAAACAAGCCCACACACACACATAATGGCTGCTAAGAATCTCCAGTTATCCTAATATTATAACAATAACTGCTGAAATGATTTCTCTGTATTTGACCCATCTTTAAGAACCAGCAGGATAAAAAACTGTAAAGCACTTTTGAGGGTTGAGTATCATGCCTGAGGATATTTCCACACATGGCCTGCCAGAGCTTGGAATCAAACCAGCCATCTCCCACGTGGTGGGCAACCTTCCTTCCCTCCTGAGCCACGACCGCCCGACGTATGTAGTGTGAGATCTTGGATTGTGAGAGGAAACTGGAGAACCCAGAGACAGTGTGGATTGACTGTTAGAACGGTTGCTTACCACCAGACCACCATGCAGCTTTCACACAATAACAACTTCAACTGTGAACAAGTTCTGCAGATTTTATTGAAGTTCTGATCAACAGATGGCACTGAAAATACAACTTCTGGAATATTATCAAATAAATCTTGTGATGTCTCAGATTATGTTCTGTGGAGCGACTGCCTCTTAGGATTGTGTCAAACTGCAGTCAGCCATAAAGTTGAAAAAGAAACCAATATTTTTCATGACAATTTATTGGCATTCTTATTTCCAGCGAATTTCAAAGATAAATCCAACATAAACGAACTAATATTACACTTTTTAGCAGATTTTCGCCTGAATTTTTCCTCATCGCCACACTGAGCTTTTGTAGACTCCATGCCAGTCATCTTCTGGTACACATTAAGACAGGATTTTTGACCCAGACGCTCGTGCTGCTTGATCCGACCCCAGGGTTCCCTGAAGAGTGCATATAAAAAAGCATAAACATGTGGTGACAGATGTTCCGAGATGGTAAAATAACTTTAGTTGACATTTTGAATTGTATTTTCAGGGTGTTTATCCACATATGCTCAACATTCACTTTGGACATTACTGATGGTGTTTGCTCGTTTACTACTCATGCTGGGAGGAAAGAATAATTACCATGTTAATGAAACAGTACAAGAACACGAGGCATAAGGCAGACCAGATGGCCTCGTGCCTCGAGGTCTTTGTTTTAATTTGCATCTTAAATGCTGACCTAAACTCGTAAGTGGTGTTAAGGTGAAAGGTGAGACCTACTTCAAAGTGGGACTAAAAGTTAACAGACTGATGTTTTTCCTTATGGCACTTACTGAGATTTTAAAAGTTAGGGAAGTTGGGGACAAGTGAACAAGAGACGAGATGGCTCTAACACGAAATGTGCACACCAGAAAGAGTCAAAAGGAGTCCCATGGTTTTAATATGAAACAGTCATCTGGATCTTCTCTCTGCATTAAAGCTTTGGCTAGTTCTTCGTGTTATTTGGAAATATTTCTTGAGTATAGATGTCAAGATGTGAGCTGGCTTGTGCTTTCTTTGAAGTACTGCTTGCAGTATGTCACTTTGTTTTAATGAAAGTGACTTGAACTGCTTTGTTTGCTGCACAAGAGGACGGCATTATGGACGTCTTCCTGAATGATACACACAGCTGCTAAGTTCAACCGATTGGCAGCCTTTGTATCAGATGGTGGTTTACTAAAATAAACACATTAGGAATTGTTGTGATGAAAGTAGAATGTGTGTGTTTCAGAGTTAAAATGACCAGATCCCACTTCTGGGTCAATTCACTGCTTAAATTTCAAAAGTAGCCTTAAGATAGTCTAAAATCAGAAAAACTCTTTTTATGTTTTTCATAACCTGGTCAACACAATACAGCTATTGTTTGAGCTCAACAGCCAATCAGACGAACATGTTTTTACTATTCAGAGAGAATCTACTGAGGATTACAACGTTTTAGATAGTCCACCACAAACCCTGGTCAAAGTGTAAAGATAAAATGGATGTCATTTTGGTCTTGGTGCAAACAGGGACTTTAACCACGGTGGTGTGGCAGCCCCTCCTTTGGGTGGGGTGGCAGAGATGACCTCTCCTGGGTAGGAAGGCCATAATAGCATCTATGTTCTTGCAGTGTGTCATTACGCACTATATTTACATGAAAAGCAAAAACCAGGGGTGGTAGGTCACGATGTGAAGCTACGGGGGGTGAAGATGCTGTGGTGCATGTCGGATCACACAACCAGACATTACTGGTGATTATAGGACCGTTCCGCCTGTAATGTGGTCTATTGTGCGATTTAATGCTTGTAGAAGCACGTTTTACAGCATCATTAAACATTCATGGGATTTCTGTGATTTTTTTTTTGTTTCATTTATTCTCGATAGGTTGATTATTGCAGGTATAAGTTACAGAAGTCAGTATAATGGTTGATGTGCAAAATAATAAAAAGACGTTTATTTCATTTCCACTTTGTGGTAGTTGTTTTTTACTTTTTTATGCTGGATTAAAGACTTCAGGAACTTTTCTCTTAATGTCATTTAAAACTCTTTTTAATAGAAAGAAGCTGCTGATCAGAGCGCTGTCATTGTCACCTCCCAGCATTAAGGTCCCAGACTTTTTTGTTTGCACTTCCTGTGCCTCCTGCTTCCTTTCTAACATGTGTGTTTAAAAACACACGTTAGGTTAATTAGTCATTAGGAATTGACTGTGTTTGTATTTGTGTGGTTGTTTCTCTGGTGGTCCTGTGATGCCCTTGTGATTTGCTCAAGGTGTACAACACCTCCCCGTACGCTGACAGCTCAAATGACTAAAGTAAAACCCTGCTAGGTTTGTTAAAAACACAACAAAGTTAGAGATCCTGTCCGATCCTGTTTTGATTGCTAGTCTTCTGCAACAGTATTAAAAACAAGTAATTGTGCAGCTTTTTTGTACTGAGACAAGTTGAGTTTTCAGATCTTTCCTTTTTTAATTGTTAAATCTCCTTAGACATCCTCTAGGGTTTAAAGCTCATCACAGGTTTAAGTTTAACTTTGTATAGATTCTTAATTCATAATCATTTATATGTAACACACAAAAAATGATTTCTAAAACAAACTTTTACTTCCAAAAAAACATTTACACAAAACTGATGATAATTTACAACCGTAATGCAAATGCAATATACCAAGAAATTATATATAACTATATGAGTAATAGTAATAGTAATAATTCCGGAATAGCGCTATAACTGATGGCAGCTTGTTGGAGTAGCTCTGTGACTTAGCTAGCACTTGCTAGCATTTTTTTGTTCTTTTTGAGTATTTCTTGCTAGTTTTTTCTTCTGGAAATATTTTCTAAATACTTTTCTTCTGATTTGGATGCTGTGCTGATTGAGTTTTTTGCTTGATTTGTCACTTTTTTGCCACTTGTTATGATGCGTAACCATGGCAACAAGAGACTTGTTTACAAGTAAGAGCAGCTAACTGACATTTCTAAGGCTGAAATAATCCTCAAATTGAAAGTCTGGATCCCTGATGAGCTCAAAGAAGAAGACATGGATGCAGAGCAGGAGCAGAGTGAAGAGAGAGAAAGAGGAAGTTTAAACCTTCACTTCCATCAGTCATATTGACAAATGTGAGATCTCTTTGCTAACAAAATGGATGAACTTGAAACTTTGTTGAAATGCAGCATCATGTGTTTCACTGAGACATGACTAAAGGGACATCCTGGACTCCAGTGTGTCTCTGTCTGGCTTTCAAACAATATGGACAGACAGAGATTTGAAGAGGAGCGAAAAAAGAAGAGGAGTTTGTCAGCTGATCACATCTGCAGTTACCTGTTGGGGGCGGAGCATCAGAGTATGTGACATGAAGAGGCTGAACAGATGGATATGGAGGACTGATTCTGTCCTGGAGACTGAACTGGAGTCTCTTGAGTTGATTGTCCAAAGGAGGATGAAGAACATGATGGAAAACCCTCATCATCCTCTTCAGAACACAGTAACTCAACAACAGAGTGTCTTCAGTCAGAAGATTCTTCATAATCAGCTGCAGCACAGACCGCTACAGGAGATCCTTCCTGTCCACATCTAGAACCTTCTATAATGGCTTCCTGAAGAATAACTGAGCTACAACAACGCTTGAATTTCCCTTCGGGGATTAATAAAGTATTTTTGATTTGATTTGATTTGTAACATGCATGTAAGTTAAAATTTGTTAATAACTTCTGGCCATATATATAATCAATAATATTTGACCGTATGGGTTTATTGCAAAGATAAAATATTTTTAAAGACAGATTAATGCTAGTTAAAACGAATTATCTGAGTCATTTTCTAAACTGGATTAATACTCTTAAATCCATGTTTTGTCACTTAGCTGTAAACATGTACTTAAATTTGATGTCAGATATATAAATGTAAAGGGGCTGCATGGTGGTGCAGTTGGTAGTGCTGTTGCTTTACAGTGACAAGGTCCTGGGTTCAAATCTGGGCTGGAACCTTTCTGCATGGAGTTTACATGTTCTCCCTGTGCATGCAAGGGTTTTTTTCTGGAACTCCAGTTTCCTCCCACAGTCCAAAAACACGCAAGAAGTTAATCGGTTACTTTAAATTGTCCCTAGATGTGGCTGTTTGTCCATGTGTGGCCCTGCGATGGACTGGCAACCTGTCCAGGGTGTCCCCTGTCTCCTGCCCAATGACAGCTAGAGATAGGCACCAGTTCCCTCTGACCCTGAACAGGAAAAGCAGGTTTAGAAAATGGATGGAAATACAAATATAAATCCATATATTTGCAAAATCTGGTAAATCAAGTCACAATTAATGATACAGTTTTCAGCTTATGGCTCTTGACTGAATAAACTTGTATTTCACTGCTAATAAAAAGGACCAGTGAGATTTTTTTGAATAATAGACAGACTTTCTAATGGATTCGGGATAACCACCTCATATAGTCCCGTTCTATTGATAAGTCAAAACCCTGTGCTCTTATTTAAGAGCCTTGCTGCTGTCCCGACTCTGTTCTGGTCTTTCACATTGAAATACAGACAGAACAGATTACTGAGTTCAGATGTTCATGCATCACTCTCAGGGCACCGTAATGCAAAACAGGATGTAGCTTACATAGTATGTCTTCCTGGTAATGAGGAGGTATGCTGTTAAGGCTTAGCTAGACTTTAATACAACCATTTTAAAGCTCATTTTCATAAATTGTAGCCAATTCTGAATATCATGTTTTACCAAGATAAATATTGTGTAGTAGAACAAATTATAAACAAATAGGTTCAGCATCTTAAAACCTCAAATGATTATTTCACGTCATATTATCTGCCATTCTCATATATGTATACATAAATTAGTGCTTCCATATAATATGTAGAGTTGTATTTTAGCTTTTAACACTGTAACAGAAACCACGGGCTGTTTTTGTTCCGTTCATTCAAAGGTTCATTACACTATCAAATATTTACCTGTCATTTCACACACACACTCACACATGCACTCTGCACGAGGTTGCTGATGCCATCCAACGTAGAGAGTAAATTACACAGCTAATACTGTTTGTGTTTCCAAGCTGCGGTCCACTGCCTTCTTAAAACCCAACCGAGCGCTCACAACAGCACTGAAACACAAACCACATGTACATCTGTGTGCCGCCTGATGATCAGTCTTTCTCCTCTCCTTTAACTGGGCTATGTTCTTATTTTAGTATTTTTTTATTTATATTTTCAGTCAAATTAGGGATTGAGAATTGAATTTTAGGTTTGAGTAATAGCTTCCATGATGGGAGTGAGAGGAAGGATAAAACACTCTTAGTTCAATGAAGGTAATTTTGTCTGCCTGCTAGACCAGATGTTCTGTTTACCAGTGTCAACATTTTATGCACAAAGGCACTATTCAATTGCATCTGGCGTGAGTGGTGCTAATTATAGGGATAACTAAATAATTTCCTGCTTCAACAGGGTGAGTGTTGCATGTCTCTATCCCACACAGGAACAGCAACCAAGTGTTTCTGATTTGACTTGTACCCTCTTGTTAAAGGCTACATTTTTGTTCTCAGGTTTGATGGGAAGAACATCAAGGACTGTTCAATACAAATGCATGCCATTATTCAGACTAAAGGTGAAACATTTAGTGTTTACAGACAGTTATTTTTAAGCATATTGAATGGAAAATAGTGCAAAATACATATTTTTTTTGACTATTAGAAAATGTGATGTTCTTGGTGTGTAGATAAAAGTTATATTTAGGGCACATATGATATGGTTAGCCCCATTTGTAGGTATAATGGCCCCTTCCACAGTCCATAAGAACACAGCTGGAATGTGATAAATTTGGAAAATCATCTCCAGTTTTAAGGCAATAACATTGCTGTGGTCTCAGTATTTGCTAAATCCTTTTTTCATCTAATTTTGTGTCATCATCACTTTTAATGTGCAATATGGAACTTTTCCATTAAAAAAAACAATATATTTAAGAAAATAATGCCCCCACGCGGTGTTTAGAGGGGTGTAGAAATTAAATTTGAAGTAAAATATAATCAAATATTTATTTTGACGGGCATGACATTGGCATTTTGTTTACATCTACCAGACAATAGCTGGCAGAGTAGCGGGCACCATTGCAGGCTGCCTAATATGGTGAATAGTCCGTAAAATCAAGGTTGGTACTGTGGAGGGTAGCGGAGTCTGCAGCTCAAGCTCCTGCTTTATGACCTTATTGGCTTATGTGCCCAGCAGCGTCCTGTGTGGAAAAGTCTTTATTAGCAGCTCATGCTAATACAGAACGGCAGGCGGCTGAAGTGGAACTCCAGGCTGCAGGTTTGGCTGGAGGACATCTCGGAGGATGGTGTATATGGATGGATAAGAGAGGTGTGCAGAATGGCATGAGGAGGATGGAAGATCTTGGGAAGGTTCTCCCCTACATACTACCAGGACCTTCTTTCTGTTCTATAAACTATTCTTTTTGCTCTGTCAAATACTTTGTGTTATCTTAGGTTCTCTTGATCCATCCCTTTAGTTATGCTGATGTAGGTTTAGACTGCCTTTGTCAGGTTCAGTGAGCGGTGGCTGTGTGTTTTGTGTTTTTGTGTCGAGTGAGTATTCTTCCCAGGATAAGATCTTGTGGAGATCCTCCTCCTCATTGGACCTGCCTCTCCTCCGTGCATCTCTCCCTCCTCTTATTATCTCCTCCTCTTATTATTATTGTTGCTAATAACTTATCTTTCAAAAGAAATGACGACTGGCCCAAATCCATCTGTGTTTGTCTGCTGTCATCTCAGACCCAACCTAGTCAAGGCAGATGGTTCATCCTGGTTCTGGTTCTGCTGGAAGTTTCTTCCTGTTAGAAGGAAGTCATTTATTTCCACTGTCACCAATCCATGCTGCACAGGATTGTCTTGGAATGAACACAATCTACTTTCCTTTGATTAGCAACTTTTAACTAATTGGCACTTTATAGTTAATTGAATCTGCCTGTTTTTATGTTGTGGTCCTTTTTAAAATATCATTTATATCAGTAAGGAACTCTAATATCTGACAAAAAAAAGCTGCATCATCAACACACATTAAAAAAAGTATTTGCAAAAATCTCATGGACATGTGTTTTGGGTTGTTAAATTAATTTATTCCAAACAACTTTCACAATTTGTATTTAAATGATTGGGGTTTTGACAATAATCAACTGGGGACAAATTTTTGATAAAGGCCAGAATAATCTAGACACATATCAGAGTCATTGACTGTTTTTATAAAGTTGCTGTTTAATTAGTTAATCTCCTATAATGCATAATTTAAAAAATCATAAAGTTGTGTTTGAAATGTGGTTAAATTAATTTTGCTGAATACATTTAATGTAGGATTTCTTTGCTCAGAACACATTTTCCACCTGTGAACACAGAATGTTTATTCTAATCTGTTATGACTTCATTTTTGCCCCAAAACACAAAGATGAACTCGTGGGTGGTGAAGGACCTGACAAAATAAAGAAATGTAGGCAGCATGTAGCAGCAGGGGTGCATGGATGTCATGGAGGGAAATTTAGGAGTTCAGATTTCATATCCAGATTGAAGGAGTATGTTTGATAAATTCCAGATGGAAATATTACATATAAAGCAGCATTACAGCTCCCACTGACAGAACTGGTCAGACAAGTCAGTTTAAAATGCTTATTTGTTTGTTTGTTTACTTACTTAATATTATTTTTAGTATCTTGGCTTGACATGCTTTTTGTCTGATGGTATGAACATTCTTGTTCTTATTATATGAATGAAGCAAAAACAGAGCAGGCAGAGATTCTGTAGCTCTGAAGAAAACGTTCATCTTTCAACAAGTTGCATTTTTACAAGAGTACGTTTAGGGAAAATGTACAAAACCAGTTCTGGTTTTAGGTAGCAGACTTTGAGCATTCACAAAATGTACTGCACAATCAATTTATGTTCCGTTGTGCAACAATTCAAGGTGAAGGGATGTAACAGTAAACTCAAATAAAAAAAAATACTGTAAGATCTGTTACATCAAAAAAGGCATCAAATATGACGCTGTATAGTTCATGTTAAAAAACAACCAACTTTTGGTAGAAATAAGAGGTGGTTGAGGTCGATGCTCTCTGAGTGGTTTCTAGTTACCTCCACCAGGACGTACTGTATGTTCATGTTATCCTAAATGTGATTTCTTCTTTCCCCTGTCAGGTCTTTCCTCCATTAAGGCCTGGATCTCACTGGGTTTTTCTTTTTCTGTCACCCTCCTGCTTTGAGTGACAGAAACTCCTTAGATTGTGCAGCGCAAACAACTGTGACCTGATGTAAAAAAGTTCTGACACCTGTTAAATTAATGTATGTTTGAGCCAAGACATCATAGTCCTGTTTGCTTTGTGAATCGGATGCTGAAAAGGAGCTGATAGTGAGTGTAAATCATACACAAAGATGGAGGAAAAAAACAGGAGCAGTGTATTGTCATAGCTTTTACCTCAATTTAGATCTCACCTTTTCTCTCCCCTCAAGACGGTGCTACAGATTACTGTACGCCAAAACCACAAAAACAGTTTCTTCCCCCCAGCCATCCATCACTGTGTTACAGATGACGTCACAATGCCTAAAAATACTTATTTATCTTTCCATATGTCTGTTTATAAGCACATGAACTAATGTGAACCAGAACCAAACATTTCAAGCAATTCATGTCAATGATTTTATAAATATGTTCAACACTGACGAATGTGTCATGGAGCTAAAAGAACTGCTGTTAGCTAATCAGTCATTCATTGTTTCTCCCTGTTTATTTCAGGGATTTCTGTTTTCAGTCAGACAGTGTTTTGTTAGGGTTAGACTGCTTGTTTGGGGTCGCGAAAATATGCAGTTCCACTTGTCTTAAATTTACCCAGAAAGCAACAGCACAACATGTCTGCTCTCTGAAAAAGGAATATTGAATTTCTCTCTGGTCGTTGATTTCTTCTGTATTTACAGAACAAAAGACTATAAACATCAGCCTGTGGAAGGAATTGGACTGTAATGAATATTGTGTGCAATACAAATAAACTCAACTGAACTGAAGTGGTGGTTCCATTACAGCAGAAAATGATAAATGAGCTCAGCTGCAGAAACTGTGATATCTGAGCTGGTGTTAAGAAACAGTTGAAGCTGGTTTGTACTTCGATTTTTAGCATGTAAATTCAACATCAGCTGTTGTCTATCCACTGCGCTGTGCATGTTCTGTTCTGAAGTTCTGCAGGTAGTCAGCTGGAGCACACTCTGTTCTGCAGCTGGTCAGAAGAAAGATCAAGACCATGATACTTCACAATAAGCTGTATTTACAATGCTTCATCTCAATCCAACACTTTCTCACCCATCGGGACTAAAGTGCCCACCAAGAGAGACGAATGTAAACTTCCTTATTTTCTCATAACAAGATGATAAAGAACTTCCTCTCCTTGCTTACTTGCTCTAAGGTCTGTAATTAATCATTTCAGGCATTATCTACAAAAGGAAACATGATGGGAAGGAAGGCTCAGTTTACATTAGTATTTAAGCCATCCGTTTTATTTCATAGTGTCCTCTGGAATGCATGTGCAGCTGTTACCGCTACAGACTACAGAGCTCACAAAAATTAATTTCTTGTGACAGTTTTTTTTCCCCCAAAAAGAAAGAACTTTACTAGAGTAACAGCACAATGTAATATTATCCTCTCAGTAGCCTTTATTGGCTCATTTACTAAACTATGACCATAGCATCACATCAGCACGCTCTTTGAAATGGGTCCATTAGCATCTAATTAACGTTCTTTTGCTGACAAACTTTCACAGTTTGAAAACTCCAGCTGAGACTTCTGGCATCACTTATGTTTCTGAACCTTTAATGCAGTTTTACTTTTAATAAATGTTTGTAAATGCAGTGGAGTTATTCCAGATTCAGCTCGCAGATGTGTCAGACATGCCATTGATCAGCAAGAAGCACTGAAAAGTCTTGAAGGAATGCTTTTTTGAAGGGAGGGAAAAGAGGAGTCGTTCGAGGTCAACGAGGGGGAGATGTGTGAGGAGTAAAACATTTCACCTTTTTGAAGTGAGTTCCACTGTACTCGCATCTGGGATGGGAGCAACGCAGGAGTGAGGAGGACTGGTGAAATGGCAATAAACTTGCATTCTGACACTGCTGAGGTCACATCAGAGGAGTAAATTAAACTATTATCCCACAAAATATCCCCTAAAGGTAAAATATGAAGAGGATTCTTTCTCAAAGAAAAAGAGTGTCGAATAAAATTACTGCCTGAAGTGTTCCATCACAGATTAAATCAGTATTAAGTGATAAGATAACTGCTTACTAGTAAAGATATTATTGAAACCACCCTACTAGTTTGAATTTGGGTTGTTTAAGTATAAATAAGTTAAGGATAACGTGTTTTGCAGGATACTCCCTGACAGATTTTGGTATGTTCCTGCTAAGAATGCCTTTATCATGTCGCCAGCTTTCCTCAGATGCATTTCATTTGAACTTGGATCTGGCGCTGCGTTGCAGGAATACGTACAGAGTTAGGCAATGTAATATATTTGTCACAAGGGATGGAAGGGTGGAAATTCTTGGAAGTATTTGACAGCTATGTTGACAATACATGTATTTAAAAAGCAGAGTTAATATTGTAGTTATCCCTTTGGGAAATTATTTCTTCTGACCTGCTTGGCTGCCATCTGTGAGGCTCTCAGGGTCAGTTTTGGGTTTAGTATCTTTCTCAAGGACACTTTGACACATAGCCTAATGGGGACTGGGATTGAACCATCCACCTTCTGATCATTGAACAGTGGATCGACTCCGTCCTCAGCTTCACCTGATCCATATTACTGTAACATGTAGCCCAGTACTGCTCAACATTTCCCCCCACAGAATCTCATGCTAAAGCTTCAACAAGCAACAACAAAATGCTAGCTGATGAGGATCTATGCTGTCTCAAATAATCACAAAAGTGCTTTCAAATAGGATGCAATGTACATTTTTTCTGCATTTTGTTTGTCAGAAGTTGCTGTCAGGGTTCTGGGGTACTGAGGACCTTTTCCCCACTTTCTCCTTTTTTCCTCTTCTAAGCTTTAATCAACTTCTTCCTCCTTTTTCAGGTGAGTTCTGGCTGGTTTCTACTGTCCCACCACCTGGAGGAGTCTGCAGTAGTACGTGCAGCAGCAGCTAATTGGTCACACCTGGGACTAATCGGCTCATCATCACACCTCTGCCAGAGTACTTAAACCTTGCTGCAGCGCCATACTGTCTAGTAACTTCGGGTGATTGTCTCAGCCTGTATCGCTTGAATCTCTTGAATAAAACGATTTTGAAATGCATCTAAACTAAGTTCCTTAGTGCCAATTCCCCTGTTGATGTTTTTTCTCCTGTGCTCTGTTTCCAAGTTTTGCTCAATGTGCAGCCCTGGTTCTACGGTTACTCCTGGGGATTTCCTGGACAGTTTTTTGGATTGTAACCTGTGGCAGATAATCGCCTGTGAAGCATCTTCACTTTCCTGTGAACAAAGAAGGATTTCTGACTCAACCTCTCTTGTTCTGTCGACTCTGTTAACTGAACACAGTTTTGGTCCAGTTCAGTTCATCCGGTTCCTTGCTGCCTCCATCTCCTCGGGACTCACCTGCTTTCCTCTATTCCTTTTTCCTTAGATGATCTCAAGATCCTTCAAGTGTCTCTTGAGTCAGTAAGCTTTTCAGCTACTATTGTAAATTGTGCGACTTCATCTACAGTTACTCACTCACCTCTCATTTGCCTCCAAATCTGCGAGTTCCCTGGTTCCTGCTGCCTGCTCACTATCTGTGTTTGCAAACAAACTTGTACTTACCTTTTTTCCAGTCTTCTGGTTCCACATGAGTCCAGTTACCTTGCTGTTATGACAGGAACTTGGAACTGGGAATCACAGTCCCTCTGTAACCTGTTTTCTCATCACTGCTGAATAAATTTAACAAGCTCCTCTCAAAGTATTTCACTGCAATTTATGCCTTCAGACACTATCACAGCATGTTCACTTGTATAGACTGTATAATATTACAACATACAGACTGACACATTATTAAATATATACTCTTGTTGCAGTTGCTTTTTATGCATGAGGCATCCATGTTGGATTTTCAGGTCAGAACTGATGAGAAACCTTCAATTTTCCAACTTGGAACTCCAGCTTTAGAAAATGTTCCAATTGTTTTGCTTTTTTCCAACTTGGAACCCGGAAATTCAGAATTCAAATGGAAAGAAGCTCCTCGCAGGGAAAGAGGGAGCAAGGACAAAAACTCCTTACAAATTTATCACAGTTGGCCAGACCCAAAAATAAATAAGAAATGTAGGAAGTTACAGACTGAGTTCCAGGGATGATCAGTGTCTTGGCATTATTGATGAAGAGGAGGATGACAATACAAGTAGCAACTAAGAAGATCAGATTTAAGTTCTCAAGCATTTTTAGAGTTCATGATTTCCATTGCAATAATGTGATTTTTGCCTTACATTGTAATTCTAGTAAAAAATATAATGAAATGTTGAACACTAAAGTGGAATTGCTGCAATCTGAAGCTGTTTCAAATCACGTCAACTGTAAGTAAGAAAATAACAGTGTGAATTAACATGTATTTTTGACATTTATAGCTGTGTGAACGTTTATTCTGTATTTACACAAGCTACTTTGACAATTTGGAACTTTTAATTTGTTTTAAAGTGGCAGCAATTTAATTTAGTAACTGATTTGATGCATCAAAACCAAACAAAAACAATGTTTGTTTATATAACATCTGTGTTGATTTGATATTTAAACAATGTTATGTGTCACAATATGAATTTAATCACTCACAAGTTCACCTAAATCTACTTTTTTGTCTTAAGACTTAATTAAGCTTGATTCTGTGAACTTGTTTTTGTCCCGCTCATGTAGAGCAATGAAAAACATTTAAAGAGCTTTTAAAGGGCTTTACATAAAAAACACAGATGTGAAGATTTTGTTTTATAAATGAAACAATTTACAATAAATTTTTAATATTTATGTTTTACGATTTCTGGTGTTTATGGCAGATTCCATTCACAGAGCTGAAACATATCAAGATGGTGATAATGTCATAAACTGCCAAAAGTGCTTCACATCAAAACATGTAGGGAAGTTTATTTTTTGTTCATTTGTGTAAATTAATTCAAACTCCACGCTTAAAAAAAACGTGCATGTCCAAGTTGTCACACATTTAATCACAGATGAACTAAAACTGCACAAAGTTATGACAGTGGACAATGACCTGTTCTCCACTTGAAATATAGTTTAGAAAAGCACAAGAGGTAAAAAAAATAAATGTTTGCAAAAACATTTTACCTACAGTAAAGTGCACTCAGTGTTTAAGAGATGAGAGGAGAATGAAAGACTTTTGTTATTTAGAAACTGGCCTACTTGTCCTTTCAGTCAAAACTAAACTCTGTTTTTCCAAGCTGAGGTTGTTCTAAGAGCTACAGTATCAATAACAGTTCATAACTTTTCCACAAAAACCCACTTCAAAGGATCTAAACTATTGATTTAAGCTAAAAATCAGGGATACTTGGCATTGTTTAGGTACAGCTAGAAAAATAATTGTGGATAAAAACAAACAGCTGCTAAATATTTAGTGAAAATAAATCTATTGTCTGCCTTTTGTTTCTTCTCTTTTTTATTTATGACAGTAAAGGTGATGCTGCCTCCATGTGTGAGCACTACATAGACAAAAATATTACAAAGATTTAAGCAATTCCATATTTTCTACAGCAAATCCCATGTGTTATGTGACAGGTAAAAATATGAATGGGATCACACTTTATGTTCACACACTTAAATCAAGCCACTGAGGAAGAAACATTTTATTGTGTGTAATTTCTTCTGTGCTCCAGTGACAGAACCACCTTTCCTGCCTTTTGAACTCACTGACAGCTTCTGCTCCACATTCTCAAAGTGTGCAACCAAACCACAGACTCCTGTCACTGATGTGCTCCTTCAGTAAAAAAAAAAAAAACACACACACACAAAAAGTCACCTTACCAGTTATATTTTCAGTTTTGTCCATGGCTCTGTCTAAATGTTTATAATTTTCCATTTAGAAGCTTTGTTTTTGTTTTGGTATATTTAGCCGTCCCTCATCCTGGGCTCGGTGCCCGCTTGAGAGACACTCTCTAATTAGAACAGTAGAAATACATATTTAGAGCATTGTGGCTTTGGACATTCTCTTTATTTAAATCGCCAGTGAGAACAATTGAGGCAGCGATGGCTGCCTGCAGCAGGCGAGTTTCTCTCAGCACCAGGTCAGATTAGATCCTGTCAGAGGGACTGTAATGCAGTCTACTCTCTACAGAAGCTGAAAAATATTAATTTTTGTGTGTGTTGTTATTGTTGATTAAGTTTTAATTGTTGTGCAGCAAGTCTCATACACAATGCAAACTGGTGACAAATCTGGTAAGAATTTAGAATTGAAAAAAGGTTTTTGGCTCATTCACTCCATCAGTTATAATGAGTCATTCCTGAAAAGATTATAATTGTTGCTGCTTGTCATTAAGTCCAACCCAATCATGTGTGACATGGGTGATTTAAGACAGAATAATTAGACATTTTGTGAACAAACTCTTTAAATCTCCCTGTGGCTGTGTTGATAAGAGGAAGCTGTGTCTTAACACAGTTTTTGGTTTGTTTTCTTTTAGAAAGGCAGGATTGAGCAGGAAGTGTGGGCATAGCTGACAGACATTTAAGTACACTCCCCCACTGAGACTTTCAAAATATTTAAAAAGAAATAAAAAATTAAATCCTCAAAACATTCAGCTGTCTGCGGTTCCCAAATGAGTAGGTTGTTGGGAACAGCACTTATAACACATTATAATTTAGGGAATTAATCATATCAATTTGATACCGTTTTGACTAAAACGGTATGGCACTCGCGCTGTAAATGATACCCTTTAACAAATGCCTAGATTTTATTCTGGGATAAAAGGAAATCTGCATAGCAGCATATTGTGTGGGAGGTGGCATCTTTTTACTGAACATCATTTCCTCCAACTTTACACACCAATAAGATCCCACTTTTCATGACTCATTGGTTATTAGTTTTTCTGTGGAGACTGATGAAAGTTTAAACCATGACTTATTTAAACAGAAACAGGTGTAATATTCCCTTCAGGTTGGAAGTGAATTTTTGGGTCAAAGATTGAAGTTTAAGTATCTTGGTGTCTTACATATTATAAATAGAGTGGTGTCAAGATGGAGTAAGAGATGGGTCAGCAGGTTAAATGGTAAATTGCCTGTATTTGTGTAGCACTTTTCTAGTCTTTCTGACCACTTAAAGCAATTTTACACTACAAATTACATTTACTAATTCACACACTCATATACACTGATTTCTTAACTGGGGGGCTACAGGGGGTACAGTATCATGCTCAACTTTGACATGGGGGTGATACTGGAATCAAACCACCAACCTTTCAATTGGAAGATGATTGCTGTTCCTCCTGAACCACAGCTGCCCCAGGTTGGGGCTTCATCTGCAGTATGAGGGTGTTGCTCCATTCTGTTGTGGAGAAAAAGGAGCTGAGCTGAAAGGCAAAGCTGTTCATTGACTCGTCTGTCTGAACCCGCTCTTATGGTCATGTGATATGGATAAAGACTGAAAGAATGGGATAACAAATATAACCAGCTGAAATAAGCTCCTTCATTAGGGTTATCAGGCTCAGCCTCAGAGATAAAATCAGATCCATCATTCAGAGGGAGATTGAGGTTAAACTGCTGCTCCTCCACATTGAAAGGAGTCAGCTGAGGTGGTTCAGGCACCTTATAAAGATGCTTTATGGTTGCCCCACTCTAGAGGTTTTTGAGCAAATCCCACTGGGAGGAGACCCACCCTAGAACTTGCTGGAGGGACCATGTATCCTCTCTGGTTTAGGAACACCTTGAGATCATCTGGAGCTGGAGTATGTCACTGGGGAGTGGGATGTCTGGGTTTCTCTTCTGAACCTGTTGCCCTTGCAAACAGATGGATGACTTCTTTTCACTTTTGTAAGAAATGTTGAAACGTTTTAATGTAAGGTGCACAGAGTTGCTGTTGTTGCTTTGCATTAAGAGGGTCCTGGATTAGCATCCTTGCTATAACCTTTCTGCATGGAGTTTTTATGTTCTAATGTACATGTGTGGGTTTTCTCAGGGTGCTTATAATTGCTCCCCAGACAAAAACACAATTCTCTGGACAGAGGTGGTATCAGAAATGGGTACCGCCTCATCAACCTCATACTATAGGTAAAGTTTTTCTTGTTTTCTGAATGCATCCACAGTAGAATATAACTGACCTCTTATTATAAATTACGCCATGCTTTTAAGAAAAAGAGCAAGTATAGATTTCCCTGATATTCAGCCATTGGTATCATTACAACAGGTTTACTACATGGAAGACCTTGATTTAATACCCAAAAAAAGAAAGCTGCAGTTTGAATAGCAAAGAAGAGACTCAATCTATTTATTAACCCCAGTTCACTTAGAAATAAACAACACCCCCCTAACCTTAACCTTTACTAGTGCATCCCTAACATTAATACAAAGAGGACATCCACCACAGTAGGATGAGGAACTTCTTGTTTGGTCCCCACAGAGACAATTTTTTCTCACTGTGGTAGGTTTTAATACCAGGAAATGTTATGAGGAAATAGAAATAAAAATAAAACATACACACATATATACAAGCAGAGAGACATTCCATCATTCAGCATGCTAATTGTCTGTCTCTGTGTTTTCATAGTTGGTTGTATATTTTGTATGTAGTCATGTAGTGATTATAAAATATACTTAGGAAGATTTTGGGTGCTAATTATAGATGCTAAAGCTTAAAAAATATCTCAGTTGTTTTTAAAGGAGCTGTCTGTGATCATGGTGCGGCGGTAGTGAAGCTCGATTTTCAGATTCAAACGTTCACACTGTGGGTTGTGTGTCATTTCTGTCCCAGACTTTAAGACTCCTGAGATTGATGATGGTGTTTAACATTTCGGACTTTAAGGCTTTTCATCAATTATTTGTAAAAAAAATGTGAAACGTTGTCAGTCTCAGCTGAGCTAAACTCTGTCCTCCATATTTCCAAGAAAATTTTCTTCTAAAAACTACTTGAGAGTTATCAAAATGTATAAGTGTTTTATCTTTTTCTGGCTCTCATTCAGCAGATGAAACTGTGTTCCAGATGTGTAAGAGTAAACATCTGGATCATTAGGACAGAAACCACTTTAATCTCTCTTTCATGAACTCATCATTTATAGCTAAAGAAAAGTTTCATGTGGACAAAAACTTGTAAATCAAATTTTTGGATTTTGGAGTGTAACATCAAAATAACAGCAAGACGTGAAGGTTTGTCACAGTATGAGGAGAGAGACTCAACACAACACAACACAACACAACACAACACAACACAACACAACACAACACAACACAACACAACACGCACTGCTCATTTAGACTTTAAAGTATCCCTAAATGTTTGTACATGCACTCACAAATAGCAGCTTGTCTAGAATCAAAAAATAGTTAGAAAATAAACTGGACCAATAAAAGAGAAGGTGGCATGTTTGAGGTTTTAAACAATGAAAGACTCATTAGCCTGATTTTAGACTGATGCCATATTTTAATGACAGATTCACAATGTGCTTGTGTTGCCTGAAAATGCCTGTGAAGCATCAGTTTGAAGAGATGATAATGAAGAGAGATTTATCATATTTTAAAGAAAACTCCTACTGAAACATATTATCTAGGACCTGACAGGATGGACATGGACACACACAGTGCAGTCAAATCTCTCCTATTTGTTTGAAACAGAGCAGCTACATCTTGGACATGCAGCTTTGTTTATGTTGTCATGACAGTGTGGATTTGGTGTTCTCTGGACTTCAGCATTTTGGGACAGCTGGTTGTGTATACAAATGTTTCCTGGATTGAATCAGATCGTATGAAATGCATTGCACTTCCTTGTCAATTTGAGGTTTAATTTCACTTTTACCATGAATTAAATTTTCATGATAGGTTGTGAGTTTAAAGATGCATGTATTATAATTTGAGTTCATGTTTCCAAAGCATGAATAATTTGGTAGTTAAGTTCTGCATTACTCATGTTCTAAATACCAATTAAACAGTACTGAATGTGTTCTGAACCAGCTAGCAAGCTCTCTTGAAGGCAATGTTTTGCTGCTAAATGTTTTTACTGGATGCAACATTCAAAAATAAAGCTTAAAGAGGCCATTTCATACACATTTCAGGACTTTGTGGTTATTTCTTAAGTATTAACCAGTAATATGAAACATTTTATATCTAAAAAACGTCAGGAAACACTGATTAACAGACCTTTCAATCTGTCTGCGTTAAAATTCGGGTGTTATCAGAAACAGAAAATAGAAAATAGTCAGAAAATTATCATGTGATTAAGGACACATTTGTTAGAAAGGTATGTATTTGACTTTATACACAGGCCTTTATTGAAAAATGCATAAAACATGTATATAAAATCTTAAAATAATCAAAAAATATTCAATACATAGCAAAATATACAATAAATTCAACAGAATGTATGTCTGATGATCTGTTGAAGGATCAGATTGTAAATCACTGTCATAAACACTATAATGAAGAAACACACCTTGTGCAGCTAAAACACAAGACATTACATAAACCACAAAGTGTAAATGTTATAATCCACTAAACAATATTTTAAAAATCATCCAGTGAGATTGAGGAGAAGCCACTGGACCAGCAGGATGAACAGAATCACCTGTCACTCCTGGGTTCTGCATTCTTCTTCAAATCCATAAAACTTTTACTAACACGCCTCCAGGCAGATCTTCAGTCTCAGCTGTCTGATCGTAGGAAAATCTCAGCTTTTGTGGATTACTTTCTGCCACTTATTGTAAGAACTTTACCCGCATGTGACCTGGATTCCATTAACTTTATGAAAAACATGTACGAGTATCCGGTGTTTCTATGGATATTGAATCACTCTACATGAATGTTTGTTTAAAAGGGGCCTTACAGCTACAAAGTTCCATTTGGATCGCAGACAAAATGGTGACATCACCGCAGAATTTCGGATCTGATTCATGAAATATTAACGTCTAAATTTTTCCCTCATGTCTTTTTTCAGTTCTCTGGAGTGGCCATGGGATCTAAAAGGTCTCCTAGCTTTGCATCTCTTTATAATTTCTACCAATTTATGAGTTTGCTCAAAGTAAATATGATATGTTCTGACACAGTAATCCCATTATTTCCTTCTTTTTAAATTCATTCATGTTTGTCCTTGTTTGTCCCTTCGAAGCAGGGTTGATCCCACTGAAGTCTGAGCTCTATTTAATCAGTTAGACAACATGGCTAAATATATCTTAGCCACACTGTATTTTTTATATCTCCCACATTTTCTTCCTTATTAATTTACTATAAGTAGCAACATTAGTGCTCCAGCTGAAACATGCAAATGCCAAGACATTTGCAGAATCATTGCTTTGACTCTTTTGTCATCAAACTGTTAATGCTGCATTCACAAAAAGGCAAAGCTTCTTATATCACATCTGTCTATTTAAATATTCACTTTTAAAGCTGGATCTGTTTTCAAACCTTCCTCTGTATGTTTGAGTAGAGTAACAAAAGGAGCAAATAAAGTGCAACGGATATTCTGAGCCACCATTCACCAATAACCTTCAAGAAGTAGATATACTTTCTACTTTTGTGTCTCGCGGGAGCCGTTTTGTTTTCTGATCAGCAGCAGAAAGATATGAAGACAATGTTTCATTCTGTTTGATTTTCCTGGATGTTAAAAAAATCAACTTAAACATGAACTCTAGTTGCTACCTGCTCACTGTTTTGCCTGTGGGCTCATCCCTGTTCAGTCTCTTTCTTCTTCTTGTATAAGAACCCTAAGCAGCATCACACTGTGCCAGATCTTGTGCACTGCAGTTCTGTACATGTTCCTATATGACCTTTGCCTTATAGAATATTTTAGTTCAAAAGCAGTGGTGCTTGTGTAATTACACATCTGCTGGTTCTTCTTTTCATTTTAATCTTTGCCATATAAAATATTTACTTGGGTCAGTCATAATCACAGTGTTGCTGGTGCGGACACGGATCCGCATGCATCCCAGTGGAGTAAAATTACATTTCAGTGCCATGTTTGGCTCACCAGTCTGCAGAATGGCTGGAGAAGTAGAAACAACAAGCATTCAGCCCCACGATCCACTAGATTATGAAACATCTGTAGCTTCCTGTCCTTTTTCAGTTGTACAATATGTAACAACTACTGTACATCATCCTCTGTATATTATACTTATGATACGAAGCATACAAGACCAACAAGTGTAATTATCTTTTTTTTAATGTAATAATAACCGTCCCTAAACTGAGCAGATCAGAACCTCCATTGCAGTGGCTTTTCCCACACCCAGAGTTCAAAGCAGACATAAGACTGCATCAAACAAGTCAATTACCACCCGGTAGGTTTCTCGCTCAGTGCAGGTCTTCCTGTTGAACCCAAACTGGCAGCTGCATTTTAAATTTCTTGGTGATTTTAGCCTCAGAATTTGACCATACATCGGGTTCCCATGTGAAGGAGAAAAAACATCCAACCCATGCTGATGTCCTCCAGTGCCACTAACCCCTAATTATATTTGATGGCTTTCCGTGGATTCTAACCAAAATGTCACATTGCTTACTTTACTGATGAATGGAAGACAGGAGGAAATGGCAGTTTTTCTTAAAAAGAAGTCACATTTTCTGATGGAATTATCATGACAAACACAATACAGTAAACACATTTACTTTGTATAACTGACAGTTATTTGAAATGTCACTTGGTTTTAATCCAAATCATAAATTATTTGCCAGATTAAAACAGGAATAAAATGAGTGTTGTTGTTTTAAATGAGCTTTTAATTCAATTTTAACTGTACAGACCAAACTGACCCATTTTTTTCGTAATGCAAGAAACTGAATGTCAGGTGGCGAATCAAAGGTAACAAAAGAGCTTAACGGCCCGAAAATTTTCCTTTGTTGTACTCTTGTTTTAAAACTTACCTCATTGCTGTAGCCTTTTGTTTTCTTTAAATATGAATTTCAACACCCCCCCAAAAAAGAAAACCCACTGCCATGTTGAAAGAAAGAAAGTGTTTTTCAACAGAAGACAGAGGAGACATGAAAAAGAGAGAAGGGGGAAAAATAGAGAAAAAATATGATAAAATATAGAAAGAAAACACAAAATATCTGCTTCAACACCTGTGGAGACACAAAAACAAGAACAGAGAGAACACGGCAACAGACATCCATGCTAAAAAAATATAATTTAACACAAACACACACCTAAATGACAATAAACCTCATTAAACACTGTGCTTTAGTGATGTCACAGCCAGATTTAATATATGCAAACACCTGAGTGAATACCTCATTGAACACCTGATGCACTTGTGTTTGCAGAATTTCAACACTGAATATTTTAACAATGAAGTGCAAAAATAACCCTCAGCTACATCCCACAGGCCCTGAAGGGACCACAAGAGACCGAGCCCCAGGAAGAACAGCACAGGCCAAACCACGACCCCACCAGACAAGAGCAGCAATGACCACCAACCACCAACCAATGGCCCCTCAACCACAATGCAGAGACTCCAGGGGGCTTCAGCGACAAGCCCACAGACATGCCCGGGAGGACCGAGACACAGATCAGGCGACCCAAGGACCAAGGGCCCCCAACAGGAACCCAACCTGGCCAGGAGGGACCAGGCTCCACAAAGCAGCCGCCGTGAGTGAGCCAGCACACATCCAGGAGCCAATCCCCAAACCCCAAGGGCCACCAGCGCGTCATCCGGCCGGAGCATCACCCAGGAGGGGAGCTCAGCAGGGAGGGAGAGGCAGCTTCCCTGTAGAGAGGCCAATGATGCCACAAGAGAGAGGAAGCCCAACCTGACAGACAGACAAGAACATCCATTCATACACACAGTCATACACTCCCACCTTTATGCACACTCACACACACACATACACACAAACAAAGACAAAACAGGAATAGACAATGGACTCTCACATCTGCTCTCCATACACACTCTCTACTTCCTGATCTAGGTACATCACCTGAGAAAGGCAACCAGTCCCAGAATCAGGAGTTTCTCCTTCTGCCTTGAGGCGTAGCCATGGGGGGTCGCCGGGAGCCCCTCCAGTCACCAAGCAGCCCCCCAGCCCCCCCACATTTCAGATGGAAAGCAGCGAACGGGGGTGTAGAGAAGACCTCACACCACACTCCTTGTCTTCCTCATATTTGAGGAGCAGAGGGCAGCCATTTTGCACGGTGCCCATGGGTCAGTTTTGGGGTTCAGTATCAGGATACTTCAACAGTTAGCCTGCCATTTGTGTTTATGTGTTTTGTTTCTTGAGTTCAGGGTTTGGAGATACTTGTGATGATCTTATTTTCCATCAGAGTCTGTTTTGCGTCACTTTAGGTTGTTTACTGTGTTTAATTTTGTTGCTGTTTTATTTCATTCATCTGATTTCATGTTTATGTGATCTTTACTTTCTCTGAAATTCTGATCATTATTTTTGGTCATTATCTAGTTTGTTTCTACGATCTGTAGTTTTAGTTTAGTTTTCTGCTGTCTCTCCTGCTCAGTATATATTGCTCTTGTTTTAATTCACAGGTTTTTAGATCCCGTTGTTGCGTGTCTAGCCTTGTTTTCTCATGTTCTTCTTGTGCTACTAGAATGTAACTGACCACCACATTCTTCAAACAGCATTTGTGAGGGACTTTTTTAAATGTCTGGGGTTCTCAACCTCCTTAAGTCACAGCCTTGCTGAGACCTTGCTTGAATTTTGAACATTTTTTAAAAGTTTCCACTACAAATGTTCTCTCCAAGTAGAGTCATTGTGCACTTCTGGAACGTCTTATTAATTGTTCCTCAATTTAGTTTCTGTGAATCAGAAGTGGGACAACTTTGGGAGGTGTTGGCAAGCAAATTGGGAATAAAACAAGGGGAAATTGATTCTTTGTGACTTCACTGCAACAAGGACATTTTCATCTGCTGTAATTTGTATTTACGGCACATGACCCATGTGATCTGCTATCGAACGAGCTGTGTAAGTGTTGCGTCTCTAACTAGTCGCCAGCAGTCTCAGTCATGTGAGATGCCAGTTTTAGATTCAGCACAGCCGATTTTTTTAAGATCAAGAAAAAGAGCAATTTCTTTAAAACAATAAACAGCTAAATAAACTCGTGCTAGTGACCAGAAAGAAAGCTTAATTTACATCTTTAAGTCAATAATATTTTCATTCTGTGAATGTTTGTTTCTTGCATTTGTGATTTTATTGTTATTAATAGCCAGTGTATGTTCTGGTTGTCATTCAGTTCAACAGACTTTAACAAGGACAACAACAACAACAACATCATTGAGGGACAGATTTTCCAGCATTCATGTATTCTCGTCATGTTTGTTAGAGTTTCAATGGGCAGATTTTCTTTGTCAATGAGCTCATGGTCATTCATGCTCATAAACTGACGTCACAGAGCCAGCTCTTCGGTGACAGTGATAACCCGGGATCTGCGTGTTTCTGGCCTTACTAATTGACCTTTGACTCTTTGAGTGGCATGTTGATTCTCCAGCAGCACTTGGATCTTGACTGATGTCAGGAGTGAGTCAGAGTGGCTTGTTAAATGCAAAGAGAAGTCAGCTGGATTCAAAGATAAGCTGATGCTGTTGTGCTGATGGCACACTGTTTACAGACTGATCAATAAGTCATGAAGGTTAAATAATTTGATCAAAAAATGTGGGCTTTGAAAATATTGTCATCAACTTTTGTTCATAAATGGACCCAAAGAATAAACATTGTAAATTCCAATTAGTTCACCTTACTTGAAAACAGCATGCAAACCGATTGCACTTAACTGAAATTGGGTGTTGTGTGTTCTGACAACTAATGCTTACAAAGTAAAATATACTTATATTAATTACATACTATTCAGAAGTACTAGTTCAGAATACTAAGTTGCATGTTGTAAATGTTACTCCTTTTGTAATCCAAATAACACAATTATTTAAGTTACTGTAGGTTAACTACCGTATCATTTCATATAACCGAGATGTTCTAGTTTTGTTTACTTCATAGCAGACAATTTTACTACATAAAAACATGCAAACAGCACTAAAATCCATTTTAATGTAACAGTAAATAAAGACCTGTTTTTATTTTTAAATAAGATCAGACACATAAAGATCTACTTTGTAAGAATAAACTATGTATTAAACAGAAAAATGCCTACTATCTCACTATATGTGTTGTATACAGTGGAGCATAATGATAAGTAAAAATACACAATCACATTAAAGTTAGAACTGGTTTATTTCTTAAACCTTCAAGTTTCAAACCAGTTTAAAGTTTAGGAAACAATAGCAAGCTGTCATACAAAAACATCAAAAATAACCATTGATGACTCAACAGCTTTTTCCATCAATCAAATAAACATTTGCCACATTTTACCTGCATCTTTGCAGCAGGAAAAATTACACATGCAATGTTGGAATGATCTGAATAAAAAAGATTCAAAAACTTTAAGTAACTGTAGAGTGCTTTTTGTTATGCACATAACAACAATAATAACAGAAACAATTTCAATTAAGTGCCATAATGACTTCACAATACCAACTGGTGCTACTACTACTCTTTAATAACTTTATGAACTCAACAGGAGATTTTTCAGAGTCTGTAGTCTTGGGGGGAGTTTGTTCTCACCCAATATGAGCATGACTCTCTGGATGAAATTGTACAGGTTTCTCGTGGTCCGTGGATATTCAAGGTGGAGAGCATAGGACAGGCCAAACAAGAGGCAACGTGCATGTGGTAGGTTTGGGAGATTTTCCATTACAATACCTCCTTCAAGAGTGATGGCAGTTCACAGTGGATGTAAGTGGAGATGACTTGCAGACACAGGTGTACCTTCTTCAATAGCAGTCAACAAGCCAACAATCACGCGTGTCCAGGCCTCATTATTGTTTGTATCCTGTGTGGCACAAAATCTCCATTAAAACAGTGAAATATTATCAGTCCTGCTGTTTAAGTCCTGATGTCTTGTTCCAATATTATTCCATTAAGTTTAAGGATTCTTTTAGTTTGACAAATTTCTTACTTTGTGTTTCAGTTATCTGCAGAATTGCTTGACAGTAAAAAAAAAAGAAATTCTTAATGTTTTGATAATCTTTTTCCACTGCTCCCAGTCTATTTACTACATGTCTGGAAATAAAAGCTATCCAAAGGATTTTGAGCTTTCCTCACTTCAATTTACTTTTTAAAACACAACTATGTGCTGGCCGTGGATCAGTTTGATTGTGTACAAATGATGCTACCAATCTTTAACCCCTTTCAGTCAACTGTTTGAACCCAGAACAGGTTTTGCTGTTATAGACCAGAGCTACACAATGCGCCACTTTTCTAGTGCTGCTTTCAAAGGGTCGTATTCTATATTTATTTTCTATAACTTTGTGAGAACTTACAAAGGCGGTGTTGTAGAATTTACTTGGATCATCACCAAGTACCGGGAGCCCTCTGAGAACAAGATTTGTGCTCTGCTTATTTTGTCCCACCTGTTTATCATTCCATCTGATTAGTTCCTTCTGCTTTTTCTTCTCAGCAGTCATTATTCACCTGTCCTTGGAATAAATGCTGCCTGGTTTTCTCCGTCATGTGTCAGTCTCTACCATCATTCCCAGTTTACCACGGTGCTCCTTGAGCTTCATTCTGTTCCAGCCTTTGTTCTGTGACTTATTTTCTGCCTTCTGTTTTTTGTTATAAATTAAAAGTATTTTATTTTCATCATCCCTGAATCATGCCTGCCATGCATCCATTTACCTTGCCAAATGAGACTCAATACTGACCCCAACAGTAAACAGCACACTCTATTGTGAACAAAAAAACAAACAAGTAGAGATGAAACATCCAGTCAAAGACTGGGACACACATGACAGAGCTCATATTCAAACAAAATAATGATGTCTGGGAAGAGAAGATAGGAAACAGCTTGCTCTTGTTAGATGCTGACCAGTCCGTGTCCCCTGCTAAAGCTGGAATCCCACAGCAGATCCACCACTTATAAATACAACAACTTTGCTCTTCATGCCCCTCTTTCCCTTGTTTCCAAAGTATTAATAAAGTTCAGAGGAGCAACAATAAAAGAAGTTTCAATAGAAAACATGGGGAAGGAAATGAATATCAAAGGTGAATAACAGGTTTACTTTGTTAACTAAAAAACTTGTTTTCCTAGTTCAGTGATAGGTCAGTAGCATCCAGTTTGAATCAGGAAGAAAGAGAAAACAACATGATTTGTGCATCTTAAATTTCTCACACATGATTTAAATGAAAGCAGACCACACTCACCATATGGACCACATACTGTTTGGCTCAAAACCCAAGACCACAGTTAAATCCACGATGCAGATTGTTACTTTCACTCAACCAAAAACATAAACCCTTTTTAACAGACTTATGGCATATACAGCATTTCAAAATCCAAAACCATGACATGATTTATCCCAAAACATGCAGACTAGAATGCAGCACGAGTTCAAATTTTTCAAATAGACTCCAGATTTGATCATTTTATGATGAAGTTTTACAACATCACATGAGAAAATGACAGATTCTTACAGTTACTTTGGCCTTTGGTCTAAAAACAAATATTTTAGCTGGACACAGTGTTTTTCAGAGTTTTTTCTTCAGACTTTTTACATTTGATTGGATTGAGGCACTAATGGCTAATCTCAACTGAACCAATTACAAAATGCTTATCTGACATTTCACTCAAAAATGCCATAGTGGCTCATGAAGATGCTGTTATAATGCATTTGTTTGTGTTAAATAGTTATTATAGCAATTTTTAAAATAAAATTACAGTTTAAAGTGTTACCCTTTAAGAGTTGTAGCTAACTTTAACATTAAATTACACTGTAAATATCCATACAATTCTAACCATGCCACGTTTAGAGTAGTGTAAAAGTTTATACAATAGTGTTTGTGTAAGTCACTGTGGTTTCTGTGAGATCAGATTTGTTCCACAGGCAGTAACCCACTTCGGAAGTGGGTCCACTGTCGCTCATAAGTCTGGCCAGAAATAATCTCTATTTCTCCAAACTGAGGTTTTTTACAGAGCTATCTACAACCGGTAAAATATTCATTTGTCATAACTTTTCAAAAGAAACCCACTTCAGTAAATCTGAACTCTCCCTTTAAAAATGTATGTGTCTCTGTAGTATTTAAAGCCCGTGTAAAGTAACAGCAAATGTGTGTTCTGAGTTTGTCACTGCACAGGAATATTAGTTATTAGTCATCCAGCCAAATTTGAATGATTAAAAACACTGTGAAGCATAGGAAGTTTGGTTACAAAATAATGACAAAAGGATCAGTTTTCTCTGCTCTGAGACGCTGGGGGCGTGTCCGCTGCAGGCGCTGAAACCTGTCTGTCTCATCCTCTAGCAGCACCTCCTTCTCTTCCCCACATCACTGCATTTCCTCCGTTTCTGAGTTCCTGCTGGTTCGTTAAGTTTGAGGTTCTACCCACATGTAAAACTGCACATCGCTGCTTTTTGAGGAGTTGAAATATTTCCACACAACCGCAATGCTTCAGACTTGTTGATCAGTGAAGGAGCGGAATGTGCTGCTACACCATTCTGAGCTTTGTTTAGCATATGAAGGCAGCAGGTGGCAGAAGTAGCTCCTACCTATCATGCTGGTTTAGTTACTGTCTACTGTGTGGCTCCTCTGCACAAAATCAACCCAAAGCTTTTTCAGACGGTCATCCCTCGGATGAAGGAGCGGGAAAACCACTGAAGCTACCGCACTGTACGGTTTTATATGACGAGAGCAGCAGGGGGCGGGGTTATCCTGAAGGGCAGCCGTGTGTCGTCACGCGGCTGCCCTTTTAGACCCGCCCATAAAATCCTGAAACAGAAAACTCTTGAAACGCAATTTGAAGGCTAGCTCCACAATTCAGTTTTTAATTGTTGGGAGGTTTTTCACATGTTTAGAACATTTATCATGTTTATAATGTGGTTTGAAGAAAATAGCAGAATTCCCTTTACACGGTCTTTAACATTTATTACATCATTAGAGATCATTTACAAGGTTAATTCAAAAAATAATGCTAACAACATGTTCTGTGGCTGCTCCACAGCATGATGCTTCCATCTCCGTGCTGAAAAGTTGTTTCAGTATTCCTGGAGCTGAATGTCACCTCAACCCCTTTACCAGTGGCTCTGGTCACTGAAGCCAAACAATTCAATCTGTCTTATTTAATGCTTAGTAAAACGATTGCACATCTATCGTGCTCTTTGTTTGGAGAAACTGATAGATGAGCCAAGTTATGTGAAAGTTCACATCAGGACCAACAGATGAAAAAATACAACCATATAAAAACACATTCTTTGAGGGATTTATTTGACTGAACAGTTTATTATATATTTTTAACCCTGGAACATGTTGGCATGGGACTGTTGTAAAAACTAGGTTTGGTATCATGGTACACTTTGCAATCCAACCCCCTCTGATGATAAATAACCATCAGAAATAAAAGTGAATCTGATGTGGGTGCATTTAAAACCTCTTTCTCAGATCAGCACTTAGCTTTGTAGTCTTTCACTTCTTACCATGTGTTGGTCAGAAAAGGGAGCTGTCAAACAATCTCCTTTTATATAAGCACAGAACAGAAACCAGCTGCAGTTGGTTAGAACCACTGATAGGAAGTTCTGGCAGCTTGCTGGAAATGTATTTTGGAATTTTTAGCACAACTAAATTAATAAACTAAGTGGTTGACCATGAACAATCACTTTAAAGGACATGATGTAGTGTTGTTTTCACAAACAAAAAGCCATAAAACCCCCGCAAGAACCATCAAAGCACAAAAAACACAAATTTCCTAAACATCACCACAGCTTAGAGAAAACATTTGACTAAAAAGGGACATTTATTAAATTACTGAGACAGTTATTTTCAATTTGGGTTTGGATGAAGAAATATTTATTGCATCCTTGTGGAGTGGGATATCACAAAGCTTCTAAATCTGATGCTTAAACAAACGCCAAAGCTCCTTCGAAAAAACATGTCATGTCAGCTCTCTCAGCAGAACACAGTTTTATTTATTTTGTTTCATAGATGCATTTTTTATGTCATTCTAACAATAAGCTACCAACAACATACAGTACCTTCTAACCCTGACAGCCCATGAGTCCAGATCTGCCTGAACAATCTGCTCTCAACAAACATTTCATTAAATGTTTTCTCAGTGTTAACTGTTGGCGAGGCTCTCAGTGTAGCATGTTGGATTCAAACTGATTTGTTTTCTTTTACCTGGGGGCAGCCTCAGTGCAGGTGATGTGAGAGTGCTGACAGTTTATCAGAGCTTGGATAAGTTTCCAAAAAGCAGAAGTCTTAAAACACACAGAGATCATAATTCTTTTGTTGAAAACCGTGATGGAAACCATGAGGAAAAAAGTGAGAACAACAGCTTTGTAAATATGACTGATGAGTCTAACTTACACTGGCTTCCTTCTCCATCAAGCAAGGCAGTCTGCAATAACTACCCCTATTGTAAGCAACCTCCACGTAAAGATCCATCCCCAATAAAATTAACCCAGCTGCTTAAAACTTCTTTTGTTCTGTTGCCTCAGTGTCATTTTGTCTTTTTTATTCTAATTGTAATTGTTTTATTTTGCCTTCCCCTGCTCTGCTTGCTGATCTTCATGTTGTCCATTTAGTTTTACATTATTTTTATTTTCAGTCAGCTCTCATGTGTACTTTCTTGCAAAATTTAGATTCAGTGAGTTCCTTGTGTTTAGATATCGTCTACTCTCTGGTAATCTGTCACACCTGTTCTCTGTTTGTACTGACTGCTCTTTGCTGTTTACCCTGTCCAGCTGTGCTCACTCAGTAATCAAACCACCTTCAGCATAAATACACCTTGTTTTTTCTGTTAGTTTGTCAGATCCTACTGTTAACCTGCTTTCATGGCTGTCGCTCCTCGTGCTTCCTGTCTTGTATTTCTGTGTTTTGGGTGCAATCTTGGATTTACGTGAGTTTTGCTGCCTCATCAGTCATTTTCTTTGTTTAATTTAAGTGTTTTTTTTCAATTTCATCATTATGTCCCTGAGTCCTGCCTGCATCTTTGTCCTTTTCACTATTCAGAGCAAGTGACATGTATCTGTCCATCCGTCCGTCTCATTAGGGACCCCAAACATCAAGTAGCTCCTATTTTTTTACTTATTTTTACACAATTTATCTTTTACAGAAAATAAAAGCACATTTCATCTCTCATCAAATTTTACCTCAATGAAAAATATTAGACCAATCCTATTTTCACTAACACAGCCTAACCTGTGAAAAAAACAAACAGCAAAGCCAGTTTGTATAGCAGTGGTTGTGATTATGCATTTACTCAAAAACTTTCCAGACAAAAATAATAATTTTAAAGAAACCTTGATTAAGAGACATCTGCCCATCTTTGTCTAAAAAAATACATGTAATTGGGAAGCAAGAAGCTTTGTTCAAAATTACGTAACGTTTGACTAATCAAAAAGTTTCTGAAAAGTGAAATTTAGCGTCACTCACATAATTTATTCAGCTTCTCCATTATTTATCCACATTCCCAAAAATCAAATGCTATTACTTTGGAAAACACTTTGCTGACCTGTGTCAACACATCCTGTAGTTATTTTAACAATAATTTCTACAGCTTCCTATTTTTAATCGGTCTTATTTCCACAGTTTATCTAAAAGTCTTCAGCTCAGATGGAACATGCTCCTTATGATTTCACCTTGTTGTACAGAATACCTCTAAAACACGTACACACACACACACAAATTCACTTAAACCTGAGCGTTGAGTCAGCCCACCTAGGCTAGCATCTCGTCATCCTTGTGTCAATACAGGCAATAGGAAACAGACTGGAAAATGTGCCGTCATTGTTCCACAGAGCATTCCCAGAGATTCTACCTTCATGGGAATGTTACATGTGCAAGTTACAAGGAGTCATTTGTTAACTTCCCACAAAAAGACAGAAACCCAACTGTCAAACTCCAAACTTTTTTGTGTAAGGAGGCTACACACACATGCACTTGGGAGTGCATGTATATTTTTGTAAGAAATTTCCATGCATCCACAAAAAGAGGATGATATATTCACTTTACACTACGGCTGCATAAATATGTTAACATACTGTGGACGTTTACCAGCACAGATGATGTGGAATGTAAAGAAGGGGCTCATCATTTAAACTGAACCATTTAATGTTTATCAGCATGTTTAGTAGTGAACTAACCATAGAAACAAGACTAAGTAGTGTGTGTGGTACAAATCAGTCAGGTACATAACAAATACAGATACAGAAAATACATGCTAAATAATAATCCATAAAGTTTTAAAAATAATATTTAATAAAAAATAAAATGTTGCAACTGCTTAAAAAGTGTTTGATTTGTAAAGAAATGAAATTGTTTATTATTTGGTATATGAGTCACTTCAATTCACTTTGACATATATTGCACCAGTTCATAACAAAAAGTCATTTCAAGCCACTTTACCAAAAGAATTAGCCCAATTTCACATATACAGTCCAGATTCAAAGCTAGTTTTATTTAAACACTGCAATTTGTTTACTTCAAACCATCAATAAGACTTTCATGGTAGATAAATGCTGCTAATGTATCGCATATCTCATGTGTTCTATGTCTATCACTGTCTATTTATCTTTTCTGCAAGTACAAGTGGAAACCGGAACATACTTGTCCAAATAAACCTGATTCTGATTCACACAGAACCAAATCTGATATCGGTCAGCTTATTTTTTATTTTATCATTTAATTTATCAACATCTGACTCTCGTTGCTTCTTGCATATGGAACACTGCATTGTGTTGTTTTGTTTTCCTTGGCAGAGCCTAAGTGATTTTTCAGTAGCTGTCCTCACATCACTGTATGCTAAAAAATTAATTTCCCTCCTAGGATTTGGTTTCTTCCAGCACAGCCAGCGAACAGCAGAGAGACACTAGTGTAGTGAAATCCATCAAGATTTCAGAGAAACATCAGGACATGCAAGAACCTATCAGGCAACAGTGGAATGATATGAAGGAGGAGGATTTTAAACATTCTCTACCAGGGAACAGTGTCACGTGATGTTCAGCACATCATGTCATTTTCTCCACCTGAGACAGAGGACAAGAGGTACTTAGAGGGGATCAAGACAGGAAACCAGCAGGATGCCCAGTGTTCCTGTTTAGGTGTGATATGTCATGTTACAGGTTAGAGAGAAAACAAGCTTCTGTCACTGACCATTTTTTATTTGAGCTGACAAATCAAAGCAAGCAGAGGAATAATTAATTTTATTCATCTTAAAAAGATACAAACAGCCACATGAATTACAATATTACAGATCTAGATGCTGCAAGTTCTGTTCACTGAAAATAAACTGAAACACCAATTTACCAGAGTGAACCATGATCTGGTTTATCTGAGGTTTGTTGCTTCATAAGTAAAGCAACAGATATACTCTGATAAGAGATCATAATTGCATCTGAGACTGTTTCACTCCAGTCCCGACCAGAGAAAGAACTCCAAAATGTTGACATGAGCAGGATATACTGCCTGTCTCTGTGTCCTTAAGTACAAAGCAGCAAGACAGGGTGGATCAGCGAGCATGAATGCCACACAGATGAACTCTGGAATTAAACAGAAACAGCACAGCCACTCATCTGGCGGCCATGTTTCCTGGAGAGCCTCTAAAGAAACGAGGGCATGTGTGTCAGCAAGTGCAATTACTGCTTTGGATTTGATTGATGTTTTTTCTTCTTTGCCACTACAAATGCTAGTTTTACATATAACCTTTTTTTGCATCTTTTCCTTACAAATCGAGCCAGAAAATGGGAACAATAAAAAACAGGCTTCAGAGATAGAAGATTGTTATCAAATCAATAAATGATCCCTTTGCAAAAATCTCTACACAACTTCTAAGAAAAGTCTGAAAATAATCAGGATTCTCAGTGAGCCAGTCTGCAAGCATTTGGCTGATCTGGAGTCTGTGTTACTGGTCAGGATCAATATGTTTGAGAGGTAACTTTGGATTCAACTCTTGTTAGTAATGTAAAAAGGGGCAGGTTACACTTGATCAGATAAAATCTGCCCCCGATCAACTGATTGTCTTGCAAAATAAAAATATAATGGTGAAACTACCTCTCACTCATTTGATTGTCACTCTAAAATATCTTGTTGTTTGGACACGACAGTAAACACTACATTGCACTCGTATTATGTATACTTTCATGTGATTGCAGATAAAGTGCAAACATCTAATAAAATGTATTATATGAGTTAAGGTGACTTGGTGTTTGTGTGCTAACCATTTGGATCAGCCAGTGTTGCATCCAAAGAAATAAAACTTTGATCTGTTGTTCTGCAGATGTCTGCCAGATTTAAGGACAAGCACACTGTGATGTCATGAACTGAGTGTTGTGATGATGTGTCATCAACATCTATACCTGTTTTAAAATTTAATGAAAGTAAGAGTGGGGGTTTTTGGTTTCCCTGGATGACTCACATTATTTATGGGTCAGTTCTTCATCTAATGCTCATCTTCAGAGGGTACAAAATGCTGCAGCACTTCTTTTAAGCAGAACATGGAAATATAAGTACATTTTTGTGATTTTATCCTAACTCCACCGGTTTACAACAAACTTTGTTTATCAACAAACTGATCAGGAAAGCTGGATCTGTGCTGGGAGTATCTCTGGAGCCGCTGGAGCTGATTGTACAAAAAAGAATGCTGGACAAGCTGATGAAGATGATGGAGGACTCTTCTCACCCTCTGCACGACACAGTGATCAAACAACAGAGTGTGTTCAGTGAGAGGCTTCTTCAGGTCCGATGCAAGACCGAAAGATACAAAAGATCATTCCTGCCTGCAGCCATTAGCCTCTACAACAAGAACAGACCTTGATCGTTATTATTATATTATTGTCTTATTATTGTTTTTATTATTGGACAAAAAAAACTACTACAACATTGAATTTCCCTTCTGGGATGAATAAAGTATTTTTCATTTCATTACTGTACTGTTTTTGAATTCCTTTTAGAATTCTGTAATTTCATGTTGAAATTGTTGATGGTCTTGTCCATCTCCACCTTTCAGCCGGACACGCTCTCCTGCTTTCTCAGGTTATTGGATCGGCTGCTCATGAGCTTGGCCCATTTGCTACTGCAGCCCCCAAAATATGGAATGAACTGCCTTTTTACATTGAACAGGTTTATTGTTTGTTTTTGAATCTTTTCTGAACGCCTCCCCTTTCTCTTTGGCTTTCAACACCAACAACATTCTGCTTCAGTTTTACACGGCCATCATCCAAAGCATACTCACCTCATCCATAATAGTCTCGTACGGTAATTTGGACTCACAATCATGGAAAAAACTACAACATATAATAGACAAATCATCTAAAATGACAGGCCATACCCTCCCTTCCATTGACTCACTGTACAATAGCTGCATCACACAACGGGTAGAAAAAATCACATCAGATCCTTCGCACCTTCACACCTTCACACCCTGCATATTACATGTTTACACGTTTGCCTTCTGGAAGACGCTACAGGTCTTTGCCAACATGAACAACCAGATTTAAAAACAGTTTTTTCCCAACAGCCATACAGACATTTAACCAAGAAACGGCCTAATTTATTTACGTGTCTATCTGTCTTTACTGCTTCTGGATTGTGAGTGTCGACATAGAGATGTGAGCATATCATGCTGTACTGAAAACAAATTCCACCAACTTGTTGTGTGGTCGTTACCTAATTAATAAATGAATGAATGAAAATGAATGAATGTTTATAACAACCACATCCCACCAGCCGTGGGGAAGTCATCAGTTAGCTGAGTGTATTTAATATGGATATTCTGTCTATTAGCTGTCACAATGCAGTTACTGACCCGACTGCTGCACCTGCAGTCAGCTGCAATCAATCTCATCAGTGCTACACTAAATTTACAGGGATTGTTCAAAAACTTGATGTCAGAATGTTCTTCAGTGAAAGTCTCAGCCAAGTTCTTCTTGTGTAAAAATTAGTTAAAGTAATTTGTATTATCTGAACTCTTCTCCAGATTACTTTCATGTGATTATCAGTGCCTCAGTGTTCACCTGTAGGAAACAATTCCACCTGGAATGAAACTCTGCCTCATCTGTTCTCCACCACACTCACCACCTAGATTCACCTGCCTCCTTTTACTCCTGGAGCCTCTGATTGGCTCATCAGTTTCCTGGAACTCCCAACCACCTAAAAACCTATAACAAATAACATCAATCCGCAAGCTTCACTTTTTCTGCTGAAAACAAGATCCCATCATCTTGCAAGCACGAACCATCATCTCATCAGTCTCCAGATCTCTAAGCTGCTTCCTTGTTTGCTGTACAACATCTCACCTTTTGAAATAAACCTTTAGTTACATTTTACAGTCTCTGAGTCTAGCTTTTTATTCTGTTTTGGTTCAGCATTTACAACATTATTGTCAAATCATAATAAATAAATAAAATGGGAAATGATTTAAAAAAACTAATAGGGAGAAAGTGATGAGAAACTTTCAGAAAAAAATAAAAAACAAAGGACTTTGTCCAGAAAAAAGCAGCAGAGTGCACAAAGACAAAAAGAAGGTGGAAATGCCAAATTAGTTTTAGATTAATAAGAAATATATGTTGAGGCTGGAAACTGGGTTCTATTGTTCTTGTGTCCATGCTCTGGGATGTTGTTTTCTTTAAACAGAGTTTTGTCTCTGCCAGTTTAACAAATTTGAACTTCTTTTAATTATTTTGTTTAATTTAAAACAATTTCAGATTTTCATTGGTTGATTTCTGGAAGATTTTAAATTATTATTACTTTGGTCAGTTTTGAGTTATGTCAGTGACCCTTGTGGGTTTTTCATTCTTTACTTTAAGGGTATCAAGAATATAGTTAACATCTGTTTGTCGAGGGTTATCAAGGTCTGTTGTTACTCTGTTAAGGAATTATTTGTTTTTACATGTTTAAACTATCAGCGCTGCATAAATAGAACATTTTTATCTACAAACTGAGCGAGATTCTTTTCACCCATTGAAACTCTTTAGACTGCTGCTTTGCTTGTTGCAGGTTCAGAGCTAAGCATTCCAAAGTCAATGTCAGATTCTTTTAAACAAGCATGAATTCAATTTAAATGAAGAAACAAATAATAACAGCATTCAATTCATATCAGCTAAAGTCACCTTTTTCAATAGACTGACTGGATTCTCGCAGCAATTCATGTCTGTGATTTGTCTCCCTGAAACTGAACCCTGATAGCACTCTGCTGATTTCTATGGCAACCTGTTCATTCATATCAACCATGAAGAACAGAAAGGACAATGCTATTCATCATTTCTATAAAGAAGGGGAGAAAATGTGTTTATGTATGACAGAGAGAAGGAGGTGCAGGATGAGAGAAGGTCGATGACCATTTTTACATTGTCTGTCTACATACTGGAAACACGCTAGAATAATTTCCATGCATGAATTTTTTGTAAGCGTGTGCATGTGCAAGTGGATTCATGTTTCCAAGCAGCAGATAAGGGTAGCGTAAGCTGACGTCAAGCGAGCGTCCTTCAGTGTCGTGTTTTGCTGCCTCTACGTCTGGAGAATGATGCTACACGACTGCAAGGCCACGCGACATACTAAGAGAGTAAAACAGCCACTGACACCAGCCTTGTAGGATGTTATAGTGATGCTCAACTGCAAAGAGACAGAAATAGAAAACACGTTTTTTTCACATTTAATCTTTCAAGTGAAGCAGGAGGAAATAAAGATTAACACTGACAAGACTGACATGTTATCATCTGGTCCACGCAGGGCCAATAACAAGACAGTTACTGTCATATCTAAAACAAGAAACTTTACATCACTGTTAAATTTATATTTTATGATTACTCATATAGAACCCTGCAGCAGTTGTAGCTCTCTGTGGCATGTTTCATGCAGAGTGAAGCACTTCCAGCAGTAATTTATAATATTTGTGCTAGAATAACTGGACTCTGTTCCATGCAGAAGAGCCATTAGTTTGTCTGGTCAGAACTAATCTATATGTCTCCAAACTGAGGTCGTCCACACTACCTACAACAGGTTGGATGGACTATTAACTGTTCATAACTTTTAAACAGAAACCTATTTAACAAGAACAAAACAGTCTCTTTAACGGCTCTTTTTTTTTTTCCAATTCATGATTCATTAAATTCATATAACGACATTTTCTGTGTAACACATTAAAAAGCTATTTTACTAATTTACATTTTTTACTTTATTGTTGCGTGTTGTGGGGTTAAAGAGGACTCAAACACGCTCAGGAAATTGTAAGGTAGAGCAAATAGCACTCTTTTATTAATAATATAGAAGGTGCTCATGCTGCAAAGAGCTTCCAAATAGGTGAAGGTGAAATGGATGGAAATAAAAATTTTGATGAGTGTCACATAGTATAGGTTGGAAAGGTGTTATAAAAAATAATAAGAACAAAACAGGGAGGGAAACAATGGACAATATCAGGCAAAGGGAATGATGAAAAATCTAGAATCTGGTTTGTGTGGAGCAGAAAAAAGGCTAATAAAAATCTGGCACAAATGCAATTAAAACTTAATTAATTACATAAAAAATAAATGCAGCTTTAAACCTTAAATAATAACCACAGAAATCACATCAAAGCCAAAGAATTTGACTGCATGTTTTTTTTTTTTCAGTACTTGTTGAACACCTTGCTCATGAGCATCCGTCTTCTTTCCTTTTTTTTTTTTTTTTTTTTTT
>SSNP01000013.1:1699447-1834190 GCA_006937955.1 Pachypanchax playfairii | reverse complement strand
CTTTTTTTTTTTTTTTTTATTTTGACCTTTTTCAAATTGTATATTTCCACTCTCTCTCTCTGCTGTGCAGGATACGCTCTGTGTTGTTGTAGTTAATCATCTGGTAAAAACTGAGTTGCTCTTTTGTGCTTTGTTATATTTTAGGATAAATGAATCACATTCTCGAAGTGGCTGTAAATCAGATATAACTAATGTTCACCACTGAATCATCACTGATTCTTCACCCACCGTTTATGTTAGGTAGACTAAACACACACACCCAAATACACACCCATACACTCTGAGAAGCTCTCTCTTTCTGTTGTCTGGCTCTGTGTCTGGATTCTGGAGGGCTTTTAGTGAGGAACTCTGTGGAGCTTCAGCTCTATTCAACTCCAGCCATGAATTTCATGCTTAAAATTTCACATCATTACATTTAAGTTTCTGATCATTACCAGAGTTTACAGAAATTATTCAGACTTAACTGAAACGTGCACTCAGAGATGAACCATGCACAGCTGCAGAGTGATTATTAATATGTTGCTGATGAATTAGTTTTATTATCATCACTTAGAAGATGACAAAACATCTCACAAGCCAAATTTAATGACCCTCGATGGAAAAATAGAGCATGAAAGGAAACAAAGTTTTGTGCAGATTGGTATCATTTTGTTATGATGAAAATTCAGCCTTGGCCTTGGAGGATGAGTTCTCTGAGGGCTCTAGTTTAAAATGTTTATAAATACCAGCTTTGTTGCTAAGGATTTGGCTACTGGGTCTTTACTTTGGTTAGACATCCACACAATAGAGACAAATCTGTCTGTCAAATAAAGTCCACACTTAATATCATGTCCTTAGAGCCCAAAAAGCTAGTCTGCTAAGCCGCTAATGGATTCACACTCTGATTATGACAACTACTGCATCCCCTACCACCCTCATCTACCCAACTTACAAACAATAAAACATTCATTTTTACCCCAGTCACACTAATTCAGTTATAGAGGACAACTCTGTTCATTGTGCCATCATGTATCTCATAGGCCAGACCCTGAAAACAACTGGGAAAAGAATAGAAAAGGTTTATTAAAGGTTCATTTAAGGCAGTTTTAAAGGAACCACAAGATATTGATCTGAAAAGGAGAAGAAAGGCATGTTAATCATGATTCTGGGTGATGTGACTGTGGATGGTAGAAAAAATTTGATTGATCATTTTTGTTTTGATTGTTTGCAGGATAAGAGGAGCCAGAGAGGAGTCCAGAAACTGAGGAGCCAAATCAAGGAGCAAGAGGAGAGCAGAGGGAGAGGAGCGCTGGAAGGTCCAGGAGGCAGGTAGGTGGAACACTGAGGAGTGGGCAAGACAGGTGTATTTCAGCTCACTCACTCACTCACTCACTCACTCACTCACTCACTCACTCACTCACTCACTCACTCACTCACTCACTCACTCACTCACTCACTCACTCACTCACTCACTCACACAGACAGATGATTGTAATCTTTGTAAACATGTACTGGCACCACTTTAAACACAAACTGTCAGATTTCATTGCACCTGATAAACAGAGTAAAGAAGCTGTGAATCTGTGTTGTTAGCCAGTGTTCTGTTTTGTACAGGAAAACTCTGTGTTTTATAACAGTCTTTTTATAAATCTAACTAAGGTATTTTTCCCAAACCAAACCAGGAATTTGTGCTGCCTCAACCTAATCGAATATTGAATGAAAAAGTGAGTTAAAATGCACAAAAAATACATTAGAAACAGATTATCAAAAGATGTTCTTGAACCCACTTCATGTTCAGGTCTCGTCTAACTTTCCTCCAACTTCTTATTTAGAGCTTTTTCCCTAGCCCAAATTCACCCTGTCAATCTAGAACTGTCACCATGTGGCTCTTTGGTGACTCCTACAAACACCTGCTGTTCTCATAATCACTCATTACTGTTCCTATTTATCTGGAAACATGAGTTCTCTGGCTTTTCAAGGAGTCATTGTTGAGTAAAAGTTGCATTACTTGTTAAAATACTTGCAATACACAAATGGAAGACGAGGCAATAAGGAGACAAGCAATAAGGTCAAATCAGAAATATCCATATAGTCAATTACTTTGTCAGTTATTCTGTTTTTAGTTCAAGTTTCAAGTTTATTTATTTATAAAGCGCCAGTTCATAACAAAGTCATTTCAAGGCACTTCACAGAAAAATTAACCAATTAGTAATAAAACATTTCCTATCTAGGGTTGAATTGTTATTTCAGCTCAATCCCCCATCCTGAGCAGCACGATTGGCGACAGTGGAAAGGAACGACTCCCTTTAACAGGAAGAAACCTCTAGCAGAACCAGAACCCGGCTCAGGATGGGTGACCTTCTGCCTTAGCAGACTGGGGTCTGAGCTGACAGGAAAGAGACAAACACTGATGGATTTTGGCCAGTCGTCATGTCTATAGAAAGATAAACAGAGAAACAGTTAATGACAGCAATAACAATCAATACAAACATGGAGAGTAAAGAGAGACAGCAGAGAGAAGACATGTGGTCAGTATGTCCTCCGGCAGTCTAAACCTATAGCAGCATAACTAAAGGGATGGATCAGGAGAACCCAAGCTAACCCTGACTATAGGATTGTGTAAAAAGGAAAGTTTTAAGTCTATTCTTAAAACTACACAAGGTGTCTGCCTCACGGATAAAAAGTGGAAGCTGGTTCCACAGGAGAGGAGCCTGATAATTAAAAGCTCTTCCTCCCATTCTACTTTTAGAAATTCTAGGAACTACAAGCAGACCTGCAGTCTGAGAGCGAAGTGCTCTGTTAGGAGCATATGGAACAATAAGATCTTTAATATAAGCTGGAGCTTGGTCGTTCAAGGCCTTATACGTCAAAAGTAAAACCTTAAACTTTATTCTAGACCTTACAGGGAGCCAATGAAGTGATGCTAAAACAGGAGAAATATGATCTCTCCTTCTAACTCTCATCAGAACTCTGGCAGCAGCATTTTGGATCAGCTGGAGGTCTTTAACTGCACTATTAGAACATCCTGATAATAATGAATTACAATAATCAAGTCTAGAAGTAATAAATGCATGAACTAATGTCTCTGCATCACTCTGATTTAGAATGCTCCTAATTTTTGCAACGCAGGTGGAATTAGGTCGTCATGGTAACATGCTTTATATGAAAGCTAAAGGACATGTCCTGGTCAAAGATAACACCCAGGTTCTTTACCTTCTTGTTGGAGGCCAAATTAATGCCATCCAACGTTGATGACTGACTACACAACTTGTTCCTAAGGTTCTCAGGCCCAAAAGTCACAACCTCTGTCTTGTCTGAATTTAAAAGCAAAAAATTAAGCGTCATCCAACGTTTTACATCATTAAGACAAGCTTGTAATCTCTGCAGCTGGTTGGTCTCATAAGGCTTCACTGATAGATATAACTGAGTATCATCAGCATAAAAATGGAATTTTATACCATGTTGTCTAATAATTTTACCAAGTGGTAACATCTATATAGTAAAGAGGATCAGAAAAGAAAAAAGTTATTTTAGCAAACTTTCAGTCCTGTCTGGTTTAACGCTATATTTCTAATTTTATACTCATAAGACATCATATTGGTACTATACTAGTAGTTTTTCTGAACAGTGTAACTGCAGTCAGAGGATTTATTTTCTTCTCGAGAGCACGAACGTCTTAACAAAATATTACAATGTTTTGCAGGAACCAGAAGCAAGTTAAACCTTTTCCACCCTACAGCCACATGACTGCAGCTGCAACATGTGATGACACATAACCTCAAAATAAGATTTTGCATTACCTGCAACTGATTTATTTACAATTGTTCAACTTTTAATTTGTGCTTTATTTATTTCTCACATTGTTCAGAAAGCTGTAAGAAAGTTCAGAAAGTTTTAAAGTATTGGTAGTTGTTATATGTTGTCGCTGCCAGATCCAAATATCTTCAGGACTGATGTAACTTATTTTCTTAAATTTGAATAGTGAATGTGGTTTGGGGACATGAGGATTGCTTGGACTGCCATCTTTTTAAACATTTTTCCTGGACATCTACTTGCTCCTTTATTCCCACAGCTCACTGCAGGTCTGCTCTTTTTCACTGTTTGTGCTGCACTTTGTCTCTTAGCAATTAATTTCTCTTCTTACAAGAACTCTTCATGGTGCTTTTTGTAATTGCCTTGAGTAAGAGCATATCAAATGCATGCTTACGTAAAACTATTCTAATCTTTCAAGATTCAGACAGTCTACCTTATTTTTAAAGTTTTTTTGCAAACGTGACGCCATCTTGTTTCATTATATGAGAGCTTGAACAGGAGAAGATTGGTATCAGTTTAAGATCAAACCCATCTGGATTGAATTTGTTACTGTGTGCAAGCAAATTAAAGGCGGCAACTATTACATAACACCATGTGATTGTGACCTTTTATGACAATAGTGCAAATGACATGCTGGGGACAGGTGGCTTAGCAAGAACAAAGAGCTCAACCAGGCCAACAGGGAAGAGAAAATGAGTCAAAAGAAAGAGGGTGACTTATGAATGGTTCATTTTTGTTTTTATTATTAGTTGGCTGTCTTTTCTTGAGCAGCAAGCGCCTCTTCTTTACCTCTTAGTGGTGGAATTGATCCTTCTTCCTCTTGTTTCTTCTTGCAATCTTGTTTTGAGGAAAGGCAGCTGCACTTTAGCACCTGAGGGGTTTGACTCATATGTAAGAATGGCCTATTTTTAAAACCCTGACTCCACCCTTGCTTAACAGTTGACAACACTTTCTTTTTCTTTTTCTCCTATTTTTTTTAAAGGCTGTAAAGGATACCTGCCTCACCGTCTCTTAAAAACATACTTCTAGTGCCAGAGCACAAGGTTGAAAACAAGTCTGTACGAGCTACAGATGATTCACTCTGACGCAGGTGCTGCCTTCAAAAAGATTTAGGTTTTATGTTTGGTTATTTCTATACTTTTAAATTCTGTTTTCTAACACTAAGTGTTATAATATAGTAAAAGTATAACAAATATAGAGAAGATTTTCTTCAGCATTCCAGTCATTTTGTTCTACTCAAATACCTTTGGCCAGAGAAATGCTCCTCATCCATCTTACTTCCTGGCAGCAGCCATTTGGAACTCTGCATCTCAGTCTGCTCCATTACTTCTCTTTAAACTTAGGAAGTGAGCTTCGTAAGTAAGCATTTATGAGGCTGGGTTTTTCTAGAGTTCACAGGCAACTGCACTGATGTGTGCAACTGTTTTATCCTCACTTGTTCAGTCAACCCACTGAAGCAGCATGAGGAGTAAATGTTATTGTGTTATGGAAGAAATTACCTTGTTTTTTTTATTTTGCAAAATGTGTTCAGATAAGTCAACATTTCTGTAAAATATCAGACAATAAAAGCAGGAATTTGAAGTTCAGAATGTGGAAGTTTGCAGCCATATAGTTCGGTGTATTTTCGTCATCATTATTGAAAAAGTGAAGAGCGGAGCTTTACCTCCAGAATGTGACAGGAAGTCTGATGGTACATATCTGAAAACATGTATCATGGACCTGAGGGCCTTACAGTTGCAGTTCATGTCTTACATACATGTCATAGAATCAATATCTGAAAAATACCGGAGTCAACATGAATACAAATGTGTTAAAGCACATTCATGCATATCTGGGCATGTTCACTCAAGTGATGCCATGCAACAAGCATGTACACGTCATGTGATCAGATCTGTGCTGACCCAGTGATTAATGAACAGACCTGATCTGCATTTTTAAAGACAAACACAGACCCAGAGAAACATCTGGGCAGCTCATGAGGCTTCACTTAGTTTATTTGTTCTTTTTGTTAAAAATGCCTTTAGATCTCATTAGTGTGCTGGTCATAAAACACTGGGCTGATGCTAAAAATGTTTCTGAAACTGAAGAGAACAGCAGTCTGGTTAGAAGTCTCTGTCTCTGTATTTGGTTGTCTTTACAAGCAAAATCTGTCTGTGATGTGTAAATGTAAAAACATTGATTTATTACAGCTTTAAATATGCTGCATAAAATCTGCACTGTCAGTGTGAATTTGTCAAACAATAATAATAAAAAAAGCCCCGTTTAAAAACTAAGATTCTCCACAGTGTTCAGCAGTCTGACTCTGGGCCCATGAAGCTGCTGCCATGTTTAAGAAAAGTTTGATCTGGACGGATGACGCTCAGCGAGCAGAGCCAGAGTCTCTGTATTGGTTGGCACATTGTAGTCAATGGTGTTTCCTGTTGTAGAATGGGACGTGTTGGATCAGTCACAGCTCAGGGTTATTGTGGTAATACCTAATAAGAAGCAGAATTACATTTCTGGCATGTCTGGGAACCAAACACAAAGGATTCACACAACATAAAGGAGGGTTCTGAGAAAGGTAAAATAAAATCAACCAAATATTGGCATGAAGAAAACAAGAGAAGAAGAAAAATGAGGCATTTATCTTGTTATTGTTTCAGCTCATGAGTGTTTGCAGCTAGGAAGCTTTAGACAAAAGTTCTGCGGTGAGGATAAATGTCTACAATTATAGCACTATATCATGAAGAGGAGAGCAGTATGTGTGGTTACACATGTCAGAGAGGGTGAATAGCATACATCAACCCATCCTGTGTCAGTTTTATGTGTCCATGGTCATGGGAGGTGTTATCATTGCATTCAACTGACGCCTATTCACACCCAGAAGTGGTTAAAGCAGAAGGTCCGGTGTCCAGCTGAGCCATTCTAAAACACATATGAGGTGAACTTAAGGCAAGTACAGCCAATGTGGCCAAAGTCTGTTCCAGGGAAAAGGTACAGAGTACTTCAAAATGCCAAAACATGCCTCTTTTTGAACTTTTTAAAATTCACTTCATGTCTTCATTCTGAAAAAGATCCATATGCTGTAAAAATCAGAGCGTAATGCTGAAGTTGTTTAGAGTTTTGATTCTAGACCTGTTTGCCGGCAGATGATCCGTGCACTACATTGCAATTATCCACAAACTCACAACACCAAAAAAGTTAACAGAAATAATATTGTGCTTGTTTAGGACTTGGTAAGTCAACCACAGCTAGAAAAGAGGTGAACAGCACTTCAGTCTTTTTCTCAGTTTGTTCTCTTACATGTCCAGTCATCTGTAATATTTAACTTCCATTCTCCCCGTAGCTGCAAGTCGTTTGCTTTCCCAACTTCTCTCTGAAGTTGTCAACATTTCAGTACTCGAGGACCAGCGCTGCTGGATCCCAAAACAACAGCTTTCAGTCACATGAGGGCCTCAGCGTGAACTGGACTGGCCCCTGACCTGGAGCTGGGCTGTGACCTTCATACAATGACCTCATAAAGCACAGAGGAGATGTTAGCAAAACAAACTGAAAAGTGGTAAAAGCAGTAAAACATGGTCAATTAACTGACCATGAAAATGTGCTTTTCATTCAATTATGAGTATATTAAAACACAGACATCCTGTTATTGATGATTTACGGAACAAAAACTACAAAACGCACTCCAGGAAGACAAGCTATTATCATGCTCATGTCTATGCAAACACAGGGGCTTGTCTAGAGGAGTGGCTAGAGGTGGCACAGGCCACTCTTCCAAATAAACTGGCCACCCAAGTTGCCACCCCCCAAGGTGAGACAATCAAATTTAATCAAACATCAAATGTAAAAGGACATCTTTACAATGAAGCTCATACCGAGTGTAAGTGAATGCAGCACCTGCTGCTGTCAGAGCACATGGTATTTAACCTCCAATCCTACTTTTAAGATGAATATTGAAGGTTTATAAAATAAAATAATGATCCAGGGTAGTTAACATAACATTTAAAACTGTTTTTGCCCTAAACATTTTGTTGCACTATGATATGTCAGTGGAAATACTATGCAAATATTTCTATCCTTGAATACTGAATAAACACTGATGGCGCTTTTAGGCTGTATTCACACCTGATAGTCCGGTGGACTCGGTTCGATTGGGGACCAGTTGGTGCAGTTTGCATTCACACTGCCTTTTATAAAACAGACCAAATAAGCTTAGGGGCATGTGTACATCCTCACCTGTGGTGGCGCTGTTGTGTTACTGCACTATATTTTTTTATTGTTGTTGCTGCACTTCCTGGTAATGTGAGTCTCCTTCTACAGTGAAACATAAACAAACATGGAGTAGCAGCAAATTCTGGTTGTTTTGGGTTTGATCTTTTGTGTTTGGCAAATGTACCAGATCTACAGTACAGACCAAAAGTTTGGACACACCTTCTCATTCAAAAGTGTTCAAACTTTTGGTCTGTACTGTATATTCTGCAGAAATGGGCTCAGGATGAGAAAATATTGAGGCAGGATGCTCTGCACAATATAGTCCGCTTCCTGCTTTTGGTTCAGTCCTGGTCTGGTCTGCGTTCACACATGCAATCAAACCGCTCCAGAGTTTTTTTCCATCAAACTGAGACCCACGTTTTTAGGTAGATTCGTGTTTGGTTGTTTGATCCGAATCAGAGTTCGACTGCCTTCACACCAGACTTTCTCAGCACGTGAGGTAAGGTACTTTTCTCTTGTTTTATTGTATTTTCTTGTCACTGTTCCACTTATTCAGGAACATGGCTCTAGTATGAAATTCAAGTTATAAAATTGAAGAAAAAAATCTATTTAGTTAAATCTAAGGCTAACTTGTTTGATTAAAAGTTCAAGTAAATAACACACACCTTCATTCCTGCTTATGACTGTAAGTAGTGAGTCAGTCAACCATCCACAGCAGGCTCTCATGTGCCTCACCAATCCAAAACCTGGATAGACACCTACAGGAGAAATACAGGTCTTTTACCAGTGTCTTTGTCCTCTTTGTAAAAATAATATCATTTTGTTTTGATACAGTAAACTGTTGGATCTTGTAATGACTGAGAGGAAACATTGAGTATAAGCACTGGGGACTGGTGAATGCAAACCAGGTGAGCTGATGACTAACAGGTGTGAGACTGAGTGACGAAAGAGCTGAGGCAGACAATAAACAAAGACTCAGGAGGAACACTGAAACAAAAAAACAAAAAACTGGACCCAAAAACTGTCAAATCCCACACAGCAGATGGTCCTACTAACCCTTATGTTGTCTTTGGGGGTTTGGTTTTTGTCTTTTTTTTTCTTTGGAGGGGGGGCAGGGGGGGTTAACCCTGAAGATGTATGTATAACAATTTAAAGGAAGGCAGGATGAATTTAACAAACAGGATGTATCCCTGTGTGTACAGCCCTGCATGCACTTATGTATCATCATTGGTTTCACGCACGGATTCAAGCTGTGCTTTGTCTCAATTACAACATTATTTACTCTGTGATGAGCTTTTTTTTCTTCCTTTTTTCACCCCATGACCAAGAACCAGCTCTCCACATGCACATTATTTGATAATAATAACAATAATAATATTGAGGATGACCCAATTTGGCATGACAACTTTGGCATGTTGATATATGAGCACAATGTTGTTCTGCTCAGTCGTTTGAAAGCTACAGAAATCTTTTCAAAGCATTAAATAAGTTTTCTTAAAGTGTATTAGTGTTTCTGCTGATAGTTCATGGCCTGTTATATTGTCTGTGTTTTATTTACAAGGTAATATCACTTCTGCATAGTCATATTTCTCCCAGAGACATAAAGATACTCCTTATGTTCCTACTTTGACACATCTAAGCAATAAACTAATCTCTTGTGGTGCATAGTTCTGCATTTTTGCTCACTTGAATTTTTTTCAGTGGAAAAAGTTACCAGCCCACAAGGAAAGCAGGTGAACAGTGAAATGAATCTGCTGCTTCAGACCAGAGCAAACAATCAGTCCTGAAAATTAGCCCAATAGCAGTCCCAGACATCCTGAATCTACTCAACCATCATTTCTTTTCTCGCTCTTTGCTGGTGCAGACCATCTGCCATCTGAGATGAAGACGTGCTGCACTGCAGGAGGGTTATACTTACATGTTCTGGGGCAGCTGTGTACGGTGTGGTAGGGATTCTGCCAGTACAGGTATGACGATGGAGAATCTTATAATTACTGTAATCTTTATCTCAGGTAAGTATAGCTTTGGCTCAGCAGCTCTGGATCTGAGTGTTCCTCTACTGCTGGAGCATGGAAGCTTGTCCATGGAGGCAGGAATGGCTGTCAGGTCATTGAGCTGCTGCGATATGGTGGTTTATAAGCCTGTAACTGGTGTAATTTTAGCTTTAATGAGCACTTGAGGATAGAGGTATGTTGAAAATTGGTACTGTGTGTCAATAAAACATTAGAACGAAGCTCCTGGCACTGCTGATCTTTCAAAGTGTCCATCACTGCACCACTTGTAGAATTCAAGTGTAATTCTTTCACTGTAAAGACTTCACATACAGACCAAAGTCATGCCTTGTTGCGTTTTGCAGCTTCAAATCCTTTTGTCTGTAAACTCCTCAAAAAAGTGTTAAAACAATGAAAATTGTCTTATTTTGGAACTTAATACTGAAAAAGTTGATTATTTTAAGGTAAAATAAAGATCATAAGGTGAAATCTGTACTTTAGTGATTACGTTTTAATCTATGTCATTTTTATTTCTTACTTTTTAAATGCTTAGAAAAAAGATTCCCCCCTAAAGCATACGTGGTACTACCGAAGTGAAAGAAGCTGTCCTGAAAACGTTGTTAAAGTGAACGTTTGCTCAGTTGTGAGTCAATAAAATTTACACTTAATAAAATATATGAATTAAACTGATTGTTGATTGAAACATTTGCCCTTCCAGAGGTCAGAATCTTCAAAAATTTGACTCTAAATGACAGTTTTAGACACTAATAAAGCCTAAATGCAGATATATTAATCATATTTAGAATTAACTAGTGTAATACCTGACTGCAGAAAAAGCATCAAGGTCATCTATATTCCCTGATAAGCTTTGAAACATAAAGAGGATTTTTTTTTTTGTTTCAGTCAACACACAAATGAATGTTGCACCATCTGGGAAGAATCACTTTGGGCCTTCTTCTAATGACCCTCCAGGCGGTCCGGTTAAACATCCTGTTCCACAAATTAAGGACACAGACGCAGTCCAATCACAGCCGGGAATGTGTTACAAGCTCCCCTCTGGAGAGGTTTGGGTCATCCAGACAGGAAATGAAAGGGAAAATGGTCGTAAAACGGGTTCTGTTCAGGACTCATTAAAAGAGCAGGCAGTCGGAGGAGAGCAGCCTGGAGGCCAAACCTCCGCTTGTACTGACCCGGAGTGTTTAGATGTGTCATCAGTTTAATCCAGTTACAACCCAGAGGTTTATGAGTTAAAAAGTTTAACAAGACTTAGAACGTCAGCACGATTAGTTTATGTGACAACACGAAGCAGTAACTGGTGCAAATTACATTTCTAACAGAAACACTGTGATTAAAGCTGTGTTCGACACTTTTATGACATTTTACATAGCTGAAATTATCATTCTAAGGAACCTGTAAACACCTGTGCACATCTATTTAAGGTGTGATTTTAGTGATCATAGGTTGCTTTGTTAGATGTATGTTTTTATCTCTACCCAGATGCTGTAGACTGCTCATATGTTTCATGTTGATACAAAAACAGTTTCATTTGAAAAATAAATGTTTGACTCACTGTGTCAGTACAAATATATCGTGAGCTCTGACGAAATGTGGATTTGAATGAGCAGAGCAGGTGTTTATAAAGATGCATATAAAACCAAGAAAATCCATTCACACATAATTGAATTAAAGGTTTTACTCAACTCTGAGTCAACTGGAGTTTGGTTTCGTGTTCTCTGGACCTGAAACAGGTTGATACAAACTAACTGGAGGAGACATGTTGATTCAGCTCTAGTGAGTGTTTATTAGTGCTATTTGCTGGCAAATGTGTCCAATCTGTGCTCAGTTTTCTTTTCTTTTTTTTTTCTGTCTTTCTCTCTTCAGGAAAATCTCCAGCTGGCCCTGTGTGTGGAATTACACCCCAGGATCCAAGCAGGGCAGGCTCACAGAAAAGAAAACAGCTGTCAGACAATGAATTACTGTGCTTTCAGAGGAATGGACAAGGAAGTTGGGACTGCGTCAGAAATCACACACACACACACACAGTCACTGTCTTATGTCTATGTGCAGTTTACCTAAATAATTTATGAAAAATAGTTCATACCCTATCTTGTGGAACTCTGAGAAAAACTATCCTATCTCAAAATTTGAGGAACGTTTTGCTCCTTGGACATAACATGTCATATCAAATTTAAACTACTGTGGAAAAATAATGTCAGTTCAGTTAGATGGTTCCATTTATAGAAACATGGCTTCAAAAAATCTTACACTTTCCTAAAACGCTCTTCTTTTCCTGATTCTAATTCTATAATATTGATTTTGGCAGCAGTGTGGCTTTGCAGTGCAAACAGAGCACATCCTCAGACTGACCCTCATGAACCAGGCAGGCGGTTCCTCAGAGCGATCTGCACATCTCAATACAACCTCAGTCTCACGCCACTGGGAGTGAATGAGACTGAACAAAAACGAAGCTCAGGTGAAGGACTCAGCACTCCAATGTGTTTCTGAGTAAAGAAGTTTTTTAGTACACAATGGCAAAGTTTTATATATTTTAGGTTGTGTCTTATGCATTTTTGGTAATACATATTTGACAGACCTTTTTTGATTTTTTTCGTCACGTGTTCACCAACAAGAGAAAAACATTATCTTTTGTTTGTTCTTTTTTGAAAGATGTTTTTATGAATGAGACTTTTTGTTACAGTTTACATCTGCAGTATACAACAAGGACATCAATCATCAATAAAATCTACACTGGATACTTTCCAACCATACAGGTGATTTTAATCAAAATAATTTCTCAGACAGGAAACATAAACATTTAAATTCTAAAGGGCAGGTGCAGAACACCACATCCAAACCTGTTCATGTTGAAACGCTACACAGTGTATGAGTGGCGCTGTGCTGTACATCGCCTAAATAAAACAGTTTCAACTTGGGAGCAGTGATATGTGGCTTTACCTTGCCATGTCCGATCAAAAGGTATCACACAAATAAACACCTTGGAGTGTTTGTATATGAATGTTTATCCGGTGATAACTGGAAGCTAAGTACTCTGGTCTTTAACTAGCATTTTATTTTTATGAGACTCCCTCAACACACCAGTAAGCTGTTCCACTGCTTTCTTCTCATTGTGAAATAAACATGGAAGCAGAGTTGTTTGGCAACGAGCCGAATCCATCTGAAGTCTAAGGCTATAATGAGCCACAACGAACTGCTGAATGTAACACCTGAGCTTTAATAATCTGACTGATAGAAGCTGCCATTCAATCTGAATTTGAAAAAATATTTTCTGTTTTTGGCATCCCAGCAACCAGTGGTGGGTGCATTTGCTCACATGGCGAAAAGTGAAATGAACACTGCTTGCAATGTAAAGATCCATCATTTATTCAATTATTACTTTTTAGTTTAAAATGTTTTTGTTTCATATTTATATTCTTAGATTTTAGGTCCCCATACTGCTTTTAGCTAATACTAGCATTAAGCATTAAGTTCTATTAGTAGCTATGTTCACGTACTCAAACTCACACAAACCTGCTTTACTATCTGCAGGGTTTAAAGAAAGCTGGTACCTAAAGCCTTGATCACGATGACCTATACAAGCAGCTGCAAACACGCTACAAAGGACATGTATGTGTTTTGGACTGTGGGAATAAACCAGTGAGAAAGACCAGTGAGCAGAAAGTACCTCACACCGGTACAGAACATGGAAAATCCATGCAGAAAGGCCCCAGAAGTCAAACCCTGGACCCTCTTGCTGTAAAGCAATCAACTGCACCACTGTGCAGCTGAATGAACTGGTTACATATTTAGATAAACTGATATTAACCCTCTTCAGGCAGGTGTTGCAGATTAGCAACTAAATCTCCATTTGAGCCTGAGAGAGTTAATGAGGTTAAAATTACGGATGAATTTGGAAATAGTCAGAAAAACATTTATCTCACAGATTGAACATGGAACACAAACGCCACTGTGACAACTAGTGCACGGATGTCGCAAACGAAACAACAGAACAAGGCCTCCAGTTGTCGGGACACTAGACTTGCAACCCCCACACGTGCTCTGATGCTGGGATAATTCCTCACCCAAACCCTCTGGCCCCCGATCCTCTCTGGTTGCTCCTCCCCTGAGAAGGACAACAAAATCCCCAGAGCCCTGAAACAGCTGCTCGACCCACTGACTCCGCCCCCCTCCACTGTACCAGACTCACTATTATGTATTTACCATATTAGGCAACCTGCAATGGTGCCCGCTACTGGCTGGTAGATGTAAACATAATGCTAACGTTGTGCCCGTCAAAATCAATAATTTATTATATTTTACTTCCGATATGATTTTTAAAGGAATTACTGTACTTTCATTCTGCACATCTCTAAATATCTGATGAAGATATTATATTTTTAAAAACATAGCTTTTTATGAAAATGTTCCGTATTCAACCTTTAAAATCTCAATATCAAAACTGATTGAAATTCAGCTAAGTTAACTAGAAAACAAGCTATATAGTTACTGTGAACCATTAACTGTGTCCATTAAACAGTCACTTTAAACACGCAGCTGTCACAGCTTTAACTATGAGTTGCTCTGTGAAAGGATGCAACAGTAAGAAGGGGGAAAAAATAGCTTTTAAATCTGAGTTAAGAACATTGAGTTCTGACCACGTCACAAGGCTGTGGAGCTCCCAACAATTCACATTTACCACAGAGAGACAAATAAAATTTAAGGTTTTGCCTAAAACCTCTAAACTCAATCAATTACAGCCATGTGTTTGTTCACTTTGGTGACTTACAAAACAACATACTTCTCCTGAAGTTTCAGAGCTGATTCAAAGGTTATGGAGGATTCTGGACAAGCAAGTTTGGTTGAGGATTTACATAACGCCAGCTGTTTAAACAACCTCTGTACTTTTGCAGTTTAGGTATCAACCAAGCTGTAGAAGATGGATGCAGGTTCTATTTACGGGAACACAAACTTGTGTTTAAGTGTGAATGCAACCATATAAACTACAAAATTCCATAAACTGCAAGCACTGTAACAACTCTTAGCATATCAGAATTTGTATTTTTTTTGTAATAATTTTTGGCTCCTGAGAGCAAAGTGTGGCTAAAAAAAGAAACACCTGGATGTTCATGTAGTCACACAGTGTTTTGTCACTACTGACCCATCTGCATGAAGAGACACAGCAAAGTAAATCAAATGTATTTGCAGGTGGATCTATCAGACTCAGAGTGCATGTAGAAACTGCAAACTGTTAGGATCCAGATCTGATCATGCCATGTCCTCTACAACTCATGTCATGTGTCTCTACTGTCTCAGTTAATCTTGTTCTCAAAGCTTTTTAACCAGCCTTGCCTGCATTTTCTATTTTTGCTGTGGGTCCCCGCCTTTGGTTTTTGTTAGATTTTAGCTCTTGGGATTTTGTTGTGTTCTGTTTAGGATTATTTTTTCTCTCTAGTATTTAGGTTCTATCTTTGTCTGGTTTATTATGTCTTGATATTTCTCCTTTAGGGTTCTAAGATGCTTTGCTCTCATCTTGTCATGTTTTTTTTCACTGCCATAGCTCTGATTTCTGTTTCCTTGCACTTACAGTTTAATTATGCTCATCCCAGTCACCTGCTTTCACCTGCGCACACTCACTCACCTGTTTAGTTCTTCATATAAGCTCTCCTCAGTCTGTATCTGTTTGTCAGTTCATGCTACAACTTTCCAGGGTTTTGTATACTGACCCTTTTCTGTCTGGTTGACCACTGTTTATGCCTGACACTTTTACATTTACATATTGGATAATATCAACCTTCATGCTCCTTTTAAAAACATAAAACACTGAAATTACCAATTTTATCCTGCTTGCTGCATTCAAGTCCAGCCTGAAAACACCAGTGATATGGAAACAATATAAATCTCTTCTTATAAACACACCAACATATTATATCTTTCCACAATTAAAAAAAAAACAACTACTTTTTATTAAATAACTTGAAAATGATCAAAAATTTATCCTGTCCCTTATTGTTTGTTCCATATACAAAAATCAGACTTTGCACGTGATTGTTGATTCAGTTAATTAGTTTATACCAATAATTTTTTTAATTTAATTTTTTTAATTTTATTTCCTATATTCATCCCTCATGGGGAAATTTGGCTCTGCATTTGACCCATCCTCACCTCACGGTGAGGAGCAGCGGGCAGCCATCTTGAACAGTGCCCGGGGGGGTTCAGTATCTTGCCCAAGGATACATACTTTGACACGTAGCTTGCCAGGACTGGGGATCGAACCCGCCGTCTTTCGAATGAATTCAATAATAAATAAATAATGCTAAACAAATTAAAATTACATGAACCCCCAAAAGGCACCATTAATTTGATGTTTTGTGCAGCAATTGCAGCCAGTAAGTAATCTCCACTCTTCCAGAGCAAATTGATCCAGCTGTTTCAGGTTGAAAGGTAGAGTCTTCATAGAGGGACATTTAAGAATCATGTTTTTCTGCAGCCATTCATGAAGCTTTTTTGGTTGTTTGGGATCATTATTATTATTGGACCTATGAGCTGATGTATGTTGCATCCAGGATATCTTGATAAATTCAAGATTCCCCATGCCAGTTGCAGCAAAGCACATCTGTATGTTTACATTTATGTGAAGAAGAATTCAAATGATGGAAACTTTATTAGACATGACCAGACACGAAGGCTTTTTTATTTCCTAAAGATAAAGATAATCCACCATAAAAACATCACAAGGAAATATTTTAAAATAATGGAAATATATAACTAAATATATTATACGTACATTGTAATTGTCCCCATGAACGGAAAAATCTGTTTGGATGAATTTTACATATTAATCCACCAGTTTTAATGTTTTGGCCATTCTTTCCTGCCTGTTTCAGATCTCAAAATAATTTTCTGAGATTCAATCTCACTTCAGCAGGAAAAGTTACTGTTTTTATTTGTTGTTATTTATACCTGGTCTCTGGTTTTATTGTGGAATCAGCTACATTCCCCAAACTGGAGCAACTACCAGTGATTGAGTCAGGCGCAGTGTAAAATGAAGAAGCTGTGGTGGAAGAAAAGGCTGGTGTGAATTATATGAAACAGGTCTAGAGTGTATATAAGATTTTTGGTGAGTAACAGCTGTGTTTGTGTGTGAGTGTGTAAATACAGGTAATTGGATTTGTCAAAGACTGAACGTGAAAAATTGCATCAAGTAGAAACAATGAAATTTGCTCTCAACTTTTACAAACCTCATCGAGCCGCATTTGGCAGGTTTAAAAAGAACGTTAGTCTCTACTGCCTCAGAGGTGTCATTCTCTTAAGACAACACTTTTCTACGGAACAGTTTTTTTGTAACGCAGTAAACGTTTTGGGTATTTTTTCTTCAGGATGTTTATGAGTCTCATTGGGGAGACATGAGACTGGCTTATCTGGCCTTATGAGAGAGAAGAGAGTCTGAACCAATTCTGTAGCCCTTGCATGAAATTATCTGCCTTTTATATCAGATCTGCCATCTGGGTCCCATTACCACAGTAATCCTAAAATGTTTTTATTTGTCTCTGCCTTTCATCCAGCAAAGGTTGTGTTCAAACGAGGCTGCTTTATACAGAATCCAAATTGTCAGTGTATCACTCAGTGCAGATTTATCCTGTTTTTAGATAAAAATCAGTTGTCAAACTTAGAAAGATTCAACAAATTGTGATAAAATTGGGATATTACTCCAAGAACCAGATAGAAAACACACTGATGGCTTTGGTGAAAACTGCTGACATGCCTTTAAAATCACCAGCATGGTTTAGCAAGCGTTTGACGTGTTTTATCACAGTAGGTTTGAGAGTTTGCAGTCAAGTGTATGAACATATATTTTTTAAAACTATTAGTTGTGAGAAGAATGTGTTTTTATGTAAAGCAGCTGGCTCAAAGTCACTGAGGGCTGCGCGAGAGCCAAGGATGTCATCTGTTTTAAAGGGAAAACAGCTTCAAAGAGGGGTCAAAAAGTCAAAGCAACATTTAGGATGATACATGACATCCAGTCAAGCTTTTTTTCTGGCTTATGTTGTGTACCACAGTAACCATGAAAATGATGCCAACAAAATAAAAGGAAAGATCTAAAACTCTAAGCTGTCCTGTATCATTTCAGGGCATGAGAGCTATCAGTTTAATTCAAAGCTTTATGTGGAATCCTGGTTCTGTTGGTGGCAGTGCTGGTTCGCAATTTGGTTCTGACTGAACCTGCATGTGTAGAACAAGGTGCCTAGAAACACTGCAGATGTTTGAAGACTTTACTTGGAGGTTTTCTAAGAAGCTAAAATCTGTAACATCTTGAGATTATGCACTATATTACCAAAAGTATTCGCTCACCCATTCAAATGATCAGAATCAGGTGTCCTAATCACTTGGCCTGGCCACAGGTGTATAAAGTCAAGCACTCAGGCATGCAGACTGTGAAGCAGGACATTTGTGAAAGAATGGGCCGCTCTCAGGAGCTCAGTGAATTCCAGCATGGAACTGTCATAGGATGCCACCTGTGCAACAAATCCAGTCGTGAAATTTCCTCGCTCCTAAATGTTCCACAGTCAGAACGGTACATTTCAGACTGCATTGTGCCGACTGTGAAATTTGGTGGAGGAGGAATTATGGTGTGGGGTTGTTGTTCAGGAGCTGGGCTTGGCCCCTTAGTTCCAGTGAAAGGAACTTTGAATGCTTAAGGATATCAAAGCATTTTGGACAATTCCATGCTCCCAACCTTGTGGGAACAGTTTGGAGCGGGCCCCTTCCTCTTCCAACATGACTGTGCACCAGTGCACAAAGCAAGGTCCATAAAGACATGGATGACAGAGTCTGGTGTGGATGAACTTGACTGGCCTGCACAGAGTCCTGACCTGAACCCGATAGAACACCTTTGGGATGAATTGGAGCGGAGACTGAGAGCCAGGCCTTCTCGACCAACATCAGTGTGTGACCTCACCAATGCACTTTAGGAAGAATGGTCAAAAATCCCTATAAACACTCTCCTCAACCTTGTGGACAGCCTTCCCTGAAGAGTTGAAGCTGTAATAGCTGCAAAAGGTGGACCGACATCATATTGAACTCTGTGGGTTAGGAATGGGATGGCACTTCAGTTCATAGTATGAGTAAAGGCAGGTGAGCGAATACTTTTTGTAATATAGTGTATATAAAATATCTCCTGTAGATAAATCTTAAGGCAATTGATTTTGTTTGTTTTGTCTTTTTAATAAATCTATTATAATTAATTAAAATGTATTGGTTTGTAATCACATAACATTATGTTGAGTTCTGTTGAATGTTTTGATGGTGACTGGCAAAGGTTGGAGTGTCATCTATGTTGCATTCAACATTTATTTTATTTATTTTCAATGAGAGTACAAAATTCATTTACAGCTCTTACATCCCAAAGCCCCATGAAAAGCTGCCTGTGTCAGTTTCAGCATTTTTGATAGATGACAATATCAGACTGGTATTTGTAATAATCACACGAGGATACACAGTTTTAATATGTCTGATAACAGAGCTATTCCCTTTCATAACTCTGTATTCGATTGTACAATTTGAAGGCCAGACACTGATGTTCTGCAGTGCTTGCAAAACTCCAATGTGTTCTGCTGATACAGGGGTAATATTGTTTTCTCTAGCTGTGACAGCACGCCACTTTATACTCACTTGTCAACAGTAGTTTCCAGAGACTGCCCACACGCCCAGGCACCGTGTGAGAGATGACTGTAGTGGCAACAGCTTGCATCCAACAGCCACAACACAAACAAACAAAATCTATCAGGTTTTACCAAATACCTAAAACTACTTTAAGGTGGTTTCTCTACAACAGACCTTATATGTGTTTTACTGCTAACAGTTCTCTTCCAGCTCCACCTACCTTACTTAACTCCTGTAATGTCCTCTCGTTTGCCATACACCTGTCCTACACCTGTCCTCTGGGTCAAAATAAGTCAAGGACAACACAAGCAATCACTTGCCCTTTTCTCAATCCTCTGGTATAGGACATTTTGGGGCGTTGAAAGGTGGTATTTTAGTAGCATTTAAACAAAAAAAAGTCAAAAGTTTATTTCTCCAAAAAACCCTTGGTCCCCAGAGGGTTAATGACTGTCCCAGCTAGTCATGCATCTGCTGTTGTATCCGTGATGTGGTGTAGTATGGAAAGAACTCTTCTGACATCAAAATTATCAGTACCGTCGAACCACTGAATTGTCTTCTCTCACCCCTCTTTCAGTTTCTACACAAATTTTTGTGTTTTCAGTGAGCTGAATGTGAAAATCTTGAAGTTTGCTGATAACACCACTATGATTGGTTTATGATGAATCTGCTTACAGAAAGGAAGAGGAACAGGTAGAGTCCTGGTGTAGTCTTAACCAGCAGCCTCTCAGTTTGAGGACCTGACTCTTTCTTATCCTGGCCACTCAGCTGCAAACTGCCCCAGTGCACGCTGAAGGTCATGGCTGGAAGACGCCACCAGAATCCCATCACCTGGTTCCCTAACCAGAACCCCTCCTCACCACAGCTACAACTTGACATCCTGTTCATGAACACCACAAGTAGAATCAGTAATAAGGGGCAACCCTGGAGAAGTCCATACCACACAGAGAATGAGTTCATCTTGGTGTTGAGGATGCAGACACAGCTCTTGCTTTAATTGTACAAGGACAAGATATCCTGCAGAAGCAGGCCTTGGACCCAATACTTCTGCAGCAACGCCCCACTGAATGCCCCAGGGGACCTGGTCATAAGCCTTCTCCAAGTCCACAAACCCATGTAGACTGAAGAGGCAAACTCCCATGTCTGCTGCAGGAACTCTATGAGAGTAAAGATCTAGTCCATTTCTCTGTGACCCACGTGAAAGTCACACTGCTCCTGCTGAATCTAAGAGCCTCCTTTCCAACCCAAGAGGAAACTGAGAAGTGTGATCCCTCTATAATTAGAACACACCCTCGAACCCCTCCAGGTGACTCTATGATTCCTACATGGGCATTGAAGTCCCCCAAAAAGTGACCGAATCTCCAGATGTTACCCCCTCCAGTATACCATCCAGAGACTCAAAGAAGGCCACGTAATCTGAACTGATGTTAGGTGTATAAGCACAAACAACAGTCTGAATGCTCCCTCCTGCAACTTGACCTTCTTATTCACTGGGGAGAATTCCAATACTGAGGCGCTTAGCCGAGGACTTGTGAGTATCCTCCCGTCCCACCTGCACAACACCTCACTCCCTGGGCCACTCTAGAGCAGAGGAGGTATGCAGCCTTCTTTGTGTCCATGAAACTCTGGCCACAAAGTGACCAAAACTCCAAAAGCAACATGTGGTTCAGAAACAAAGTAACCAAAAACCCTAATGGACACTCAGTAAACTCTGTTACCAGATTCACTGTAATGTTGTCTGTGCTTTACTGTAAATAATAACTATTTTAATGTTATTATCACTTTTTTTGTAGGGACACATTGACAGACATAATCAGACTCTTTTTCTGTGTATCTTAGCGAATCTGATTTTGATACTAACATAATAATATGTTTGAAATTATTATTCATTCACCTGAACCTGTCTTGTTCTTCAGTCTGTGATATTAACTTTGACTGTTCTTTTGTCATTTTTATACTTCCTGGAAGGCAAATGTTATATACACAATAGGAGCTGCACATATTTTAATATCCATGTAAAATGATATGTCCTGTTTTGTATCTTACTCCTTGTTGAACTGAAATGAGACATGGTCAGATCCAAATTAAATTGAGGCTAAGGTGTGGTTAGCATGAAACTTGTGGTTTGTGTGCAAAAATATATTTACAAGATAAAGCATGATTAGATGGACGGGATTCTGCCTCTAACTGAGACAGGACACTCATCTGTCCTCGGACTTATATGAGATAAACCTGCTAACCTAGATGACACTAATCTCTGAGGCAAGAGGATCACCTTCTCTGTCTCACACATACACACACAACATAAAAGCCTTATTTATGATCAGCTGCTCTTTGTGTCTCCTCCCTCTAATCTTTTTCCTCTTTCACTTCATCCCTACTCCATCACTCCTGCCCCATTTGTGACCTCATACAGGATCCACGACTGATTTGGCTCATTCAGCTGTTTCAGCTTTACAATTCCTCATTACTGATATTGCCGGCTGAGGCATAGTTTCACAAAAATCGATAAATCTTCAGACATCAGCAACAATGAGCATCAGCAACAAATCAATCCCACCGACTGGCAGCTGTTGATCTCTGGTTAAATGCTTCAGAATTGTTTTGCATTGCTCATTTTCTTTCCTAATTTTCATTTTTTTTTTTGGTTATCTTTTGCTAATATTTTATTTCAGCTCATATCTTAAATATATTGTTAAGAAATGGATTGTTCCACAGCTTGTTTATTGGATAAACAATATTCTGTTGATGTTTGTATCACATGTTTAGTGTTAAATAAACAAAGAAATCAATGGGGCAGAAAACAGAGTACTTTTAGGCTTAAAGACAAACTGCTGTCATGAAGCTTTTTTAATATTCTCCTGCTGATTATGACACTTTTTGTTCAGTGGTATTCCACACAATTTTAATAAATGACACAAAAACACAATGTTGAAATTTCCTCATTACTCTGTTTTCAGAGATCGAGCCTCGCAGTAAATCAAAGCGGCGTGTAGCTCCGTCATCGCTCCTCACCGGCAGACTGTGTTGGAGGAGCCCGCTTAACAGCTCCCATTTATTCCATAAAAAACTTTCATCTGGAAAAAATTCTTCACAGAAAAGATGCAGGAAAAGCGGAAAGAAATCCCAGGAAGCCAGTCACTCCATTCTTTGCAGTGGAAAAGTCATTAGAGAACAGATGAGTTCTCTGACAACCTGGATGATGAACAGCAGAAAAATGTCTCCGCTTTCATATGAAGGTAAACAGGTAATTATATAGAACACATATGGAATGAAACTGTGTGGATTCATTCTGATTTACTATAACTGGCGCTTCGAGCCAGCAAACTACTGTGGTGAGACTCTTTCACGGCTTTAAATCAAAGTTTTCCTTAAATTAAGAAGTCGTTTCATTTGATGCTGCATCTTAAATTAAGGAGCAGAGATTTTGGATTATTGGAGCCTTTATGTCAAAGGGACTTCTGAGAGAAAACCACAAATGAAAGTTGTTCTCAGGAGAGGAATAAATGCAGTCATGTTTGAAATTAAAACTGAGATTTGCAGAATTTACATGACCTGAGCGCCCAAAAAGAAGAAATCTGTGGCTTCCTGCTGAGCAGTAAAACAAGCGGTGATGGTGCGCCACTTGAATTAATATTGAGTATGTCATGAGTAACTTTAGTAAACAATAAAACTACTATGTCATGGTATTGGATTAATGTCTAGAATAAGCACAATTCATCCTAATCCAAGAGTTTATCTTTATAAGATTCTTCTTCTTTCACCTATTATGCAAAAGGATTGTTGGAAGTTTCATGTCGATAATTAAAAAATGCTAAACCAAAAGTCAACTAAACCTTTCAACAGTACTTCTTTTTAACTGGTTTATGGGTTGATTGGAAGCAAAATCCAATATTTATAACTATTATTGTGTTTTGAATTATAATAATATAGTAATATCAACATCTAATGAACTTTTAACTGGAAACTATCAAAAAGTATTTAACTATTTTTCTCTGCCATGATAATGACGCAGTGGAAAACATTGTTGTAATATAAAAGGTGAATGATAGCAAACCAATGTTTAGCAAGAACTATGTATATATTGAAACATTTTTACAACTTTATATATAATAAATTCATACAAATTATTATTTTAATTCAAGAAAAGTTTGTCAAGCAGTTAGTTAATTTGCTGTAAAGAATTCTTGCTAGGGGGCTGATATTTTTTAAAAGGATGGGTTCACATTTCTTCAGCAGTGTTGTAAAACGATATCTACATGTCAGCATGAACACTGAAAGAGTTATAGGTATCTAAAACTATTCGTCCTGTCTCTGTGGTGTAAAACTGTTCACTCCCTAAAGTAATACCAGGAAAATGTGAGGGTGTACGATAGAAAGCCAAAATCTGTCTGCAGCACAAAAGTGCTTCCAAGCTTCACCTGATCATGATACGGCTGGACTTCAGAGGAGTCAGCGGCCATCAGCCAAACTTAAAGCATTCCTTTTCCATTTGTGAATGCTTGTTAAAAGGCAAACTTGAAACACATGAACGTTTCACTTCGGGACTAGAAAGGGCCAGAAAAAAACATCCCACTCAAAACAAATGTTGTGCATGGCAGGAGCCTGGATCTGTCAATCACTCCTGTAATGGCTCAGATTAATGAGCTGTAAAGAAGCTTATATACAATGATGTCCTTATCATGTCTTCTTTATATAGGACTCTGTCACAGAGTGAGTCTCTTACTCATTGTGTGTTTTCTTCTCCATATCCCTTGTATCTAGGACACTTTGTCATGTGACCTGTGTGACAGTCAGCTCTTTTGTGGTGAGTTTTGTTGTGGTTTGAGAAGCTGTTGGACTTGCCTCATGGTGGGTCTATGGGCTGATTATCACTGATTTACTGTTGGCACATGACTGCAGGGTGGCTGGTAAAAGAGAATTTGATGAGCAGCCAGAGTGATTCACTCTACAAAAACATTAATGCCTCTTGTTTCAGAGGTGGATGCAAATCCTCACATTCAACAACAGATCAAACTGGCTGCAGAAGGCCAGTTCTGGGCGGCTCTCTGGTCGGGCCTTTTGGACCTGACAGACTACAGTGTGATTTTATCACACATGGAGATCACCACAAAACTTACCTGAAAAAGCAATGGCTCATCTCAGGAATCCACTATGAATGAAACAAACTAATTAACAAAGAAAGTATGTTCCTGAAAACCAAACTAACAAAGTATATCGGATTAAAATGCTGAAACATAAATGACAACAGACTTTATGAATCTATTTTTCTGACTTTTTTTATTGAAGAAAACATCTTTAACCTTTTGACCCACTGGACACATGACATAATATAGCAAAAAAAGCTATTGAGAACATATCCTTTAAAGCCCAATCACAGATCCAAAGACACTGCAACATCTGCAGTGTCTGATACACTTATAAAAATAACAATCATAAAAAATATACACAAGTGACAAGGATCTTTTTTCAAAGTTTGATTTGCAAAAGTCTGCATAAACAGAAACACAAACTTTAGACAATGCACACGAGACAATGCAGTAACCCACAATCTCTAAGTGACAGGCACAATCACTACATGACAGGCAGACTGGGGCTAACTAGCTAGTCAGCTGTTAGGACTTCATCGAGTACAGATTAACATACATCGCCTTTACAATCCATCAATGTGGGCAGTTGTTGAGAGAAAACTTATCAGAGCAATGATAATTACTAAAATGTGAAACTGAAAGAGTAAGAAGTGTGTCACAACGCTTAGATTTTATAGTAACTTGATTTTATTCTTGGGCCAAATTTGCACCTTAAACTTTTTCTTTTCCCATTTGGAAAAGTTGCAGAATGCTTTGTGTGCATTTAAGCTGTGTCCTCATAAACTTATAAATACATATGTATATACATACAGTTTTTCAGAATGGATGTGAAATAAATCCATTTTTAAAGCTCTAATAAGCACCAGTGAAGCCACATAACTTATGAAACACAAGTTACAACATGAACTCTCTTGCAGCTGGTATGTTTATGTAATATTCCTCAGTTTCTGCACTTTGTATACAGATTTAGATTAAAACAGAGAGCAAATGCCAATAAAAACACAATTTTAGACATTCTAAAAGTGCTACAAGCTGCTGTAAGTTGTAATACGACCTCTGTAGGAACAGCTTGTAAAGTAAAGCATGGTAGCCCTAGAGAAATAAACCCCATCACCAGCTGGACCCATCTCTCCCGACTGATCACTCGCTCTCTGCTTTCAACCACTTTCCGTTTCTCCCTTTTTTTTTTCACTTCCGTTACTCTTCTGCTGTCTTCTTTATCAGCACAAAATCTACACAAGCAAATAGCATTACTAAAGCAGTTGGCACTATGTTCTCTGCACCCGCAAACCCAAAAATCAGCTAAGTTCACGCTTTTCAGCAGCAGCTGAGGAATTCCCTGCAAGGGTGTTACAGCAAACAGTATCTCATCATTTGAGGTGTTTCCGTGAATCTCCTGCATCAGGATGAAGCACCGGTCTTCACCTCTTATCTAGGATGAAGAAAACAAGGAGACGGCTTCTCTATTCAAACTATCCAGGAGATGTGTTGGAGACTTTCATAGGTGTTGATTTAAAAATTTGCCTTCATCCTCCTCCCTGCTAGAACATTATGTTCATATTGGGAACACATTTAGAATTTCCAGATATAGAAACTGCAAAAAAACTGTACCAATGTCTGTACTACTGTCTGTACTACTGTCTGTACTACTGTCTGTACTACTGTCTGTACTACTGTCTGTACTACTGTCTGTACTACTGTCTGTACTACTGTCTGTACTACTGTCTGTACCAATGTCTGTACTACTGTCTGTACTACTGTCTGTACTACTGTCTGTACTACTGTCTGTACTAATGCATGGTGCTCTCTTTCTTCTCAACACTGACCACATATGATTTCACTTATACATTCACAAGTATAAGGGGGGGGGTACCGTTTTGTTGCCTGAAGACAGAGTGGGGTCACATGGTCTGATCAATGTTTTCTCTGCCCACTGAAAGGCAGTAGGCACTTAAAAAGCTCACAAATACAAATAGACATTACAACAGCTTCATTTTCTGTTTTTGTTTTTTGTCTCCCATGAAAATTGGGTTTTAAGATTAGAAGAAAAAGATCTTTGGTCTGTAAACAACCAGAATTCTATCCGAGTGCAAGGCGAAGATGCCACTTTGGAACACAAACTAGTTTAACGGCAACTTGCCTTGGTTCAGCTGATGCGAAGCAGAATGCAGGGTGCTCCTTCAGAAGCTTTGAACACACCTTTAATTTTATCCAGAGTGTGTGTTTGTAGGTGGGCACTGAGCTACACACCCATAAAAGCTGTGTTGGAGTAACTGTCAGCTTCGGGACACTGATGCAGCCGTTTGTCTCCATCCAAACATGCTGCCTAATTAGTTTGTGGCAGATTCAATCAGCCTCGACAACATTTCTGCTGCTCACATTCAAAAGCCAACATAAATTTGCATTTAGCCATTGCTCCCAAGCTCCCTAATTTAGACTTTTTGGAGCCCTGTTGGCCCAGGCAGGATCAGGTGAGGTTGGTGTTGGAAAAATGTGTTACTTTCACATTAAAACACGCCTTTAAAGTTAAGGCTAGCTGTTCTGGATCTATCATTCATACTCAATGTATGATCTAAAACAGAAGCTTTGATGCAAAACATTAAACAGAAGATTTCTTTTTCTGTCGGCTGTAATGCTCTGGGAAGATTTCAGGGCACAACTTCTGTGCTCACTCCTGTTTAAAGAAATCAGAATCTCCCTTTGCTCCTTTCTGGAAGGGGGACTCAGTTGCATGGCAGCCATGTGGAATACGTAGGCTGTTGGCAAGTGAACACTGGCTGTACCTGTGCTATGTAATAGTTACTGAAGTTGCCATCAGCCACATATGGAGCAGGCTGGTAGTAACACGTTACATTAGCCACATTGGGGATAACATTCTGCTCGGCAAATACGCGCACTGCCAGCATGGCTATGAGCCCTAAGGTCTGTCGCCTCTCGTGTCCCATCAGACACACGGTGCTCTCATTCACCACTCCATGAAGGGTCATCAAGTAGTCATACTTGCGGTCCTCCAGGCCAACAAAGTGGTTTTGAAGGTAGGACTCCAGCTTCCGCTGCTGTTCACCAATATCAGGGAAGTCAATGAAGAAGCGTGAGCACATGTAGCGTTGCAGGGACTTCATCTCTGACTCTGAAGCCGCCCGGAAACCTCTCACCAGCAGGTGACAGTACTTCAGGAGACCCCCGCCTCGGATCTCCTCTGGGTTCCTGGTGCAGATGATCTTATGACGTAGGTGGTTCAGGGCCTCGCTGAAGTCCCCGTACACACTCTCACCCACAATGGTTGGATGGAAGGTCTCAGCCATGGGGTTCTCTGAGCACTCATAGAACAGCAGCAGGGAGTCCAGTTTGATCTGAAAGGAGTCCACACTAAACTCAAACTGCCGCCGAAGGGAGTCCACAAACTTCAGCTCCACGTTCTTCCCTCTGTTGTTGGAGAGGGAGATGAGACTCCAGCGATCCGAGTCATTGCACACCTTCACCATCTTCTGCACGTAGGCTTCCTGTGTGTGATACAGAGAATACCAACATCAGCATTATATAAAGAGCCTTACAGTCCTTAACGTGCAACCACTGAACTTGTAAACATGCACATTCAGGCCTAGTAATGTTTACATGTCCTCAACATTTTATTACCAATAACTTATCAGAGTCTATAGAAAGTTCTGATATGGATTTCAAAGCTGAGTGCAAGATCCCTTTTAAATTGGTTTATCTCAATCCTCTTAATCACAGAAAACCACAATTTAATTATCACCTAACTAATCAAATTTGACTTTAAGATGCTCATAATGGATGTTAAGTCGAACTGCAGTTAAACCTTGACACATATCCAAATGTAAACACATGAAGCAGAAAAAGAAGAGTGTAAACTTGTGCATGTTCATGTGTGTGTGTGTGTGTGCGCGTGCGCGTGTACCTTCAACGTCAACGGGGTTATTTTCTCTTTATTTACACAGTCAGGTAAAAAATCCAGGAGGCAGTCCAAGACTATGTCCTTCACAGTCTGGAATTCGCTTTCGCCTTTCATATCTGCGCAGAATATCAGATCCAGGTCCTTGTAGCCCAGTCCGCTATCCTCGTGCAGAATGTGGCTGGCTGCAGAGCCGTTTAACCGGACGTCCCGGACGTGGATCTGTTTTTCCTCCATCCGAGTCCGGACCACTTTAACGATCTGCCGCGGCTGCATTTCCAGAGTGGGGAAGTTTCCCCGGCCGTGGATCGGAATGGTTTCCGTCAGAATAGCGTCCAGCCGCTGCACTTGCTCCCAGCTGAGGACACTAACACTGCTGCTGTCCGTATCAGACATACAGCTGGCGTTGGGGTTGCTGTCCTCCTCTAGCATTTTGGTCAAATTTCCTTGGTGGCTTAGAAAAAAAATAAAGTTTTCTCAGTAAAAAGAGAAAGCAGCGGTCGCGTCTTTACGCACAAAATCGAGACAGAAAGGTGGCGGTAACTTCATCTGCATCAGCACTCTGAGTATTCTAAATGGTACACAGTGATAGCGAACATATAACTCGATAAAACTAAAAAATAAAAAAGACAAGAGGCTTGCTAGGACTGCTGCAGTGGTGCGTTTCAGAGTGCGCAATCAGCCTTTAATTTAAAATCCGGCACAGCAGAGAAGCCGCTGAGCAGAATCAGCCTATAGTCAGTCCACAGAAACCAGGAGAAGAACCAGCCCTAACTTTTCTCTCTCTTTGAAACATTCGCTCTGGTGCCGCCGTCAATGCGTCCGTCCGCCGCGCATCGCAGTCTTTGAAGGTCGGTGATGATCCAGGAGGGGGGTTTGCTTTTCCGGCTGTGACTCCATCTCCCAAAGGCACGCCTATGATTTCATAAATTTGCATGAATAAGTCAAGTCGTACTCTGGCACAGTCTTGCATCCGGCGGTCAGTTTCTTACTACATGAGTATTGTACGTTTTTACGCACAAGCTTTAACGTGGATTTAATCTCTCACAGATGATCAACCTAATAGTTATTGTGCAGCCTGCGTACTTTAGTTGTTCCCACTTGTGGAAAAGTTAACCGTTACCAGTCCACTTGACGCGCAGCGGCGCTCTGGCATCATGGGGTCTGTGGATGGCCTGAAGATGGCAGCTGGATTTCGGCCCGCCCCGCCCCGCTGTCAGACTGCTGCTCAGTGTTAACTCTCCTCCACGTAAAAACACCAGCGCATCTATTCCTGACGCTCACCGCTCATTAAATCCTTTATTTCAACACTTGACCGTGTTTGTTTTGATGCTATTATTAAAGCCTGACTTTATTTACAACACCACGAGGTATTTCATGTGAACATATGAGGACCCGTATGACCAAAAGTATGTTTTAAAAAAGGGAAAATAGATATTTTACTAATCTCAGCTGTAAACATCAGGGTCCTTGCATGTGTGCAAATCCTGCGTGCTCCTGTCCTGCTTCCACAGTCTGTGTCACGTTACCATGTCGCCCCCTGTGCGCGTGTTCTGGTACTGAAATCAGGTCAAGCACAGAAACACTAACAACCTGAACCTGACAATTCAAAATTTCCAGATCACCCTAAAATGTTGTTGATAGCTTCAGATTTTCTGAGTAAGTGTGTAAGACAAGGTCGACTCGGTAGACACGAGCCATTATTTTAAGATGTTAAATCAGAATTTTGACTTGGAGTGTAGGTCATGTTTCCCTGTGACATAATGACAGGGAGGGATTTCCCTGATTACCTTCTAAGACAAATTATGAGGCTTTGTCAACTTTCAAACTTTTAGAAAATATTTTCTCCTAATCTGACTCATTTAATATTAATAATTTGAGTAAAAAACACAACTTTTTAATCTCTAATTTCATTTTATTTCCAGATAAATCTTGGTTCTGGCGGCTTGTCACAGTGTCAGGGGTCAAATGAAACTGGAGGCTTGGAGCAGTGAGGGGTCAAGGGTCAAGGGTTCACATCTGCTGCTCTCACAGCCAGCATGTGAGCTGCATCAGGGCAGTCACACTTATCTGGAAACCCGGGTTTTACTGTGTAGTATCACCGTTTGTCCCTGGGGATCTGCTGCCGAACAACATCCCTCCCTCTGCATGACATAGTACAAACCAATCAGGAAAAAACCTATAGTAATACAGATCTTTATGTGAACACAATAAGCAACCAGATAAATAAACAAAGAAATAAATAAATACACATAAATAAAGTGAAATTTGACATTTTGTAAATACTGCATCAGATACTCCCCACCCATTTCATCATTTGTAGTTTTTGTTTTGTTTTCATACTTTGCTTTGGCTTGAGTCAGACAGGTTGAAAACAGGTCTTTGAAGCCAAATTCCACATCTGGAAATGTATATGGAACTATCAGTCATTTACAATGTGCCCAAAGCAGCCTTGTCAATGTGTTTCCCAGGTGTGGAGACATAGTTGCTAAGGATTGGATCTGGTCCCAAAGCACAAAGCCAAATAGAAGCCACTATCAGAGACAAACACACACACACAGAGAGAGAGCTCAGAGTGCTGCTGATGAGATGTTCAGTGTAAATACAACTTAGGACCTCATTACTCATCGTAAAATACATGATTAATGTGTTACAGATTAGTGTAAGACAGGAGTGAGTTAATGTCTAAAAGCAAAATTGCTGAGAGATTTTAACAACATAATCACCTCCTTCCAGTTGTTCTGATATTTTCCTGACAAATGATTCTTTTTCTTCTTACTGTCTTTGAAGATTAAAAAAATTTTTCATACCGGAACTGATTCTTCTCTGAAGGCTCTTCTTCTGTAACTCAGAAGGTAATATTTTACAGTCATACAAAGTTTGCCCCAAGCGGGTATGAAACATTTTCTGGACAGTAAGACCAGTAAAAAGAAAAGAGGAGAGCTGTTTAGTTTTCAAGTGTCATTTATCTGACGGCAGGAGTTGGATTTATCGGCCATAAAATCAAAAGTTACTGCTGCTTTTGAACTTTTTTCCCAGACTGTGTCATGAGATATCCATCAAACTTCAGTTTGTATCGTTATGATCACCCCGTTTCTATTCATCCATCATCTTCTTCTACTTATCCATCGTCGGGTCATGAGGGCAACAGGTTCACGGGACCCCATCCAGCTCCTCCTAGAGGATCCCAAGATGTTCCCAGGCCAGAGAGGATATATATAATATATATAATCACTCCAGTAAATTCTGGGTCTGTCCGGAGGTCTCCTCCAAGTGAGACAAGCCCAGAAAACCTCCATGGGGAGGAGACCAGGAGGTGCCCTAAAAGAAAGCTCGAACCACTTCAGCTTACTCCTCATGACGAGGAGGAGCAGCGTCTTTACATCAAGCTCCTCCTGAATGATGAAACCTTTCACCTTATGTCAAAGGCTGAGCTTGGCCACCTTACAGAGGAAGAACATTTCAGCCGCTTGTATCCAGGATCCCTTTTTTCAGTCAGGATCCAGATCTCATAACCAGGTGAGGGTTAGAACATAGACAGACATTACCTTTTGGTTCAGCTCCTTCTTCACTACGACAGACTGAAGAAACACCCTCATCACTGAGGTCCATCTCCTGCTCCATCCAGCCATCACTCATGAACAAGATGACCAGATATATCATTCATTCATTCATTCATTCATTCATTCATTCATTCATTCATTCATACTGGCTTCTGTAAGTAGCAATCAATTTACTAATAAATTAAAAAACATATTTATCAGTCTAATCAGTAAATGTTTTCATATGAACAGGAAAACAAAAACTAAACCTGAAACTTAAAGAGACCATTTCATACAAATTTCAGGACTTTGTAGTTATTTCTTAAGTATTAACCAGTAATATGAAATATTTTATATCTAAAAAACGTCAGGAAACACTGATTAACAGATCTTTCTATCTGTCTGCATTAAAATTCGGGTGGGTCAGGCTCCTTCTGTCAGGCTGCTTCGTCAGCAGCTCGTTCATATTCATTATTCAAATTTGCTGGACTCTGATTGGCTAACAAACATCTCAGACATCGTGTCTTCCTGTTTGATATGTCTTATGCTACAGTGGTTTCAACTGCGGGAGCTGCCGAATACTAACGAACAAAGGAGTTGTGATGAAACAGATACAGGCCGTTCGGACTCGGGAGAACTCGGGTGTTATCACCACCTGCGTAGTTTGAGAGATTAAAACTGAAAGAGAAGTTGTTGACCTGTTTTCACACCCACTATGAAGGTAAGAACACCTGTGGAGCTAAAATATTCAACAGAAACCTCAGAAAAACTGTTTTTAATGGAAGGACCTCTTTAAATAATCATGACAGAAGTCATGATTTGAACTTGAAAGTATAATTCAATAGTTTTTTTTTTATATTTAGTATTTTGTGGACTGAGAAAAAAACAGACTGAAAAGTGGAGCATCAGATTCAAAGAGAAACACCTGGATAAAGACATACTGGCAAATAGTTTGAAGCTCTGCCATTTAGGAAAATGTGAGAAGTATCACGACAAGAAAGCAAGACTAACCCCGTCGTCCTCCGTGCTTCCCATTCCTCTCTTTACAGCTTTTCCTTCTGCAGCTGTAACTGGGTTTTTAGGAAAGTCAGATTAGTTTATTGGAGCTGTCAGACAGATATTCCCTCTGCTCACTGCAATCAGTTTAGGTTGGGGATCAAAGGCATAATAACAAAAACTGAATTTCTTTTTTTTTTTCGGTTAAATCAATGCTGGCCTTTAGTGACAAAAGGCTGCAGATTTGCCTCCATCTAGATTAACCAGCGAGGTTTATTTGGACTGTGTGGGGTGCACAGAGGACCCTGGTATTTCTGTTCTTTTGTTACCATAGAGGTGGAATGTGCAGTGTATTTAGTTTCAAACTGTTCTTTCAGATTAAAACAGAAAGTTACACAAAGGGTCCAATTTCACAAGAAGATAGTGAGGCCCATTTCACCTAATCTTCCTCCTTACAGGGACTCTGTGATCCCACAGCCTTCAGAATCAGGGACTGTAAAGCAGTTAAACGCTGCTGCTAAAACGCTTGAGCAACTAATAGACACTACAGATACACAGAGATCTTAGTACTGTGTGTGCTTGTTACTTGAACTACTTAAGTGTTATGACAGCGTCTCCTCCACCTGGAAGCTCAAACCACTCTGAAGCCATACTGGAAGGTGTCCACATCAAACAGCCACACCTGTAACCTTAAAGTTTACAGATGTGTTTTTCCAATCTGTGTCTGCATGTCTGTGGGCCACTTACACTAACAGTATGTCTTATCCAGGATTGATCTATAAAAATATAAATACCACAACCGTAATCCCAACTACAGACACACCCAAATGGTCAAATTAAGAGTTTACAAGCTTCAACTTTTAGTTCATCTTTACATTTAGTTTCAAACTTCAGTTTAAATATGTAAATAGCTAAATCTCCCTAGGGATATTAAAATATTTAGCATTAGTTATATTTCCACAAAATCAAAGTACCTCTTTTTTAAGTTGAGTACACTGTTTCCTGTGCCTCACTGGCCTATAAGATCAAATATCAACTAAAAATGTGACGCTTTAAGACAAATTTATTGGATTTGTTTTGCTGCTATAAATTAGCTGTTTGTTAAATAGGCTGCAGCAGGAAATGATTAGCTTAGCTAATAAACCAACAAACAACTTGGCTCCATCTGTGTAAGAAAAAAAACATCAAAAGGGCTTCAACACAATATTTTGTGTAGGACCATTTTTATTAAGGTGGCAGCACAACCTGCTGGAGGTGAACATCAGATTTTACCGCTGGACAGAACCGCACTAGATGGGTTCTTAGTCTGTCAACTAGTAAATTATAAATACATAATCATTTTAACCTGTATATTGAGGTATAAAACTCAGACTATGGACAGGTTGAAAGGCATGTGATCAGCTGATGGACAGGTTGAAATGCATGTGATCAGCTGATGGACAGGTTGAAAGGCATGTGATCAGCTGATGGACAGGTTGAAAGGCATGTGATCAGCTGATGGACAGGTTGAAAGGCATGTGATCAGCTGATGGACAGGTTGAAAGGCATGTGATCAGCTGATGGACAGGTTGAAAGGCATGTGATGATGATGGACAGGTTGAAAGGCATGTGATCAGCTGATGGACAGGTTGAAATGCATGTGATCAGCTGATGGACAGGTTGAAATGCATGTGATCAGCTGATGGACAGGTTGAAAGGCATGTGATCAGCTGATGGACAGGTTGAAATGCATGTGATCAGCTGATGGACAGGTTGAAAGGCATGTGATGATGATGGACAGGTTGAAAGGCATGTGACCAGCTGATGGACAGGTTGAAATGCATGTGATCAGCTGATGGACAGGTTGAAAGGCATGTGATCAGCTGATGGACAGGTTGAAATGCATGTGATCAGCTGATGGACAGGTTGAAATGCATGTGATCAGCTGATGGACAGGTTGAAAGGCATGTGATGCTGATGGACAGGTTGAAAGGCATGTGATCAGCTGATGGACAGGTTGAAATGCATGTGATCAGCTGATGGACAGGTTGAAAGGCATGTGATCAGCTGATGGACAGGTTGAAATGCATGTGATCAGCTGATGGACAGGTTGAAAGGCATGTGATCAGCTGTTATGACAGTAGCTGAATGTTTGAGTCACATTTATTAAAATGTAAAAACATCAGGACCTGCTTTAGTAACTGCTTTTAGAGTTCTGACTGTAAAAAGATCAGATCAGGGCTGCAACGCTTTATGTCTGAGCACATAAACATCTAGTTTAATCACAAGTTATTACAGATTCAACTTTTGCTATCATGACAGGTAGATCCTGCACTTCCTGCTTTGAAAGTAAATATTATTTCAAACAGTTACTACAGAAAGTAATAAGCATGACAAGATAATCATCACACATACAGTATCACTCTAGAATCCACCATTTACATCAACTTTTCAGTATCTACAAGACATGTTCTAATTAATTCAATATACACTCACTGGCCTGTTTATTAGATTTACCTGTTCAACCAGCAAATCACATAGCAGTGCGTTTAGGCATCCAGATGTGGTGAAGATGACTGAAGCTCAAACTGAGCATCAGAATGAGGAAGAAAGAAGATCTGAGGGAGTTTAATGGAACAAAAATATCTTGTTGGTGTCAGAGGTCGGAGGAGAATGGGCAGACTGTTTCGGGATGATAGAACAGGAACAGTAGCTCAGTAAGCATCATGGAAAATCCCACATGAAGGCAGATCCATGGAGAACTGTTGGAACAGACCAAAGGACTTTCTTTGGCAGGAGTGAACAGGTATAATACAAACTGTGGCAGCCGTCCCAGTTGGCCAGTGGAAATGTGTCTCTGCTTATTATTTGCTTTGGTTCCAGTTTTCTCTCTTTTCTTGGGTTTATCATGTGAAGGATGTGTTGCTGCAGGGCTCCAGAGGTCAGGTCTGCTACACAAACAGAAGACCCCTGTAACCTGCAGCCACAATCAACTCAAACTCCTGCACAGAGAGAGAGAGGAGGACAGGGACATGGAGAAATAAGCTCAGCAATATTACATCTCTGTGTGGACGATGTCATCGTTTTCACTCCATGGCAACAGTTTTACTTTAGTTCCAGAGATTCTGGAAAGATGAACGCTTCAGTTCTGCCTGATTTTAATATGGAGGTTATAATGTTTAACATATTCTCATCTTATAGAAGTACGACAAGAATGTTCAGTGAGAGAAAAACATTCAGGAGAATCTCAAAAATTCTTCCTCTGACAGGAAGGATTTTTTGTGACAAAAATACAACTATATAAAGGATATTTAATTATATTTTCCATCTGTTACAAAATACAGTATGATTCTGTTAAGGAGCAGGTAATAATTACAGTTTACACTGGCTGTTTGGGAAATATCAGCAAAGATGTTTCTTTAATAATTTCTATTAAACAGAGAATTAAAACATAAAAAACTGATTCTAAAATTTAATGTGACTTTTTTACTGCTGGTAGTGTGTGATTCTCTGAGAAAGTATTTGACCCTTTAAACAGCCTGGTCCAGGGTGAAAATGTAAAGAACAGATGAGAATTAGGTTTCTAAAGTTCCAGTGAACAACAGGGTGAGTCAGTGGTGAACCTTTCAAAGAGCGTATGGCCGACCACAATCACTCCGAGAACTCATGGACGAATCATCCAGGAGGTTACAGAAGAACCCAGGACATCTGAAACACTGCAGACGTCACATGAACCTCGACTCACTTGTCTCAGTCAAGGTCAGAATTCATGACTCAATGATAAAAGAAACTGGGCAAAAAAAATGGCATGAAGGGGTTAAATACTTTTTCACAGCATTGTAAGTCCCCAGAGTGATGTGAAGTTTAATTATCAGAGGAAACATTGGAATTATTTCATCTAATGACCAAATGTTGTAAATAAAAATACAAAAGCAAAACAAAAATGCTGGTTGTGGTTGGTTTGATTGAATACCTAAATGTTTAGAGTTTTGCATATCTAAGCCAACTTTAAAGTATTAACACTAAGTTTAATAAGTCAAATTTGGATATTGTCAGACTTAAATTCCCCACGATGTAGGCCTCCCTGTCACCCAGCAAACATTTGGGTAATTCTGCATTAAGGTCTCAGGTTGTCACATTTTATCAGAGTTAATGTAAGAACTCAAAATAATTCATCCAGTCATTGTATTTTATTGTTTAGGATGACAGGACATTTACACATCATACAGGAGCAACACAAATAAAAAACTGCATAGTTTCAGAAAACATTTATTCTTTCCCCTGAAATACATCCAGAATGGAAGGAGTTATTTACAGTAAATGGACTAACAGTCTGAGTGACAGCTGGATAAATGAAGGTTTAACCTGTACTTTAACCTACCACTATCCTGTTGGAGCAGTGTGGAAATGTGGAATCTGGTCCACGGGGCGCCTGGAACGTCACTTCTTCTCCATAAACAAATGAATCCTGAAGTTATCGGCACCATCTGGAGAACAGCCGTATGGCTTTTCCATGTGGCCGGCAGGAAGGCGGGATGGCCGGGACTTATCCTCCACTCACTCTTTAGAGGAAGAGAGAGCCTTCATCACATACCATATAACGCTGCTCTGATCCCTCAGGGTTTACGCTTGATAACATGTACTGTAGATACCCGACTAGGGTGGTGAAATGCAGCTGAAGGGGGGTTTGGGAAAAAAACAGTTACATATAAAATCATAAACAGCTGAAAATATTTACCTGCTTCTCTTGATCACAACAAACCTAACAGCTGCTTCAAAAGGATTTATTAACATGTATTTTTAAGGGGGTTCTTCCCAGAAGAGTTGCGTTCTATTTATGATTTTTAAACCAAGTTTTTGACTAATCAGTTTTTAAGAACCTATCACACATCAATTTGTGCCACTTTTGGCACTGAAACAGGTAAAGGGAACTAACTGTTTTTTTTTTTTACTGTAATAACCTAAAAATACTTTTCAAAACAGGTTCTTTGCTTAATAATCTGATGTTTAGATGATTCACTGGCTCATTTTATTCTGGTGTAACGGTACTTGTCATTTAAAAGGAACTCTTTAATCACAACTTCACCATGAATGAATGTGAAAACATCTGAAAGTCCTCCACTGCTGTCTGAAATGCTTCTTGCGCCATTTTCCTTTTGGACGTTACTCCGTGTCATTTCAGGCTCCATTTATATTCAGAGCACAGACAGAATGAACAGTTCTTTTAGAAAGATTCCACCTTGACCAGAACACTGCATTAGTCCGATGTCAAACGCAGGATTTTGTGCTTTAATTAACGTGTCATCTCTGTTCTAGTTAATAGATCCTAATCTGTGATTAACATTTCCCCCACATGCTGTCTCTCTCTGACTTCCAATGTGATGCTCTACCTTTAATTACAGCCAATAAACTCCCTCGTTCACCAAACTCTCAGTGGAGATCAGGGTCATCGGAGTTAATCACAGGTTGAGACTGGATAATGATCTTGTGTTCATTCAGGGCAGATGTGTGAGGAAATGGCAGGAATAAACATTATTTTCACTTTGACGCAAAAAAGAATAATAAAATAGCCAAAAACTGAGTCTTTATAATAAAAAGACAACAAATAAAGTAACAAATTATTCAGACAAGTGCTTTGAAAACATTAAGAAAATATACAAAGAGGCAGATTTGTTGCACAGGTGAGATGTTTTATTATTGCATGCCAGTTTCTCTTCACATCTTCAAGTCATTGACACACAAACACACAAAAATGATGTATCCAAAGAGGAGAACTGTGGTCCAAATGAAAAAGTTCTAAGATTCCACAGGCTCCAGGGAAGGAGCACGAAATGGAAAATAAAGATTTATCGACTAACTGAAACAAAAGAAACGCCACACCTCTTGGTTTTACCAACTAATATTAACAGTTTCACAACCATCCATTTGCACTAAACTATTAGAATTCTGTGTAACTGCATGAAGTGATGCCAGTGTAGCTTTATGTTGTTTAACTCTTGCAACGTCACTGTAAACCAGCTGAGGCAATCAGTCACACAAAGGGACATGAAGAAGGAACTCACTCACTAAAGCTGATAAACTCAGATGATAATTGGCACTCTTATTCACACAGAAGACCTTCCCTGATTACACACACACACACACACACACGTGCATTCTCTCTGGTTTAGTTTGGACCTTTTCCAGGGACTCGGCATCACCTTTTATTTTCAGTTCTTTGGCAACTTCAAAACATCTTCGCACATTTATTCAGGAAATGTGTTTCTCTCTTGTACAAAATGAGTTGCAGGAGGAATCTGAAGCCTGAAGCGTTCTCTTAGGACCAAACTCTAAAACGGAAACAAAACACTGAGCAGCAATAAAGTAGGAAAGCAACACTGTTGAGAGAAGACGAGTGCAGTCAGATGTTTCCAGCCTACTGTTAAATGGTGAAAACTGGATTGGGTGTTCTGACTAACTGTGTGTAACTGCGCGGTCACATGATCTGTCATCAGTGTTTGTGCCAAGTCGGGGCTGCCATGGGACCTCTGGGGGTTGTCTCCACCACTATCAGCTCATCTGGGTTGTCCCGAGCCTGATAATGAAGCAGAAGGTCCTGTATGGCTCGCTCTTCAATCTGTAACAGAAAAGGACATAAAACCTCCAAAATGGCCACAGATGTTGGAAAAGGATGAAGCATTAAGCAGAACCACAGTTTGCTTGAGGGTAAAATATTAAATGCTCGTGGTGAAAGCTTAACAGTAATAACAGTCTTTAATATAATGGTGACCAGGGGGGTAGTGAAGGCAGTGGCAGCAGTCTGGCAGCAGCTGGAGAGAAGTACAGAGAGCAGTCAGAAGATCACAGTAAAAAGGACCTTATTACTAACCAGCAGTGATGTTTACTAGATAAACATTAGCCAGACAGGAAACATTAGAAGGCCAGAAGCAGCAGACGCGCCACCACAGGCTCCTCTACTTAAACGCTGCACATAAAAGCCGGTGTGAGTATGAGTTTGTCTACCTGGATGAGGGCCAACGGCTTCTCTCTGCTGCGGATCAACGCGGCTTCCTGCTGCTTCTCCTCTTCTACTATGGAAGCAAAGGTCACCAGGGAGGAGAGGGGGGGGCTGCCCACTGCACCCATCACCCATGGCCTGAGGGCAGATACAGGTGAGTATCAGTGGCGGTGCTGCTCTGAGAGCGAAAGCAGCAAAAGTTTGAACGAGTCAACAAAGGTTGAGTCAACCTTTACTGACAAGCTCCTCTGAGTCAAAGTCTGTGTGCCCACCTGGCTCCAACAAACCTCCTGCTCAGTTACACAAATAAACCAACGTACAGATACATTCCTTTCACACAGCTGATTCCACAAGAATCACACAACTGTGGGAGCACTCACACTTTTATCGCTTCACATCTGCTGATGTAAATACTGCAAATGAGAAAACAATGGCAGCCAGTAAACTCCACCAAAAACCTCCAAACATGACGTTTCAGACCTGAATGTGACTTTATGAGGCTGAAACTAGAATCAGGTCTCACCAAACCTCTTAAACCTGCAGGAGAAGAAACTTTCATTTAGAGATGCAATATGTAAACCTACTGACACCTTCTTATTTACATGTACTTTATAGCGCTTTCTGATTAAAGCTTGTTTTACGTGGCAAAAAGAATTTGCGTTGAGTCGAGTCTCAAGTCAAGGCCAGTTTTTTTTTTAGTTGAGTTTTTTGGCGTCTATATAGCAGATAGTTTTATGCTGCTTTTAGATTATTTAGTTTTAACGTTTTATTGTCTTTATGCTGTTTTTATTCTGCTTGACAGGTAAAGCACTTCTGTTGTTTTAACGTGCTTTATGAATAAAACTGATATTGACTCACTGTGCTGGACTTTAGATGTGAGTATTGTGTCTGTGGTTGTGGAGAAATACGGCCAAAAAGGTGCTTCTGGAAGATTTTACAGAATACATAGAGGATAAAAACCATCTGACATTTAGTCAAATCAAAGATCATCAAGGCGTCTCTATTAAATCTGACTTTGGATCTGGAATGTCTGTCCCAGAAGGTTCTGCGCTGCTGCTTCTGCTTCCTGAGCCTTGAACTCATCTGTCTCTGCTCATCCAAATACCAGGGAGAAGCTGAAACGTGCTCTGTGTGATCTGCTGTGACATGAGGACTGCCCTTATCATCTTTGATTAACATCACCAGCTTCACTTGACTGAATCCCACAGCTGTTTAATATCTAGAAGTTTGAAGAACTGCAGCAGGAAGCTTAGAAATAAAGCAGTGAAACTATGATTCTGAAGATGCTTTTTCTTTTCCTTTAAGATCTAAAGTTAATAGAACTCATCAGAAAGAGACTAAAGCAATCTCTCAATTTTTTTACATTAAGGTCACACACAATCAGGTCGACACAGGCAGCATAAGGAAAGCACATGACTAGTGTAGCTGGGCTTTCTGGATGTTTCTGCTACCGTTCTGTTTTCCAGCTGTCAGCAGATTCTGTGAAAGTCAGGGTGACTCAGTCTCTGTGGGCAGGTCAACCCAGCTCCACTGGGTCACTCAGAGCTGAACACCTTTACTCAGGACAGAGCATCGCGCCCTAATCCGTTTGTCTAACTCAACAATCCAATCAGTGGCCCGTCACTTCAAAACAACAACTGGATCCTTTTAAACATAAAACTCTAATTTTAAAGCCTTTTATTTTGCCTTTTGTGAACAATCAGTTTGAGATAAAGACTCACTGTTACTTTTGTTATTCAGCTTTGAAAATACATGTCACACCTACAGAGTCTTTCAGATTTCATTCTGCAGGTAGTGACAAATAAATCCAAAATATCCAGATCTTGGTACTATAAAAATGACAACCTGTGGGTGAGATATAGAGAAACGACTTCAGATCAATGAAGTATCTTGAGGTTAAGTATGAAGGCAGAAATTTTATGATAAACACCTCAACAGTGCCTTCCAGTGGATTTCAGAGGCACAGAACTGACATGAGACCAGTTCTGGAAGCAGTCTCAGTTTCTTTACTCTGGTTTAAGTTACTGTAGCTGCCAGGCAGTTTAAAAATTCAGTTTGATTCACAGCCAATTTAAAACCTTTTATGATTAAAATAGAAAAAGCTCACTAGGTGGTTATCCCGACTCCAGTAATTTGATGAATGAGCTGTAAAAAAAGCCCACCTTGCACTGTTCATGTGCAGCACCGGGCTTTTTTAGGATTATGAGATAAAACACTCCATTTTTTTTATCTCACTGCACCATGTGGAGGTGCTTAGCTCACCCAGCAGGTCTCTCTGGCTCGCTGTTCTCAGCATGTTTGAACGTGACCCTCCTGGCAGCAGTTGTAGCACCAACAGGCGATCCTGGGGGGCCTTGGCCCCTCTGTGTTCCTGTTTGTCCCTCTCTTATTATACGACTCTTTTCCTCCTCCAGCAGCGCCCGAAATGAAAATGAGGAGGGTGGAGACTGGACAGCTGTTGACCTACAAGGAAGGAAGCAAAGGAAATATGAGCATTACATCATAAAAGAAATGACGGCTGCACTCTTGTTGTTGCCCCTCCAAAGCAGATAACCTGACTTGTGTCCGTGTGAGAAAAAGAAAATCAAATATAATCTTCACATCTTAGTTTTAAATCTTGACTTTAAAGTGAGAGATTACAACAAAAAGAAAGCAACAGGGCTGCATGGTGGTGCAGTTGGTGACACTGTAAAAACCCAGCTGGGACCTTTCTGTTTGGGGTTTGTATGTTCATACAAGGAAAGGTTTTCTCTGGAGACTTCGGTTTCCTCCTACAGACCAAAACGTGTATGCTAGGCTAACTGATCACTTTACATTGACTCTGAGTGTATGTGAATGGCTGTCCGTCTCTATGTGATGAACTCTGACTCCTGCCAAATTACTGCTTAGGACTGACTCACCAGGCTTTCTCACTGGTTTTGGATGGGGTCACTGTAGGGTCTGGTTTGGATACTGGGGACTGCCCACTGGCCTCCCTGCCGGCCAGGGCCATCATCTTCCTCTGTTTCTGGGACAGTTTAGTGGACACAGGGGTGTGTTTGATGTTGCTGCTTGTGCTGCTGCAGACAAGAAAATATGCCCAGTTCAAGTAAACAACATCCCCTTTCACACATCTGGCAGTAGAAAAACAGCTGTCTTTTTTTTTTTTTTTTTTTTTTTTTAAATAGTACATTCAAATTCGACAGAAAATTAAAAAAGTCTTAAGCATCAGACATAACTCAGTCATTAACTAAATTATAATGCCTTCTTTCAACTAATATACATGTTTTTTATATTACAAATTTACAGTCTGCAAAATTATTTTATGTCAACAAATAAAAAAATGTGCACCCCCTCACATTCCAGGGTTTTTAGTAGTTGTGCCAGGAGTCTGCTGAGAGCTGGCCTCCATGTCCATGATGGTTCTAAGATCCAAGACTGGAGGTGCATGAGCTGGGCTGCGGATCAGAAAACCACAGACTAAGTTATTTAGTTGCACAAATCTGAAGAGCATCACAGTGCATATTCTGGACCATGTAGTCCTCCTTACCAGGGAAGCACCTTGTGAATAGTTTGTGGAGTGGAGCTGGGGGGAGTGTGGAAGCTGCTGGACGTCGGGGTACTGGGTGGTGTCTTCAGCTTCTGACTGAAAGCCCTGTCATCCTGCAAAAAAACAAAAAAAAATATCTTCAGACACCCACAACCATCACTTCAGTAATCTGTATCCCAGATGTATACAGCTGGAAATATTCAAGTTTAAACTGTCTGTAAGAGCAAAATGGATGAAGATCTCCAAAGAAAAATTTTACAAACTTCATGCTGGTTATCAGAACTAATCAATGCTGTCAACTAGTTACTTTACAGAATGGTAAACTATTACCAGAAGTCCTAACATGTGAAAACCAGTGAAAAACTAAAACCTCTACCAGATCTTTACACATTTCAAACTATGAGCAAGCAAAAGGAACCTCCACTCTGTCAGGAAATACGGGTGACTGCACATCTCTGGGACTGCTCACTCCCATGCAGCTGCCCTCCGAGTCCGATGTGACGATCTCCTGCAGGGACTCGGTGGAGTTGGCCTTGCTCGACTTGACCAGGAAAGAAGAGACCACTGGACAAAAGGAGTGTTTGAAAGTGACATTTTGACAAGTTAAGCAACAAAAACCTGCTGCTTTAAAACAGAATCTGAAAGCAAAAAAACAAAAAAAACAAAAAACAAGAACATGGGTTTGTTTTTAATGTAAACAGTGACAATAGTGTCTATACATTTTTAGAGCCTGTGTGTGTGTTTACCTGAAGTAGGAGGGCTTTGAATGATGTCAGAGAGGGTGTAGCCTCCTGAACTGTCAGAGCGTCTCCGTGGTTTCCGTTTAGCCTTCATCTTGGCCTTCTTTAAAAGGATTTCTCTGGAAACAGTTTTCAACAATGTGAACCGATTATTATTTACAACAAGATGTTTTAGATGTTTGTGAGGTCTCTGATAGAATCAGGCATAGATTCCACACAGATTAAGTCCCCATCAACAAGACTGAATTAAGACTTAATATAATAATAATAATATTTTTCCTTGTGGGGAAATTCAGCTCTGCATTTGACCCATCCTCACCGTGAGGTGAGGAGCAGAGGGCAGCCATCTTGAACAGCGCTCAGGGGGCAGTTGCGGGGTTCAGTATCTTGCCCAAGCATACTTCAACACGTAGCCTCTGCCAGGACTCGGGTTCAAGCTCCGGTTCCTGATCAGGGGATGACCTCTTTCCTAATAGACTATGGCCGCCCCGAGGCAGTGGCGGGTTCAGTATCTTGACCAAGGATACTTGGACGTAGCTTGCCAGAACTGGGGATCGAACCCGCGGTCTTTTAAACAAAAGGTGATCTCCCTTCTGCTAGACTACGCCGCCCGCCATTAAGAGAGATGAATTATTTTGGACCCAACAGGTTTCAAACTGACTTAAACTATCAGTTTGATGCATCTGATAATCTCCTATCCATCATGTTTAACATCCTCAAATTATCACATGATCACAAACATCTGGAATTTCCTCAATAAATATATAAAGAAATTCATGGATTAAATGCAGTAATTAGTTTCCTTGTGTGTAACATACTTGGCCAATAAATAAATAAACATTTAACATGCATTTAAATGTATCACTGAAAAAGTTCTGTTCTGAAATCTGTTCAGTTAAGTTTTTCTTCCAAATTCTCAACCTGTGTTTTGTTTGGGCTGCAGGTACCGTACAGTCAAGTCGAATTTGTTAAAGGAACTCATCCTGTTCTCTTCACTTCGTAGCACAACGCTGAGAACACTGAGTTTCAGAAAAAGCCAAATATTCAGGCAGGCCGTGTTTCATGGGGTCTTAATTTTGAGATACAATAATTCTCATACAATTCTTCATGTCAGGTTTATCATCAAAGTACTGAATATTTTAGAAACCAATTTCTAAAACATATGCATTTTTTATTTTTGTATAATTAAAACTTTAAAGTTTGCTGGTTTTTTTCTTGTAATCATTATAATGTCACCATAGAGTTTGAGCCTTGAACCATTTCTTCTTTGATGTAAACCTGCAGAATGGGACTTTTTTTTGCATGTTGAAATCCCTTAATTGAGTTCTGTTCTGTATTGATTCAGGGTTTCCAATGCAATGCATCTTAGAACAGAAGAATTTCCAGACAGATACTGACTGTAATGAATATTTATCATCCTGTTATATGCACCTGCAGGACTGATCGTTTTCTGCCTCTGGTTTGGGGCTGAATGCCGAGTCCACATCCTCCTCTTCATACACACTGAGGTCCGGTGCACCAGGGTATGGCGTGATAACACGCTTCTGCATTGCTGGAATCTAAAACCAAATACACAGAAAAATGACAAAAAAACTTTTTTTATAATTGTCACAAGAAAAAAAACAATCACAATTGGATTTCACAGACTTTTGATGTTCACCTGATTTTTAACTGTATCTATGTTACTGTTCAGAGATTTGGGGTAACACATACATGACTTCACTGCATCCACTGTTCATACAACAAAAGCGAGCAATACGTATTATACACAAGGTAGAAAGTCAGTATCACACCAACTCCCTTTTCCTACAGTCAAGATTACTTAAATTCACAGACTTAGTTAAATTTAACACAGCACAAATAATGTTCAGAGCAAGAAAAAATACATTACCAGACAATATACAAAAAATGCTTAAAGATAGAGAAGGAGGATATAATTTAAGGGGTAACCTAAATCTAAAAATGTTGAATGCGCGTACAACAAAAAGAACTTTCTGTGTTTCCATATGTGGCGTACGACTGTGGAATAGTTTAAGTGAGGAGTTGAAAAGATGTAGAAATTTAAGGCAGTTTAAAGTGATGTATAAACAAACTGTATTTATTTTTTATAAGAAGGAAAACATGGTTTGAGTACTTTCAACCTATATGGACTTGCTGTTAACCAAAGATTTAACTGTTGTGATTCTATGTTTGGAATGAAAACTTGGTTATTTAAACTAAAGAAAAAAGAAAAATTTTTTCTTTCTTTTTTTTCCGTTAACAAAGAAGAATGATCAATTGTGATTGATTAGCCGATAATGATAATTGGAGAGGGGGTGGGATTTCATAAGTGTTACTTCCTCCCACTCCTTTTCGGACTCATATTTTACTTGGATTTTGTTTTTTTTGTTACATTTACAGGTATTGTCCTGTGCTGTGTTTTGTATTGTCCGAAATAAAATCTAAATCTAAACTAATGTAATTCTAACATCCCCAAATCTGTTTTTAAAGAAACTTCAGATGAAAGAAACCAGATGAATAACTCTGATCATTCTGATTTAGCACCAGCTGCCGGCCCTGTTCCACATGGGCTGTTTCTGTGCCCATGGTTTAAAACATTGCTACCGTGAACATTATATGTCTGAGTAGAACAACGTGACCTGTCACACTGCTCATGAACTACTAAAGAACAGGATAAAGAGCCCCAGGCGTCGTTTCAGCCTCCAAACAACCATCCACATCATCAGGCCTGATGAGCAAACGTCGAAGCCATAAAAACTATGTAGCTCTGCTGTTTGTAGTTGTGAAAGGTGACTCACCATCCTCCTGTAGGCTGCAGAAAGCTCCACGAGCACTTCATCACTAAGAATTTCCAGAGCTCTGAGGGCAACATAAACACAACATCAGACATAAAACCAGTGTGTTTCTTTAACAGCAGAGTAACAGGTCAGGAGTTTTAATGCACATCTGTTTCCCAAACCCGCTGTGTTACATCATTCTTTCTCTTCTGATTCTCACTTTGACTCCAGCAAGGCGGCCATGTTGAGGACGATGAACTGGAGGCAGGACAGTTTTAGCTGCTCGGCGTTGTACATGGTGGCAAACTCCAGCAGCTCTGCAGCATTCTTTAGTGTCACTGAGGAGAAAAATCACATTTTAAAATATGTTTCTGTTGCTAAGTGGAGAAAAGTTTTTAGAATGACAAAAATAAATGTAATAAAGTTTGTTGGTTATATGCATTTTCTGAGTGTTTTGAAGAGAGATCTGATGAACTCCAATTAAATACAAAGACCCTCTTTGCCATGAAAATGAACTTAATCTCTAAAGAACACTTTCACTGTATTTGTGAAAAGGGCTTCGAGGCACAAAGGAAAGTCCAGCAAGCACCAGGACTCGAGGACTTGATTGAGAGAAAAAGACTAAGAAGGGTTAAAGTTTGGGACGATATCAGGAAAGAAAAGCAGAAGCTACAATGAAACCTAATTAGTTCACCACACAAGCTGAATGTCATTGACTGTTTCTGAGGCTACAGCTTTCAGTTTTAATTACAGACACATCAGTCAGTGTTTACAATGAAACCAGCAAGCAGATGCAACATCTGCTTTAAAGAGAGCAGGAACAGAATGTGAAGCTGCATATGGCAGATAGAAGATGACAGTCTTGACTGCACACACGCCGATTCATCTCTTCTGTCAGGACGTTATCACCTGATTTATAAAAAAGCATCTTTCCATAATGATTTGCAGTGATTTTGAGGGCAATGAGCTGCTTGGCAGAGATTTGGGCTCTTGAAGTTCTTTAGTTTAAAGACAAATGTTCTGAAAAGGGGGTCTCAGAAATAATATCTGAATTGATCTTTTGGGATCCCCAGGCATATGCATGAGGGAGGGTGCAGTTGCAGACCACAGAGACTTGTACACTTATTGTAACTGTCAATAAAAGCTACTGAAACTTATAAAGTTCTTGTTATTATACATAATTATCTAAAAACCATCTAAAACGCTGAAGCAAATCTTTAGTTTACTGATGTACTTTAAGACCTATGATATAAAGACATACACTCACCGGCCACTTTATTAGGTACACCTGTCCAACTGCTCGTTAACACTTAATTTCTAATCAGCCAATCACATGGCAGCAACTCAGTGCATTTAGGCATGTATACATGGTCAAGACAATCTCCTGCAGTTCAAACCGAGCATCAGTATGGGGAAGAAAGGTGATTTGAGTGACTTTGAACGTGGCATGGTTGTTGGTGCCAGAATGGCTGGTCTGAGTATTTCAGAAACTGCTGATCTACTGGGATTTTCACGCACAACCATCTCTAGGGTTTACAGAGAATGGTCCGAAAAAGAAAAAATATCCAGTGAGCGGCAGTTCTGTGGGCGGAAATGCCTTGTTGATGCCAGAGGTCAGAGGAGAATGGCCAGACTGGTTCGAGCTGATAGAAAGGCAACAGTGACTCAAATAACCACTCGTTACAACCAAGGTAGGCAGAAGAGCATCTCTGAACGCACAGTACGTCGAACTTTGAGGCAGATGGGCTACAGCAGCAGAAGACCACGCCGGGTGCCACTCCTTTCAGCTAAGAACAGGAAACTGAGGCTACAATTTGCACAAGCTCATCGAAATTGGACAATAGAAGATTGGAAAAACGTTGCCTGGTCTGATGAGTCTCGATTTCTGCTGCGACATTCGGATGGTAGGGTCAGAATTTGGCGTCAACAACATGAAAGCATGGATCCATCCTGCCTTGTATCAACGGTTCAGGCTGGTGGTGGTGGTGTAATGGTGTGGGGAATATTTTCTTGGCACTCTTTGGGCCCCTTGGTACCAATTGAGCATCGTTACAATGCCACAGCCTACCTGAGTATTGTTGCTGACCATGTCCATCCCTTTATGACCACAATGTACCCAACTTCTGATGGCTACTTTCAGCAGGATAATGCGCCATGTCATAAAGCTGGAATCATCTCGGACTGGTTTCTTGAACATGACAATGAGTTCACTGTACTCAAATGGCCTCCACAGTCACCAGATCTCAATCCAATAGAGCATCTTTGGGATGTGGTGGAACGGGAGATTCGCATCATGGATGTGCAGCCGACAAATCTGCGCCAACTGTGTGATGCCATCATGTCAATATGGACCAAACTCTCTGAGGAATGCTTCCAGCACCTTGTTGAATCTATGCCACGAAGAATTGAGGCAGTTCTGAAGGCAAAAGGGGGTCCAACCCGTTACTAGCATGGTGTACCTAATAAAGTGGCCGGTGAGTGTACACTCAAGCTAAAAACACATTATAGACATTAAAGAACTCAAACACCATGATCTGGTCCCGATGCTGGCCTATAACTAAGTTAATATTAGGGCCATGCGATCTGAAGATATAAGATCGTGAAGGGTTATAATGCGATGACGATCTATCAAAGCTTGGAGATCATAGAACCGTCTATGCCATAATTTCTTGACGCGTATGTGCACACAACATTTGTTTTTTATTTTCTCTCTCTCTCTCTCTCTCTCTCTCAGCCGAGTCATGCTAGTTTGCGTCTGTTGACGCAACAGACACACTGGCGGTCCAATCAGAGCAAGTTTTAGGCAGCGTGTTGGTTTGTCTAGTCCATCTCCGTTATTTGGAACTGGTTTGAGTTCCCTCATAGCGACACGTTGCAAACAAATGTAATTTGGCAAGGAGACGGACAGCCGCTCCCCCATCCACACCGACGAAGCGCTGGAAAGACAGCGCAGATGCAGTGACATTTTATCTTGCAAAGGATATGATTCTGATCCAAACTGTGGAGAATGAGGGGTTCAGAAGACTCCTATAAGTCGTTGATCTGCCGCACGGTATGATGTACCAAGCTGAAAATATTTCTCCAACACCGCCATTCCCAAACTGTATTCCGACTGCCATGAGAAGGTGGAATAAAAAGTTAAACGTGCCCAATTTTATGCCACAGCCAGTGAAATGTGGTTCAGCCGCATGTCAGAACCTGATTTGTCTCTGACGATTCATTTAATTGAGAACTGGGAGCTCTGCTGTTTGTCAACTTTTTAGTTTGATGATGATTTTTGTAATCGAACTTATTTGTTATTTTCTTTTCTAAATTAAAACAAGTATTTAATCAGTACCCCGTCTGAAATTATCTTTTCTTATTTTCTGTGAAAGGGTATGCTTTTAAATTTATGTATTTTTACTGGTAAATAACTTCCAAAATATCTGAATTGTTGAAATGAAAAAGAAAAATCATATGATTTTTTTCCCCTTATCGCTCACTCCTAGTTAACATGACCTCATATACTTATCTTCTCACACAATGGAAGTTTGAAATTTTTCAGGAGTGATTATATGAGACTATATGAGATATTATATTAAGACTTGTGAATATGTATTTAGGATTTTCTCAGGGCACCAAACAGATTTGTGGTTTTCATGAGGGCAGAAATACATTTAGTATAGGAAGTTGGGTGAGGAACAAAACAAACAGCACTTACAGTTCTCAGTGATGACGACCTCGCACATCTCCTTCAGCCGTGGGATGAGCAGCTGGTCAGCCACAACCAACACGTTACAGACAAACTCCACGTTTAAAGACTCTTTTGAGGAAAACAGAGAACACGTGAACAAAGAAGAATGTGCAATGTGCGTTAAACCTGCATAGTTGTGGAGATTTTACCTTTAATGGTTGGAGACTTATCTGTATAAATGTACTCGAGAATCACCTGCAGGATCTCGGAGCTGGTAGGCATCTCCAATGCAGAACAGGAAGTTGCCTGAAGGTGTTAGACAACAGAATTATCAGCCAGGGAATGAGTGTGAAGGTGAGCGTGGTGACAAGTCAAGAATATCAAAAATATCAAACAAAATGTTGGTCTACCTCAATCCAGGGATTTCCAAGCATACTGTTGAAGTATTCTGTACAGAAACATAAAAAAAGAACACAAATTGTAAATGCACTAAAAACTTCCATCACTTATTAACATAAATTCAAGCAAAAACAAAAAATATTGAATTAACTGAGATTTACTTACAAATAAAGAAACAAAAAACAGCATCAATTTGTAAGTTAGAACAATTCAGCGAGGTAATAGATTACATTATTACAAATTATAATTTTTTGTAACAACCAAAAGGTAAATATGTAACTCTATGGCAGTGCAAGTTTTCCATAATTCACTGCAGTTACAATTTGTGACATGAATAATAAGCATTGTGTTTCTTTGTTGTTGATGTCTTACCCAGTCTTGCACAGAGGACGCTCTTGTGACAAGGAAACTCTTTCCCATCTTCAGACTTCAGAGTAACGTCACAAAGGTAAGAGCTTGGAACAGAAAAAGAACAAAATACTGAAATTCATTATCTGTCCAAAATGTAATTTACAACGTAAACCATTAACATTCCACTCTCATACACACCATTTTTTCTGAAAAAATTTTGGTATGTTGCCAGTTTTCTTTTGCATCACATTAATTTTTCCATTGTCATACTTCACGCCATCCAGTCTGAAGGAAAAAAACAAGAAACAATTACAGGTGAAGACTTTTTCTCTCAGATCAGTGACACTGGGTCTATAGTAAACAGACTGCGTCTCACCGTGCTGACAGGCTGCCAAGGCCAAGCCTTTTTGAAACAGCCTGTAAGGTTTTCACGGGGTTGGCTCCTCCCTCATTGGCTCGAACCTTGTCACCTTTGCCTCCCTTTCCTTTCCTGCCAGGCTTGGAGCCCTTGTTTTTGGACTTGTCAATGTCAGCTTTGGTTGAGGGAGAAAGGGAACGATACACCTCGAGTGCTGAGCGACCGTTCAAACCCAAGTCCTGCAGACTGCTGATAAGCTTCTCTTGTTCTGAATCCTGGCAAAGAAAACCAAACAAATTCTTAAGAAACAAGCTCAAATGAGTCCAATCAATGAAACCTCCACTGAAGCAAAACTTTATCAAAGTTAAGCTATACTGAGTTTATTAAAAATTACATTTTTAATAGGAAAACAGTGAAAACTAAGGTTTTTCTTTATTTTTCTCCTCACCTGGTTCTGTCCCGCTGAAACTCCGGAGACTCGTGGTCGAGCTCCATGCACCAACAGCTCACACGAGTCTGTGTAGATAAAATGCAGGGCATATTCCAGCATATCTGCTGGAATTTTCTCCAGAATTAGCAAATCACATCCAACAGCATCTTCACTCCTCCTCACTTCCTTATCGAGCTCTTCGTTGACCCCACAACGCTCGGACATGAACTGTCTCCGGAAGAATTCGGACCTCATGGACAAAATGTACTTGTGAGCGGGGAAGTTGCGATCACCAGCCTGAAGCGTCACATCATGAATGTTATCTGTTTCATCCGCTTCTTCCAAAAGACCCCGGAAGTGTTGGGAGAAGGAGGATGGAGAGATGCTAGGAACCTCATACAAGCTGGAGCACAGAGATAAGAAAGAAACAAAACATGCAAGACTCTATCCAGTTAATGTTGAAAACAGGGAATGTTCTGGATGGTGAGGAGATCTAAGACTATTAAAGTCAAAAATATGGAGGACTTTTCTTCCCCCAAACTGTTTTTATCAAAGAGACGAGGGGGGAGACAAAAACATCCCTTCAATTTCCAAAAAGCAACACATTGTTAAAGCCACCAAACCTATTCAACAAAACCAGAAAATCATTTTACCATCACAATCAGATGCAATAGTTGCATAAGAGTTCATTCATCCATGAATAATGTGTCTTACAAGAGCTATTATACTGTAATATCATTTACAACATTGTTCCTCCTTTTTGTAGCTTAAAGACCCATTTCGTACCTGGTTTTGGGGTCAGCCTGAAGCACACCAAAATTTCTTCCTTTAGAGTCCATTGTGATGCTGACAGCTCTGTGAACAAAAGGGAGCTTCTCCAGGCGGATTCGTTCATATAGCGTGCCAACATCTGAATGACCAGAAACCTCCACGCTGATCTCTGTAAAATAAGCATGAAAGCCAAACTCACAAGGAATGAAACACTATACTGTCTCTGCATCATTTGTTCAAATGTTTCAGCCAAAAAAAAACATCCACAATAAACTGTAATTAGACACAAATGGTGTATAATGGATGCAGAAAGGTTACTGCAGAGAAACATACTAACACACATTCCATATGGATTGTGATGGATTACTTCCAACACTATCCTCACCTTTCTTCTCTCCAAACTTCTTAAATTCTCCGACCCATACGCCACTGAAACCTTCTCCGTCAGGAGTCACAAACATCATGCCATTCTTGCTGAGAGCAATGTCCGACATGAAAACCTGACGTGGATACGCCCACCTGCACTGTCTCACTGAGCTGCCAGAGGAACGCCAGCAAAACACCTGACAGAGACAGGAACAACGTAAGGAGAGTTACACATGTCTTACTCATCACTGTCACCTGTAGAGTACCATAAAGGCAAGACTGTTTTTAGAAGGTATGACTGTCAACTGCGTAGTCCAGGTTGGATAACGACAGTAAGAGTGAAGTGATGGTAAAAATAAGATGCAAACTCTCCTTGTCCCAGAGTTTAAAAACTGAGGCAGAAGTGAAAGTAAACTGAAGCTTAATTGTTTAATAATTAAACCAAAGTAAATGGTCTTCACTCACTCTGCCAGCTTCATCTAATGCCAAGATGGAAACCTTTTCTCCTCCTCCCTCGTTCAAGATCTGCGCATCTACTCGATGGTCCAGACTGCCCCCACTTACCAGGACCTTCTTGATGTTAAGCTGTCTAAAAAAGCAGTCATAAGCTCATATTAATTTTCTTTAATGACCCGCTGTCAATTAGCTGTTATTGTTCTATTATTGTCATTTAGAATGTGTTCATCACCTTGAAGCCATTTTCTTGCACTGGTAGTCGCTCAACAGATAAACGTCCCCCTTTTCAGTCACAATAACAGTTGCTCCGTCACTAGCTGCTGCCATGGCTACAGTAACGTCCTTGTGGTGAAGGGCGGACACCTGACGGGGGGTCGTAACACACTTTTCTCCATTAGGATCCAGCAAGTATCCTAAAAATCAAATACAGCGAAGAACTAATCAAAAACACTGAACATTAAAATATAAGATGTGTTTGGAAACACTTATTTTGCTTTTTTATTTGACGGCACACAAAGAGAGCACAGGCTTTTCCCAAAAACTCTCCTTAACCAAAGTAAAAACTAAATCTGTACCACTGACAGGTTCAATGCCAAGAGTAGTTTTCGTCACATTTCATTCAGTATGAACATCTACACCTTTCTGTGCTACAAAAGATGATTATATCTTAATTCAACTGAACCAGACTGTCCAGTCACATAACGCAGCTTAAAAAAAGCTCAGACTTGTTAGTGGTTTAACTGATTTGAGTGTGGAGACTTACCCAGCTGCCCTCCGTTGAGTCCCACCGTGTACACAGCCTCTCTGGTCCACAGCACTGTGTGAAACCTTCCTGCTGCAACTCCAATCACTGTCCTGCCTTTCAGCATTTTGGAGAACACCTACACACAGAGGCAATTAAAAGATTGGCATACAGTGTGATAATAAAGTTAAAATCATGATTTTTTTTCTTAAAAAAAGGATTAGAAAAATTCAAACCTGTTTGGGAACGTGTGCTGAGGCAGGAGGAGGAACGAGGCCCAGCTGGTGGAAGGTGTTGAGACCAAACGTATAAACGTAGCCCTCCTCTGTCAACACGACTGTGTGGTCTTTAGCTGCTGCCACCTGTGAGCAGTGATGGGACATCAGACCCTTCACCATACGAGGAACCTGGAAACAGAAGGATAAGAAAGTATGACTTTGACTTTAAACTCCTGGTTGAGGAGCGGGATACGTGACCAGGATGGTGACCAACCAGAAGAAAAGGTGCAGAGGTGTTGTGGATGTGTATGAATCTTCTACATGCTTCTGTGACTACTGATAGTGTAAACTGAAAAAAGTGTAACAATGGCTAATACTTGTTGTTTTTCTTTCTGTATTAACACAGGAGAGTGAGATCATTCACCAGGCAGCTCAAACAGAGTGGACACCAACAGGAGAATATTGTAGGTTACCCAAATGTTAGTTGTATTGTTCATTTCATCCTGACAAGTTGCACCTCCTATTAAAAAGGTGACTAATCAAGATTTGCAATCTGATGAAATACAACATCAGCTGACTATAATAATATTTCTAAACTTATTTTGAGGAGTTTAGTTAACCAAAAGTCATTCTTTTCCAGATATCAGCAACTTTTAGCTTCACCGAGCTCATCTCATATTCTGTTTTTACATGAATGCCACTAGAAGAGGACTAGGGATGCAGAACAGTGGAAGAAAAAGGCATGCATACGTACAAACACACACAACCAAGAGCAAATCTCACCAGATAGGTCTGTTCATCTCCATGACCAAGTCTTCCTCCTTGTCCGTGTCCACAAGTGAATACCTGGCCTTTCTGTGACAGGAAAACGGAGTGGAACTTACACAGGACCACCTACAGGAAGATGAGGAGTTTTACTGTAGCACGTTCCACAAAGTCAACTCTAAAAGAGCAGGTTGTACTTATTGACATCATTTTGACCTCAGTTTACAGGCCATGATACATCTCCATCCATGTCCCTCAGCCAAGCCCTCATGTAGTGAGAGTAAAACAACGTGCTAATAAAAGGCCAAGGCACAAGTGGAAAAGTAAACATCATTACTAATACATTGCTGCCCTCAAGCCTTCAATAGAACGCAGAGATGTTTTCTGAAGTATCACATTGATGTGGACATTCGTGCACATGCAGGCACACAAGCGTAGCTCATTTAGTTAAAAACATGTCATTGTGGAATTAATATTTAACCTCTACCACCTGCTGGATTAGGTTATGAAGACAAAGACTACACTCTGTGTCACTGGGTCATTGTGTGGTCATGATAAACCCCCCCACCCAATGAGATTTGCATTCTGTTTTTATATACATTTTACATGTATCCAAACTTTTTGGGAAACAAACAGTCAGTGCCATTTAAAGTTTTGTCAAATTAGCTTCAATTTCATAAATATTTCCAATAGCAATAAACACTGTTCCTCCACACTACATGTATGCGCTGGATACATCAGTCAAGTTTAATTCTATTTATTTATTGGCTCTGCCCCCATCTGGAGAAGTAAACTCTAAGAAAAATTTGCGACCAATTAATACAAAGACTGTAATTATGCTCGGAAACCACAGAGTCACATTCTGCATAGCAACTTAAGAAGAATCCTACTGAAGTTTTCTTTTACTTCACTGAAGACTGTGAGATGGTAAAAATGGAGATTTGTGCATCTGTTTGATGTGTTTCCCTGTCAAGAACTGTTTCCCCGCCAGCTCCTTGTTTTCACCTTAAACTCTGTAGCTGTAAATAAGGGTGTCAAAATAGAAAAGCCCAGAGAAAATGTCTGGTCTTTTTTGAAACTCATTGCAGAAGAAAAAGACTCCAAGTATTTAACTTAATTTCCCCCTTATGGAAACCACTATCACATTTTGACCATATATAATGATATAATGTTCATAGCTAACTTATCAACATTTAACATTGAAGTGAATATATAACAAACAATATAAAATGTATACAATAAATTTCTCCTATTTTTATTATTTCCAGTTCAGTTCAGGCTTTCTAAGTTTCTAAATAACAACTTAACAGTATTGTTATATAATGCTGTAACTGACACTGTATAAACTATATAGAATATACATGTCTTCCTTTACATTTTAGTTTTGTGTTAAAAAATAAATCCCAAAGTTGAGCATTTAAAAAATAAGAAACTAAAATAAAATTGAAAAAATATCAGCTGCTTCCTTGGCTACAGGTTCTTAAGTATGAGCCAATAAAATGTAATCATGTGGGAAAAACAAACTGATGAACCCCAAGAGGAAGGTTACATAATACAGAGCTCAAGAGAAGGGTGGGGTTTGCTGGTTCAAACTAATTGCGACTTATCTCCTTAGCACAGGTACACTTTTTTAAACTCTGATGTAAAACATGTTGGCACTGTCTTAATGAGACGCAAAGATCAGTGTTTTCAGTGTGGGGGAGGGGAGGGGGGAATCCCTCCTGTATTGGAGGAAATGATTAGTCCAGCTCTGCAGAGATGAAACAACAGAGTCCAGTTGGTTTACCTGTTTAATATAAACTCCAGTTCTGGCAAACACATCCACAATCTCAGGGTGGTGCCGGCTCTCCTGATTGCCATGGCCGAGGCTAAAATTAGCATTGTTTCCCCACGTGTAAACTTCCGTTGGGTCTGAAGAGATGAAAGCACCATTACAATCACAGCTCTAACACTGCCTCCGCATGAAGCATGAATAAAAAGTATTTCAGAAGTTACTTTTCAGCATTATTGAAAGAAATAGAAATGATCATGTTTAGAACAAGGAAATATAATTTGGGGCAAACATTCTATGCATGAATGTGTATGAAGGGCCTTGTTATGCTTGAAAACAATGCCAATCACTCAGTATTTCTTACCGGTGTTTTTGAAGACAACATGCGTTGGTCGATCCTTCATCGTTAGGTCCAGGGTAGAGAGACCCTCCTTATCCTGAATGGAAAGAGCTCCACCATGCTGGAAAAAACAAATACCAAGATAATTTCAAACACTTCTGCAATTCATATCATTTTTCAAACTGAAATAACAAAAATCACAACATGGTGCGGATTCAATTTGATGCTACACATACCTTAACCAGTGATATGAGACAGTGAATCTGTCCATAGAAGGCACTGCGGTGCAGAGCGGTCCAGCCAGATTCCTTATCCTTCACAATCAGATCAGCACTTTTAATCTCCAGCAGCCACTCCAGCAGGGCTTTCTTTCCCAATGAGGCTGCCAGGTGAAGGGCTGTGCGCCCAAACCCATCCCGCATACTGGTAGCATTGTGGCAGTGTGAGGTCAGGAAAGCCCGGAGTTTCCCCTCGGAGCCACTGGTTAGTGCTGCAATCACCTGCTCTGCATGCTGCTGTGACCGGCATCTAGGTGTGCAATCTGGCGATGCCAGACTCATCCTGACTTCTACTTCTAAGTCCTCACCGTAAGTCCTCCTCTTTTCCAGATGCAAAGTCTTTCTAACAGCCCACCACCCACAATTAAAATCAAGCTCAAAAGTCAATGGATGCACTGTAACAAACCAATAAAACTGATATGAAAAAATAATTAAAAAAAGATCTAGATGGTTTGGAGAGCTAGAATTGTGCTTGTGTTGAGGTTCCACTGCACCCTAGCCACCCCAGAGGCTTTGTGAAGCTCGCTTCAGTCCACCATTTCCACGAAAAATTCAACACTAACTAAGCTGCTTGGAGCATCTAATGGCAACATGAATTTAATAAATGCCAATTTCATCATATATAACATAGAAAATAGTATAACTAAACTTTTTTTTCTTTCTTTTTTTTTTTTTTTACAAAAATAGGTTTTTATTCAACCATAAAGGCAAGAATTCCAACAACAGCCCTAACCTTCTCCTTCAGCAGTCCAACCTTCAAATCTGAGGGGAAAGGCCTCCTTTCCCCCCAAAATATCCCACTCTTCTTCTCAAAACTCCATAATTGTAGAGTGCACCTGCAGACGAAAGATTAGTGAGTCCTTTAAAACAGCAGCATGCCATGACAAACACTTTATTCAAAAGCCACATGACAACTTGATACTTTAACTGCAGTTGAATTTAGGATTATTATGCAAATAATGCATGACAACATACATAGATAAAAAATTATGTGCAGAAGGGATACCTATAATGTAAAAGAAATTTGCCAAAAACTTAAAATACATTGAACTGCAGAGGAAACATGTTTGAGGTCCATTTAAGCCAAGTTTCAGGATTATGTAACAGATTTATTTAGATGAAAAACATGAGGGATTTACCAGATTTATCTTTTATGAAGTTAAACACACTACAAGACCAACGTTTTCTCTAATCAAATTATCATTATTAAACTTAAATTTTTTACAGAGTCAGAAAAGAAACCAAATTTAAAAGGAAAAATGAAAAGGCTTTGTGTGAGAATAAGTGAAAAATTTGTGTATTTCTCTATCAGGGCACAGATTAAGTTACAGTCTGTCTGATGATGGGATATATATATATATATATATATATAGGATATAATTTGTAGGAAAAATACAAATAAAAACAGTTTTATCCCAGAATGGCTAATAATAATAAAAATAATAATCATAATCATAAAGTGTCACAAAAGGGGGTATCATTTTCTGACACGTCTTTAATCATCAAAAGCTTGTGTCAATCTTGTTTTGTCATTTTTGTTTTGCTTTGCTTTGCTTTCTTATTGGATTTTTTATTTATACGACGTGATCGGTGTATTTTAGGATTGGTGGCGTGTTTACTTTTGCCTTTTCAAAAATGTGACAAAATGTAAAAAATCTTTGTAATTCTGGTGAAGAGGGAGCATGTTTGAACCGAATACAAAATTAAATAAATAATAAAAACTTGCATGATGCATCTGCAAGTTATGGAGAAGCTAACGACTTCACCTGTTAGCTCGCACTGCTTAGGTGTCCCAAAATCAGCTAAATTCAAATGTGAATGTGAATTTCACACTCAATCAGAGCAAAAACCCTGTACAACTCTGTACAGGGTTTCTGACTAAACTATGTGGTCTGGTATAGCTTGTGAAACATCTAACGGACCGATAACGAGCTAGCTTCACCAGCTATATTACGCTAAAATAGAGTCAACGTGACATGTTTTCTTACCTTCCGCTAGATAAAGAAAAAAGAACAGACTGCAAAGGTCATACCAGCAGCGTACATCCACTCTGACATGGCTACAAATAAGAGACTTTAACGGATTTGTAATTGGTATCAATCCTGACACGGCTGAAACCCCGCAGTTTATGTAAAACGGGTGCTACTAAAAAACAAAGTGCTTATTTAATGTCGAGACTTCCGATTGGCCAGTCCGTGAAGATTTTGCTGTCTTATTGGTCAATATTTTGACACGTCAAGCAAGTACGCTGCTGCGGAATGATCTCACAAAAATGTTGCTTTCTGGGACATTCATATCACTTATGTAATATAACTATATAAAATGTAACATTAAAAAGTTTTAATGTTGTTAGATATTTATTGGACAAGCTATATTTTTTTTAGTTTCAATTGATTTTGCAGGTGTTAGCAACACATATAAAGGAGATTTTAATTAAGAAATAAAAATAATCTTTTTTGTTGTAATATGAGCTTGTAATTTTTAGAAACATAAAACATTGGAGTCTGGAGGTTTTAGATCCTCATATTAAGCACCATGTGGGCTACAGTTGTTTCTCGGGACTTTGTGAGAGGTATCAATTTCACTCACAATCCAGGTGTCATGGCTTTACTCAGACGGTTGATCCAGAATATGAGAAGGCCAAATGAGGGTGAAGCTTGGGTTACACGCCAGGATCCACAACAGGGACTTGAAAATATAATATATTGATGAGAAATATGTCCAAACCTTCTGCATTCAGGTGTGGACACAGACTTTCTTCTTGTTTTAATTATTATTATTATTCTTACATAGAGCCTGTTCTCCAGAAAATACAGAATAAAAGTAATTTTATTGACTTGATCATTAGTTTAGGAAACATTGTCATTTAAGCAATGAAACTCAAGTGTTACAGACCTTGTTTTTACATTAAGGTGATTAAAACTGTTAAAATGTTACTGTTTATCCAGTCATTAAGAGTGTTTAAACAACCGATATGTGTTTTTAAACCCGCATCTATAAACTGCAGCTGTAGCTACTTCATTTTCTAGACTCTAGTTGAGCTCAATAAGCGTTTCTGTTTTTCATTCATATTGGTGCCCAAAAAGGAAAATTCCAAAAGAAATTTAGACTTTTCCAAATAACCTACAGTGAGGAAATACTCATCTATTTTCCTTAAGACTAATTCCCCGTTTAGTAAATGAGTTTCGAGCCAATCCTGTCAAAATGTTTGATACCAAACATCGTTTTAGGAGGGCAGGTTTGGACAGGTTGAATACAGAAGAGTGGTTCACCCCCCTGTTGCTGGATAATGGTACGCTCCCTGGTTGTGCTGTGCTGCTTGGTTCTGCTGTGTTTGGTCTTTCCTTCTTGACTCCAGCGGTCTGACGAGCGCTTGGCTGGAAGTGCGCATTTGATATATGGGATCTCCGAGAGAAAAACCCGCTCCGTCCGTCCGGAAACACACAACCCGCCTGAGTTTTCCGTAGATTTTACGCCCTGCGAGAGATTCCTCGGATCCTATCAGAAGTAGAAGAACATATAATAAGCCGGAGGCTCGGGGAACAACCAGCGAATGCGCAGAAGTTTGGTGGGCTTCCAGGAAATGTAGACTCAGATGTATCTAAGGATTTGGGGGGAGCACTTGGATGGAGTTTCAACCTGGCGCCTTTTTTAAAAGGATTAAGTTTAAAAAACAGAAGGAAAAAAAACTTAGTTGAACTGTGACTTGTTGAAAAGCTGTCGTCTTGGCACACAGATTTGTTGAAAGCTCAGAGATGCGCCTGTGGAGTTCAACATGCGGCGGTAACCGCACAGAGAACCCAGGCAGGTCTGGTCAGTCCGGAATGATGCGCTTACTTATCCTCCTGGCTCTCGTGGTTCCATATTGCTTCTCTTGTCCGGACGAATGTTTGTGCTCCTCACAAACTGTAAAATGCCAAAACCAGCACTTGGACTCAATCCCACGTTTCATACCAGCCACTACCAAAATTTTGTTCATCACAGGAAACAACATTTCCCGAATCAATGAGAACTCTTTCCCAAACCGCCTGGAAGTCCTGACAGATCTTTATCTCAGCGCTAATGAGATTGAGCATGTGGATGTATTGGCATTTAAAAACTTGCCAGACCTCACTCGACTGGACCTGAGTAATAACAGACTGCAGACTTTAAAAGGCAGTGCATTCAATGATGACAACAAACTACAGTTCTTAAACCTCAGTAGATCTTTAAACAATCCCAATTTTACAGACGAGGTCCTTTCTTTGTTTCGTGGTACGAAACTCCTCAAGCTTACCACCTTGGACTTGTCCAACAACAATCTGGTGAGTCTGCCAGACGGCGTCTTCACTGGCCTCTCCAATTTGGTCACCCTCAACTTGCAGAACAGCTCTCTGCTGACCATCCAGAACGTAACCCTGCCCTCACTACGTAAGTTGGACCTGAGAAACAACAGCCTGAAGGACCTGCCCACCACCACGCAGGAAGAGTTCAGTCTCATACCAGACCTCCATATCCAGCTGGAAGGAAACCCCTGGCGCTGCATTTGCGTTATTGAAGACATGCTGTTGTGGCTGAAAAACTCCTCGCAGGTTGAGGACAGGCAGAACCTGATCTGTGCAGGTCCCGAGGCCCTGAGACGTCGGCCCCTCCTGCAGCTGGATCAGTCACAGCTGAAGTGTTCGACGGAGATGGAGGGCGTCCTGGAGACTTCTTACGTTTTCTTGGGACTAGTACTGGCTCTGATCGGCGTCATCTTCCTGCTGGTGCTGTACTTGAACAGAAAAGGCATCAAGAAGTGGATGCACAACATTCGAGACGCTTGTCGGGACCACATGGAGGGGTACCACTATCGGTACGAGATAAACTGTGACCCGCGTTTGACCAACCTGAGCATCAACTCGGATGTGTAACAGGCACCATCCAGGACCCTGCAGTTTAACATCTAATGACTTAATGCTGTTAGGACTTGCATGAGTCTTCCTTTCCACGCCCCTAACATTCCTTTATAATACCATCCAGATGTTGCATCTCTCAAGATATTTTCAATCCTTGTCACAACTTCTCATATAGTCTCTGCCGCATGTCCCACACGAGTATCTGGCAACTGAGGCCAGCAGACTTGATTTTTTTTTTGTCATGTTGCATGGACAGTTAATCATGAATCGTTTTTGGAGTTCTCCACCAAGTGAGATGTTATGTTTTTACTTTTCCTGACGTAAAAACGGAGAGTGCATTAACTTTTAAATGTAAAACTACGTGCTGAAAACATTATCCTGGTCGCTGCATTCTCCTCGGTATGCTCTGCCACAGACATTATACTGCTCAAGTTTTTTTTTTTTTAGTGAGTGACATGCAGTAGGCTTTGCTTTTCTGACTGACTGTAATACACTTTGCTTGGTGTCTGGATTTATTAGATGGATGTGATTGTTTTTTTTTTTCTGTGCAGATATTTAGCTGAATAAAATGCCAGAGGATTGCTGGTGTCTGTCTGGACTGAAGGCCTTCAATCAGCAGACTGTAAGGAATTGGATTCTTTTGATGGAGGAGTTCACGGCCACACACACACTCATTCCTGAGGCATGACCCACATGACAAACACTAAATCTTTCCCAGACTTGTCAACAAGTTCAGCAACGTGCAGAATTCGTGCACTTCAGCTGCTTTGCAGGCACTTTTGTATCCACGGTAACAGTTTAAGTGCTATTTTCATTAACATTTGATTTGCTGCTGCGCTTCCACCTGGAGGTGTGCAGGTGATGAGGGTTCTGTTATCTCCCCTTTAATTCACCTCCTGCTGAGAGGAATCTAATAAAAATCTTTGGTGTGAATTTCTTTATAATAAAAGTCTCCGAGCTGCAGACAGTTAGTACGATTCACAGCCATCAGACTACACAGATAAATCTCAGTGTATACTGTAATCATTTCAATATTTTCCAGATATAGATGAAGGAGGAAAAAAAGGTGTGCGACGTTCTGTGGAACATGCAAATGAAGGCAAACCAAACCCAAGATTCTCATGGGGCATGCAGAGGTATTATGTAAATGAGCTCAAGCGGCTTGGCTTTTTCGCGTAGTGTCGTTTTAGCAGAGCGAGCTTCCGTGAGGAAAAAGTCTCTCCTATTAGTATTTATTGTCAGCTGTCAGCTGCTGTTCTTTCATTCTGTCCACTGTTGTGCAGATTAATAATTAATGTGTGGTATTTCTTTGATGGGTCTGCCATGTATGTTGCTGTCTAGCATTCTAAATGCGTGATGTTTGTTTTAGGAAGAAAGCTCAGTGGACTTCCTCAGCTTTTGGGAGATTATACACATTCCCCCCTCATCCTCATAAATTCACATCAGATCTCAGAACAAACCATAGCCTGCAGCTGAATGGACATTTTGAGTAAAACAGTGCAGTTCATACATTGAGTTTCCTCAGTTTTCCACCTCTGTGCCCACCAGCAACACATACCGTCTGTATTGGAATATTTGTTTCCATCAGGATAACATGCATGTTTCGTTGTGGGTTTTAATCACTCCTCAGTGTGTTGCATGAGAAAAAAGAAGCACCATATGTCAGATGCTGATATTCGGTACGTCTCCGGCTCAGCTGTAGAAGTGGCATTTCATTTTCACATTTCCTGCCTGGAAACCCTCTCACCGGGCTGATGTGTTCAATAACAACATCAGCAGACTTGGAGATAAGAAAGAAGTTGTTGCTGTCTGTAATATTGTTCCCAGATTTATTCATTTCTGCTTTCCTTGTGTCCTTGAGCAGCTCTGTAGGTCAATTTCAGCTGCTAGACAATCCCAAGACAGAAGTCAGTTATAGTAACAGTGTTAGGTTAGTTTCTTCATTATGGATTTGTAATTGCAGCAGGTCCATGTTGAAAATGTAAAGTCTCACTTCAAATGCTCGCATTATTCCCAGAAGTGGGGCCTCCTTGGCTCTGTGTCCCAGGAGGGACATACAGGTGCCTAATGTTTCCAGAGAGATCGTCAGCGAGGAGACCTTCTGCTCCTCTTCACACACACTCTGCACATTCATATTAACAAACGATTTAGCCCAGCCACGCCTCAAGCTACGCTTGGCAGAGCAGGTGTAATTACAGTGACTAAAGAGGCGAGAGAATGTCTGGCTGAAATGGAAGAAGAAGAAAATAAACGAGAGCTCTCCGTTCTCTGAGGATGCCTCCTTCTGGCTCCATCAGCCGACCCTTTGGTTCTCTTCATACACAGACCTCAGAACAGCTCGGATGTCTAAACAGTCGCTCGTTATTGTAGCAGTAATCGGGTAGTTCCCTCAACTGGAAAAGTCTAAAGGTTTTCAGTCTGCTTGTTTTAATAAAACTTAAAGCTCAAAAACTTGTGTAAATAAATGTGTCTTTCTTTAGATCACATACCAATGAAAATTGTTCATACATCTGATATATGACTGAATAATGAAGAGTACAACTCTGAAATTGTAATATAATATAAATAAAGCTTAAATTAGCCATTTGAATATTAACTGTACATAATTGTACTAAATTTGAGTTCTTTTTAAGGGTAAATTCAAAAATCCATTTAATGAACTTTTAATAATAATCAAATAATAATATTTAATTACAGAAAAGGTCAAGTCTTTGCTTTTGTTTGATTGACTGACATGTCCAACATGCAGCTTGTGTGAGATTTCAGGATTCTGAGGCCCAGAGTTCAGCGTTTTTCTTACAGATTTGTTTCTTTTTTGGAGACAAAATCTCACCTATTCGCACTCCACCTGAAATATCTCAAACATCACTTTTCCATTTGACTAACTCTTATACACTGAGTGCTGAACTCCAGTAAGAGCCACATCCATCACACAAAGCACAGCTGCAGCTAATTATTTTACAACCTGTCATGTAATCTGTGGCTTTAGCACTCGCAGGAGTTTTATATATATATATATAGATATATCTTTTCCTACTGACCTGAGCTGTTAAGGGAGTGCCTTCTTGCAGATGGAGGGCATACCACCCGAGGGAGAAGTGCTACCTTCAGGAAGAATGCAAGGAAGAAAAGTCTTTGTCCTTGTTATTGTCATCCTGCAAGCTTTTCTGAAAGGTTTGAAATGGATGTATAATAAAACCAGCGGTGTAAAGATGTCAGTGACAGTCATCCACTTAGTTCAGGTGCACAATTCAAACTTTACTGAGACCTATAACTAATTCCTATTTTAATGTTATAACTGTAGAAGATTTAACTTAAAAAGAATAAAAAATGAAATATTTCACAGCTATTGATGATTTCTGAAAGTTTTGAACCTTTCAAAGAAGTACTATCATTCCCACCCACTGCAACTACAAAGTCGCTCTTCTCTGCTCACAACCACATTTGCGGAGCCACATTTAATATGCCTGTGCACTTTCCTTGTGTTGAGAGACAGGCTGCCAGGTTATCGGATTGCTGGAGTGCCATAATTACATTCACCGCTTTGCACTGGTCTGCTGCTCCACAAACACCTGGCCCCCCGCCCAAGCTGCTGACCTTTCCCTCAGAGGAAAAAAAATAAAATAAAATAACTCTAAGTAAATGAGCGTCAACAGAAACTCCCTCAGTTGCTCCTGATTCTTACAGAATATATGGCAGGAGTTCTTCATGTGAACGCTGGGCTTAGACTATTTGCTATCGCCGTCTCAAACAGCCCCACTGCAACCTGCCTCCGCATGAGATGCCTCGTCCTTCTGTAATGTGGATTTATGACACCACACACAAGCTCGTTGTGGAGACTCACCCTCCTGTTGAGCTACGCTGCACCTAATGAACGAGCGGCCGCCCAAACTAAGACAGATCTGAGCTGACAGCAGCGCGGCCTTTCTGAGCGAGCTCAACGCCACAGCATCTGCCACATGCGCTTCAGGGACAGCAGCGGGAGAAACATAGAGGTGCTGAGATGTCAGGAGGCTTTGGGAAAATCCAGAGGGAAAAATGTGCAACTCAGCTGCATGATGGTTGAGGGTGTAAAATGCTGCTGATACTGTAAACCCATACTTTTTTTAAATGTGGCCTTTAAAACTTTCAATAAAATCAAATGAGCGTTTTGAGAAATTCTTCAGTGTTCCTGTATTTCAGGATGTAAAGGTCTTCCTTCACTCAGCAGCTCTCCGCAGTTCAACAATCTATTAGACACATTGAATTATTCTAGCACTGATTTATTTTTTGGGGCATTTGATGACGTTGCTGATCAACTAATCAGTATCTTTGGTTTTTTCCAAAGACGTTGTCCTGAACTCAAACTTAAAACTCAACTGTGTGTGTGTGTGTGTGTGTGTGTTTGTTTTCTGAAATAAGTAGTCACTGTTTTTTTTGCTCTCTGCAGAGACATACGTATATATGGAAAGACTGGGCTCTTAAAGTCGTATGGTGTGGGTACTCCCAAACAGCGTGGAAGACTTTTCAGTGTTTTTTCTCCTTTTATAAAGAGGCCCTTCCATTAAAAACAGTTTTTCTGAGGTTTCTGTTGAATATTTTAGCTCCACAGGTGTTCTTACCTTCATAGTGGGTGTGAAAACAGGTCAACAACTTCTCTTTCAGTTTTAATTTCTCAAACTACGCAGGTGGCGATAAAACCCGAGGTCTCCAGAGTTCAAACGACCTGTATCTGTTTTGTCACAACTCCTTTGCTCGTTAGTATTCGGCAGCTCCCGCAGTTGAAACCATGCCTAGCATGCTGCTGGCTAAAAACTGTTAGCATAAGACGTAACAAACAGGAAGAGAGAACGTCTGACGTTACCATGCGTAGCGGAGCAGGAAACAGTATACCTTGCTCTCATAGGCTAGTTTGTTAGCCAATCAGAGTCCAGCAAATTCAAATACTGAAAATGAATGAGCTGCTGCTTGAAGCCTGACGGAAAAGCCAGAACCAGCCGAATTTTAATGCAGACAGATTGAAAGGTCTGTTAATCAGTGTTTCCTGACGTTTTTTAGATATAAAATGTTTCATATTACTGGTTAATACTTAAGAAATAACCACAAAGTCCTGAAATTTGTATGAAACGGACTCTTTAACATTTAGTTTTGTCCAGTATAAATTCAAGATTCCCCATGCCAGATGCAGCAAAGCACATCTGTATGTTTACAATTATGTGAAGAAGAATTCAAATGATGGAAACTTTATTAGACATGACCAGACAAGAAGGCTTTTTAATTTCCTAAAGATAAAGATTATACACCTGAAGAACATCACAAGGAAATATTTTAAAATAAAGAAATAATCACAAAGTCATGAAATTTGTATGAAATGGCCTCTTTAACACTCATCTGTTAAATGAATGAGAAACATTTGTGAAAGGCTGAAAACAGTGAGACATTTAACTGCACTTTGGTTACAAAAAATCACAAAATTTGGTCTGAAATATTTAGATTTGAAGATTTGTCTGTTTGAGGATAGAAGTGCGCCATTACCAAAACTATTATTCAAACTCTTCCTGAAGATGAATATGAGTTATTTATCGTACGAACCAGATAAATGAATCATAGCAGTTATGTTCACCGTTTGTGGAGATGGCGACGATTAAGTGGGTAAAGCAGGAAACTAGACCATTTAAATGTTGCCATCTGCTTCCATTTATAAGTCTGGAAACTTGTTCTGAACCAGACAACATCTTCAGCCCTGAGTTCAGGGAAACATGTTGTTCCATTACACTATCAGTTCTTTTAAACTGTTGCATGATCACATCCACAAAGCTCAGAGTTGTTACTCAGATTATAATGTCTGCAGCCACAGACTGGATGTGCTTTTACCAAAGCACGACACCAACATGCTTTTTTGTTGTTGTTTTCTGACGTCTAATAAAAACTGTAAACTCATAGAGTGATCATATAGAATAACTTTAACACAAACATAGACGTTCTGTCACCTAAAAAAATCATCAACATATAAACTTGGGACAAATTGTAATTCTGTATATTCTGTGGACTGTTTCCTTTAGTAACAATGCTTCACAGTAATAAATCTCATACTGTCAGAAAGTCTGTTTATCTCTGCTGATGCCACATTTTTAAGAAAAATGCATTTATGGGTTGAGCAGCAGAGTTTCAGTATGTGCTCATGAAAAAAAAACTTTCAAAATCTCTGCCAATGCCTGTCAGGCTGTTCTGCTTTATTTTAGAGCTTCTGGTAGCCCAGGTGTCGACAATCAGGTACCTGATTGCTGCCTGAGTATCAACACCTGTGAGCGTGGGTCCTGTTACAGCAGTAAGTTGGTGCCTGCTCTAGGTGTGTGTTCTGCAAACCAAGTTTTAACATGATTTGTAGTGAGTACCAGAGCCATCTCCAAAATGAAGACCAAGATTTAATAAAATGGGGATGTCAGTCATGATTTCCCTTCACCTTTCAGTCTTGTTTGTTCTGGTGTTAGCAACATGTCAACTGGAACCTGAACATGTGGAGGAATGTATGTTCAACAGTGGTCCAGAACCTGCCTATGGAAGTTGGATCATAAAGTCAAAGTGTGGAGAAGATGTGTAGAACACTATGCTGATTGCTGCTCTAATAGTGTTGCAGCTTTTGGTGGTGGCAGTGTGATGGTGTGGGCCGGCATCTCAATCACTGGACAACCCAGACTTATCCTCGAGGCTTACCTGCAGACCTGATCTGAACCCTGCTGAATATGTGTGATATCAGCTTGGGGGGTGATGTCTGTGTCAGAGTGACCAACACAACAACATCAGCTGACTTGAGATAAATGCTGGTTGAAGAGTCGGACGTCATCTCAGCCGTTTGACCAGAAGGAAGACGAGGCTGCCATGCTGTTGTGACTGTGTTTGGTTTTTCCACCTGATTCTGAGGCAACAGCATAATAAACTGTTGTGCATTGGTTGGGAAGATTTCACACACTCAACTCTGCTGCTCAATCCATAAACTCATTTTCCTTACAAATGTGGAAACATTTGAAATAGAAACAAAGAATCTTGGGGGAACTGAATATTTGAACAAACAGCACCAAGGTAAGAACTAAATGAATAAACAAAAAGTCAAAGACACCTGGAAAAAATATTTATTTATATATATATATATATTTTTTTTTTAATCCCAATTTACTGTTTCACGTGCTCATGCCATCACACAAAGTTGGGGTTTGTCTCAGTAAATCCTCTTCAGAGACAGATTAATCTAGTTTATTCTAAACTTGTGTTTTACGATTTTGCTTCAGCCCACATAAAGCACATGGAAGCAAATCCAACATTTTGTACAAATTCAAAGAAAAAAGTGAAGAGAATTCAATGAAAATACAGTAAAATCCAGAGCAGACTGAATAATTCTAAGAAACAAATAAATCAAAGAAACTTTATTGCGTGTGTGTTTCATATTGAAGGTTTAAGAAATCCTTCAGGGGGCAATATTTTTCCTGTCAGGTTAAGTGGTTCCCTCCAGAGAGACGAATTAGATTTAGTAAAGAGCAAATGTGTGCAGTAGCTTCAGATTTTAACCAAAAGTCATCTGTCTGTGTCTCCATGTGCAGTTTTTCTAATAATACCATATGAAAGTATCCAAACGTGGCCAGAGTGGTTAAAAAAATGACATCACATAATGCAGCTGAGTTCTGTTTGTCACAAAATGTTCTGACAATTTTAAATAACAGTTACGGAATCTGAAGAGATTTTGGTAATATACTGAATGCATATCCTTCGAGGAAGTGATCGGTAAATAATCAACAAAAGTGTCAAACTATAGCCAAAAAAACAGAACTATAAAGGTTTTGCAGAAAAGATGTCAGAAAAAATTATCGAGGGAAGTACTTAAACAATCTTCTGATGCATTCAGTAAAGCCTGAGAGTTCCCCTGATGGTAGTTTCGTGAGGCCACATGGTCAGCAGGGAGTAATATTCAATGCTTGGTAATATGATGTAGATCAGCAGAGGGTGTCACAGTGAGTAATGACCTAGGCAACACAGCAGTATGGCACCGGGAGCAGAAACAGCTCAGAGGAGCTCGATCACGCCACCCGATGCTGCTTTCACAAGGTCGTGTGGTGCAAAACATCTCCTCTAAAACATGTAGAGTTTTTCTTATAAATGAAAGTGCCCAGCAGGCCTTGAAGAAACAATGTAACAAGGTCCATGCTGAACAGTAAAGCTGTGTATCTGCCATTAATCTGTCAGCATAAAGTGTGAGATGTTAAAGTGGACTCTGCTGCAGCTCCTCAGGCTACAGCACATGGAGCGGGAAAAGGAATTAGTTATAATTGTCTTATGTTCCATCGTGATAATTTTGAAATCCACGCTGACTCTATTTTTGTTGGACATGTTTTAAAGTTTTATTTTCCTGACAGCATCATCACAGCATGTAAGCAGATCTCCTGCAGAACGACGTACTTTGAACACATACACAGCGAGCAGCAGCTCACTGAAGCAAACCCAAACGCTTGCTAAATATTCTGGCTCCTGTGCCTAATGTGATTTCTCTTGACAACAGCTTGCTTTAGGATTTTTTTTTTATTTTTTAAGGCCTGGTCCAGTAGTATTTTATGGAAAATCATGACTTGTACTTGAAAGCATTTGGAGAGCTCAGACCTCACTCAGGCAGCTTATTTACCCCATCATGTGATTTAACAAATTTTTTAAATTCTTAAAAAATTTTCAGACGGTGACCAATCAATTGGTTTTATTGCATTCTCAAACTATCCTTTTAATGTTATCCATATTTATTCACTACATTTTGAGTTATCAAGTAATGAAAGCCAACCTAATATCAACCATTAGTTTGTAAACCAATATTTTGAAATGTTTATTTCCTACATTAGTCCATCTTTATTCAACTTTTTACAGTTTATAGACATGAATACAATTGTTGGTACTATTCAAATGAAGAAAAACAAAACATAATGGTCACCAAAATAACTTTAAACTGATAAAACAATTGAAAATTCACAGAAATCTGCAAATGAAAATCAGACATCACTTTTAAAACATGGTTTGATTGAATCATTTTTAAAAAAAACTGGTGAAACTGTCCGAAATAAAAATGGTTTCCTTAATTTTTTTATTTTGCACAATCAAGACAATTGCTGCATCCAGTCAATTCTGTAGCTTTTAATGAAACTCCTGCACCTGCCGACAGGTATTCTAGTCCCCTCCTCATGTTTAAACGGTTCCATCTGTCTCAGGTTTGAAAGGTTCTTTGTCCACACGCCATGTTTCAGCTCCTTCTACAGGTGTTCAATAAATTTTGATCTGTGCTCATAGAAGCCAAAAGAATAGTCCAGTGTTTTGCTCTGAGTTGATCTTGTTACTTTTGTGTTTGGCTCATCCTGATGGAGAACCCATGACCTGAGACTGAGACTAAGCTTTCTGACACTGGGCTGAATATTTTGCTCTAGAATGTCTCAATAATTTTAAGATTTTATTGTACCCTGTACAAATTCCTGTGTCTGATGCAGAAAAGCAGTCCAAGAACATATCCAAATTCTCTCTGTGTTTCATTTTAGGTATGCAGCAGCAACCGCTGGAGAGAAACACCAACCCCAGATACCCTGCATAGCAACAAGTGAGTAAAGGAAATGGGTGTATCGATGTACCTACATAAAGTAAGTATTTAGTCCTAATGTAGAACCCCAATTCTAAAACACTGGGATGCTGTGTAGCATGTAAATAAAAACAGAATGCAATGATTTGCAAAGTTTATGAACCCATATTATATCCCTAATACAACATAATGACTAATTACGCTAATTGGCAACACATTGATAACGAATGATTGCAAAAGGAGCCTTTCAGAGAGGCAGAGCTTCTCAGATGTAAAGATGGGCAGAGGTTCAACAATCTGAGATAAACTGAGATTATGGTTGAAGAAAGGAAAAAAATCCTAAAACAGCTTAACAGTAACGTGATTTGTTGTTAAGGGGACAGTATGTCTTTAATGCACCAATGTGAATAATGAACTCATATATTCATTGTTTGGATAGTTGTTGTAGATTTCTTAGGTTTTAATCTTTTTTCATACTTGTAACTGCATGTGTACAAACAATGTTCAAGACCTCTCTCCCAAGAGCCAAAAGAATTATGTAAATGCTTACGTTCACATCTCTCCAGTTACAATCTCAGCCCTCAGTTGTCAGGCCGTCGTTCCGCTCCTTTGCACCTCACGCTGTCATTTTTTATTCTCTGTATGAAATGAGATGAGCTTTCATGCTACCAAAGCACTCTGGCAGCAGCGCTTGAGAATAATGAAACAAGTCTGAGATACGAGGTCAGACATCCCCCGTGACAGATGACACGCGGTATTCTTAAAGTGCTGCGTAACATGAGCTTCATATGCAGATATCAGATAGTAGAGAACAATAGCACCTCAATCACCATAGACCAGCCAACGCTTTAAACAGTTAATGTCTCTCCAGTTACCCCTCTGTACATGAGCCATTTGGAGATGAGAAGGATAACAACTCAATTAGCGTTTGGAAAGTCTGGGGCACTATGCATGCATGCTCATATATTCCATACCTCTTAGCAGAATCAAATGCCGGATCAAACTTTTTGTCTGTACTTTGATCTTGAGTTCAAAATCCACTCTCTGCTGATGAAACCAAATGCTTGCCGTTCAACGGAATGCACACACACACACACACACACACACACACACACACACACACACACACAAAAAAAAAAAACAGCGTGAGAAGGATTAATCTACTGAGCTCTCTCACAAATCCTTTCAGCAGTGTTTGGATAAACCTGAAGAGAAAACCTGATCTGACAACTGGTCCTGTGGTTCAGACATCCATGAGTGGGCAGTTAAAATAGGTGTCAGTTGAGAATCTTCAAGGGTCTGTTGATAAGATCTCTGTTTTTCTTTGTGTGCAGGAACTAAGAAAAATGTGACATTTCTCCTGATACGTCACCCTCATCCTACTTCTTCTCTTAACTACCACTGGGTTTTTTACACCAAAGAGACGGCATTTGACAAAGATTTGAAATCTTTGGATATACGCTTGTAAAACAGAAGTATCTGGTTTGTGGGAAAAGCAGAAGAAGTGCTAAAGTAATGTCTGCAGGGTAGTGTTACTCCACAAATGTCTCTTTTGAGGTTTGATGGGGAATGTGCAGATTAAAGAAACAAGGTGAGCTCTGTGTCACTGCTCATTCCTAGTCAACTATAAACCAGCTGGATCTCTTTCAGATTCACGTCAGTTTGTCAGATCTCTAAAATAAATCTAAAAACTCAGTTTGCTCTTCAGATTTCACATTTCTATGCTGTGTAGCATGGAAAGTAAGCACACGCTTGGTCAGTGAACTGTGTTTAATCCCAGTGAGTGTGGCATTGTCGTGCCCTTTTCCACCACCACTGGGAACTTTCCACTCTGCATTTTATAATAAAGGTTTCCAATGTATGGAAATACACTTTAGTGAGCTGGTGTTTGAAAACCTGCTTTGGATCCACAGCAGGAGTCTTGATTTCTGTTTAACTTTAAAACTAATCAAAGGACATGGCAAAGCGGGATGGGAAAGTTTTCACTCAAGATGATGATGATGATGATGATGACTACATTGAAAAGCTTAACAGGTGCTTCACAGTAGGTCTGAGCTCATGTTTGGGTATTTTTGCCGGAAAATGTATATTTTTATTATCAGTTGAATCTCACATTCTTCATTACGTTGCTCAGATTGTAAGAAATAACAGAGATGTGAAATGTTAATGAGAACAGACTGCATGCACCTCATTGTCCCTCCAAGTTCTTCACCTGGCCTCAGTGGCCAGTGATGTAGAGCTCAAACTGTTGCTGATAAATGCTGCAAACTTCTGACACAATGTTAGTAGCGGGAGGCCGTGTACTCCATAATGATGCATCTGTTCAACTGAGAAAAGAGTCTCAGGATCACAAGCAGGGAATCTGGAAGACTGGAGGGGGAAAAGTGGTTGTAGAAGCAGCCACTGAAGCTCTGACAGGCCCAAGAGGCATCATTTAATTGTATCAAAACAACAGAGCTGCATAGTTTTTAAGCTCTACATCAAGCTTGATTTGCAAAACTGAATGCCAATTTTGGACTGAGCTGCTTTTTTATAACAAGGAAACTATTTGTGCCATCTTGCACAGGCTTGTTCAAAACAGCAAGTGAGAAAAGGGGCAATTATGAAATGAATGTTACCCTAAAAATTGTAATTATACAACAGGAATCATGTCAGGACTGTTTTCACAGACAGAAACCAGATAATTTCCTTTGAAGATGAACAAAAGCGTTAAGTGGAAAAAAACTCTTTTTAAATGGGTGGAATCTTAAGGCAGAACCAGGTTCAGAAAGGCCACACATTTGCTTTGAGTTAAAGGTTCAAGAAGAGAAACGACCAACGTTAAGGACAAAAAGGAGGTAACAACAATAAACACTTGTTTAACTCAGTAAACCCTCATCAGAATCACCGAGCACTGAGGACAGAAATGCCAATGGAAAAAAAAAGAAAAAAGACTGGATAGAGTTGATTTGTTCTAGTGACATAAATGGATTGATGACATGTTTAAAGAGAGGAGAGGAAATTCAAACATTATAACTTAGGGATGGCAGGGTGACCCTGGCCATCATTAACTATAATCTTGATCAAAAGAAGAAGTTGTAAGCTTAATCTTCAAAGCAGAGAGAGTCCTTAACAAACTCAAACTCTGATCCCACATGAGAAAAACTTCAGGAGCAACAAACAGGTTTTATTTCTAGGAACAAAATGCAGTGTTGGGATGCAACAGGACAGAAATGTGCAGCTTGGTCATTGAGCTTTAACTGTGGAGGGAAGAACTGTCGCTTATTTTGTGGATTTTAACAAAAGCCTTTAAAGTGAAACTAAATACAGACGGGGGGGCTGGTTTCAAAATGCAGCGGCCTGTGGGTTTACGCTCTGTACAGGTCACCAGTCTGTCACAAGGCCACATAAAGAAAACAATTATTTATACTCATTCCCAGGGTTGATTTAGATTCACCAGTAAACATGTTCTTTGTCTGTGAGAAGGAACCGGGGAGAACATGGAAACTCCACACAAACCTTTCAACTCAGGACCTTGCTGCTAGGCAACAGCACAAACATCTGCCAAATTTTACAATTAAAATACCTGTAATTGGACTTAATGGTTCATTTTGATTCTGGAAAAAGATGCACATCTGCACAGAAAAATGAAAATATATGGTGATGTAAAAGAAAAAGTTGCCCAATAAAAACTTTTCTAATTAGGGGAAAATTATTGAAGTAAAAAGTAGAATGGAACTTCATACTAACTTAGTTTGCAAAGATGGCTGATTGTTTTCATTGCTTATTTTCCAGCAAATCAAAGAGTCTGTTTCAAAATGATGGACTGATTCATGTAAAATTCATGAGAATCGAATGATTTTAAATCAAAATGAAAAAACTGAAACTGAAAATAAATATTTTTTGTCTTAGTTTAAATTCAATCAGCTGAGCCCCAATTAAGGTTCTTACAATATGAATATTTAAAGTATGTTTGTTGCTCAGGTTACATTAAACATATTTACTACTTATATGTCTATATAATTTACAAAGGGCAGAGACACAAGGAGATAATTTAGTCATAGTCTGAGCTTATAGGGAGACGGTAAGGAGAGTAACTAAACATATTCTTTTATTTTGTTTTTGGTCTCTTGAGTTTAGCTTTGAATTATTTTAGACTCCAATAAAGACCTGATTATTTGATTTATCCTAATATGTTAAACATAAGCTGGACTTTCTGTTTCCCACGACTGAATGTTTTTTCTATAAAAGCCAAAAGATTGATTGCATTTCTCTTGGAAAAGACTAACTGGTAAAGTATGAATAATGAATTTATTCATGTATAAATATTATATAAACAAAAAGAGAAACCAGAAGTGTCTGAAAGGCTTGCGGACCCTTCAGTGTTTGTGTGTGTGGAGTTTTCAGATAATAAAAAAGGCGAGTAACGATCCTTTTTATCAACAGCCGAGTCAGAAGCTGATATAAACACCTGCATTTCACTTCTGCTATATGAGCATAAAATAAATGTAATCCAGTCTAAATAATCATCCGAACCAGAACACTGTTTTTTACTCTTAAAACAATTTAACTAAATACCTCATCAATGTCATCACCACACATCAAGGGATCCACATGCTCATACTGGAAGAGAGAAAAGTTTTTGACCTTCATCAGCAGATTGTAACACAGTTATAAACATCCAATAAGCATCACATTTTGTAGACAAAAGTCTCTAAAGTGACCTCCACCTCTCACATGATAAGGTTTTTGTTACAAATTAGCAAAATTTTTAAAGGATCCACAAAGTTTCCAAAAAAAAAAAAACATCTTCTGTTTTTGACTCACCTTTCAGCCGAAAGGCTTCTTCAGTTCTGTTAACTTTTTGGTTTGTCATGTCTTGGATGATTGAGAATCTACACAAACACTGTTTTTAAAGTCTAACATGAACTTTACACTGGCATTGTTTTGTACTACAGGCCTAAGCAAGTAGTTTTGAGGTGTTTTACATGCCGAACCTAAACTGATGTTGCTGTCGTTGCATAAGCCTAAACTAAAATGATCATAAGTTGAAATATTTTGCTCATTACTTATGATGTGGTCAATGTTTTCTTCACACCTGTCACTCACACCTTCTCACACTATTTCTTAGTTTGCTACAGCAATCGTTTGCTGTAAATTAGCTTCTGCTCAGGGTGAAAGAAAACAATCTCCCCATTAATTTCTTCAGTTAGTTGCATTTAACAACATTCATTCTTTTCTCTGTTCAATAAACCTTGTGCTAAACGCAGCGTATCGTGACCATGATTCATTCTCCTCATACAGGAGAGAGCACTACACAACAAACGTAGCCCCCAGCAGACTGGAGTGAATCATTTCTTAACTTTGTTACACAAGCTATTAAAGTCGACACAACGAGCTGTAGCTAGAGGCGTCTTCGGGTGGACTTTCTTACAGATGAAATGCAGCTGAGAGAAGACGGTCCAACTCGAAGATTTTTCCATGACTGAATAACAAATAACAGCCTGGTTTCCAGACTCCTGCTGAATGAGCAGCAAAGATGCAAAGATGTGCCAAGAACACTGAATACAACAGGGATAGTTGTTTCTTTCCCCTTTGGGGGAAATAAAAAACAGAAAAACAATGAAATAAAAGCCATAAAGTAATGATGGAAAGGACCCAGAAATAAATGCACAAAGAAACAAATAAATAAAACCAATGAAAGAAACAATGAATTGATCAACGAGAATTAAGAGAATCATGGCGGCAAAAACTCTACCCTCACTGAATATTACTGCTTTTCAAAAGATTTTAAATACCACTCATTGCTGCTGGTTATTACTTAAAATTTAAAATGTCCAGAATTACTACATCATATCACACAGCAATTAGCTTATCCAGAGTTTCCACCCTGTGGAATGGTGCAGGTCATTGTTCTGTCACAGCATAAAACACGAGTTTAAACAGAACTTTACTTTGAGAAAACCTCCTGGAATAACAGGCTCTTGTACCACTCAGCATCAATGCCATGAGAAACTGGTTTTGCAGCCATTCAGGTAACTGGACACATGAAGGCAGATCCATGGAGAACTGTTGGAACAGACCAAAGGACTTTCTTTGGCAGGAGTGAACAGGTATAATACAAACTGTGGCGGCCGTCCCAGTTGGCCAGTGGAAATGTGTCTCTGCTTATTATTTGCTTTGGTTCCAGTTTTCTCTCTTTTCTTGGGTTTATCATGTGAAGGATGTGTTGCTGCAGGGCTCCAGAGGTCAGGTCTGCTACACAAACAGAAGACCCCTGTAACCTGCAGCCACAATCAACTCAAACTCCTGCACAGAGAGAGAGAGGAGGACAGGGACATGGAGAAATAAGCTCAGCAATATTACATCTCTGTGTGGACGATGTCATCGTTTTCACTCCATGGCAACAGTTTTACTTTAGTTCCAGAGATTCTGGAAAGATGAACGCTTCAGTTCTGCCTGATTTTAATATGGAGGTTATAATGTTTAACATATTCTCATCTTATAGAAGTACGACAAGAATGTTCAGTGAGAGAAAAACATTCAGGAGAATCTCAAAAATTCTTCCTCTGACTGGACTGAAAAGGGTTTATTTGACAAAAAGACTCTGTTTGTTGCAATTATTCTAATGAAATTTCTAATTTCTGTAAAATACAGTACAGATTTGTCATTATTTTTGGAGAAATAAAACCAGAAATGAATTCCGTTCCAACTGTTTGCAGTGAAATATTACAAGCTTTCATTCAAAACCCATTTGTCAAGTGTTTTGTACAAATCACTCTAACCTGTTCACCACAAAACAAGTTGAGTCCCGTTTAATGAGGAAAGTCCCACCACAGATGCAGCAGCTACCCCCCATGAGACACACTGAATCAAACTGGACTGTTTGTTATCAAGGTGAGTGCTGACAGATTGACCTGTCATCCACATCCTGCTCTCCATCTCACCCTGTTCCTGATTCTATCCCTCTCAGATGGATCCTGGCAGAAAGTTAACACAGTCTGTAAACATGATAAATGTCAGATCATTCAGAGGACCAATCAAAACTCCCTTAAACTCAAAATTTTTATTCTTTAAAAAGTCTGATTTCAATTTTTTTTTCAACATCTGTAAAAACACAACACTGTTTATTTATTATTCCAAAGTGTTTTAGTTTCTACAGTTTCTTATACAGTGGGGCAAAAAAGTATTTAGTCAGCCACCAATTGTGTAAGTTCTCCCACTTAAAAAGATCAGAGAGGCCTGTAATTTTCATCATAGGTATACCTCAACTATGAGAGACAAAATGAGGAAAAAAAATCCAGAAAATCACATTTTCTGATTTTTAAAGAATTTATTTGCAAATTATGGTGGAAAATAAGTATTTGGTCAATAACAAAAGTTAATCTCAATACTTTGTTATATAGCCTTTGTTGGCAATGACAGAGGTCAAACGTTTTCTGTAAGTCTTCACAAGGTTTTCACACACTGTTGCTGGTATTTTGGCCCATTCCTCCATGCAGATCTCCTCTAGAGCAGTGATGTTTTGGGGCTGACGCTGGGCAACACGGACTTTCAACTCCCTCCAGAGATTTTCTATGGGGTTGAGATCTGGAGACTGGCTAGGCCACTCCAGGACCTTGAAATGCTTCTTACGAAGCCACTCCTTCGTTGCCCGGGCGGTGTGTTTGGGATCATTGTCATGCTGAAAGACCCAGCCACGTCTCATTTTCAATGCCCTTGCTGATGGAAGGAGGTTTTCACTCAAAATCTTACGATACATGGCCCCATTCATTCTTTCCTTTACACGGATCAGTCGTCCTGGTCCCCTTGCAGAAAAACAGCCCCAAAGCATGATGTTTCCACCCCCATGCTTTACAGTAGGTATGGTGTTCTTTGGATCCAACTCAGCATTCTTTCCCCTCCAAACACGACAAGTTGAGTTTCTACCAAAAAGTTCTATTTTGGTTTCATCTGACCATATGATGTTCTCCCAATCCTCTTCTGGATCATCCAAATGCTCTCTAGCAAACCGCAGACGGGCCTGGACGTGTCCTGGCTTCAGCAGGGGGACACGTCTGGCACTGCAGGATTTGAGTCCCTGGCGGCGTAGTGTGTTACTGATGGTAGCCTTTGTTACTTTGGTCCCAGCTCTCTGCAGGTCATTCACTAGGTCCCTCCGTGTGGTTCTGGGATTTTTGCTCACCGTTCTTGTGATCATTTTGACCCCACGGGGTGAGATCTTGCGTGGAGCCCCAGATTGAGGGAGATTATCAGTGGTCTTGTATGTCTTCCATTTTCTAATAATTGCTCCCACAGTTGATTTCTTCACACCAAGCTGCTTACCTATTGCAGATTCAGTCTTCCCAGCCTGGTGAAGGTCTACAATTTTGTTTCTGGTGTCCTTTGACAGCTCTTTGGTCTTGGCCATAGTGGAGTTTGGAGCGTGACTGTTTGAGGTTGTGGACAGGTGTCTTTTATACTGATAACGAGTTCACACAGGTGCCATTAATACAGGTAACGAGTGGAGGACCGAGGAGTCTCTTAAAGAAGTTACAGGTCTGTGAAAGCCAGAAATCTGACTTGTTTGTAGGTGACCAAATACTTATTTTCCACCATAATTTGCAAATAAATTCTTTAAAAATCAGACAATGTGATTTTCTGGATTTTTTTTCCTCATTTTGTCTCTCATAGTTGAGGTATACCTATGATGAAAATTACAGGCCTCTCTGATCTTTTTAAGTGGGAGAACTTACACAATTGGTGGCTGACTAAATACTTTTTTGCCCCACTGTATGTTGAACAGAAATCAGAAACTTCACAGCAGTTTTTACAAACAAATTTCCTATTATAATTGCTGATATACAGTTTGCCCCCTTAAAATTTCTCTGACTTCCTCCTGAAAAGCAGCAGCTGATTCATCTTCCTTCAGGCTAAAGGAAATTTCAAGCTTCAGCAGCAGCAGAAAGGTCTCCGAACACCTCACTTCAAGCAGACCTTCCACTTCCCTTGTCAGCCGTCAGCTCAAAATGTCTCCTGCCTGTCAGGCTACAACTTTCAACTCAATCTGTCTGCCCACCTAAACCGTCACACTTTCTTTCCAAAGATAGAAATGAGGTTCAACGCAAATGTTGAAAATCAAAAACTCATGTGTCTCCTGAAAACTTGACAACAGAAACACTGCTGACGCGTCTGGCAAGTCTCTTTCCCACCGCTGCATTCTCGGAGGTCCTGCTACTCATGGCAGTAAGCAATTTTCTATCTATCACTGCGCTGTCACATTAGCTCCAAAAGTGTGTTCCAGATTTCTGTTTTGACTTTTCATTTTTTCACCCCTCATTCTTGCTGAGGCAGCTTTGACATTCTGCGCCAGGAGCAGGTCTAATGTGGCCTTCTTCTGCTCGAAGGCTTGAAGTGCTCCATGGTTGAGGCTTGTTGAGTCCAATGGACAAGCTAACGAGCCCCTGAAGGTTCAGGGAAAAGCCCTTTAGTCTTTTTAGAATTGTTAAGATGGCAGTAGCATGTAGAGGGGGAGGGTGATTGTTACTGTAATAAAGAAAATGAGGACGGACAACAACTCTAAGATAACATTTGAGTAGTGATGTACCATAACCACAGTGTTTTTAAAGGAACACCATGGTGTATATGCTGTAAGCAGACAGCTTTTTGGGTTTTTTTAATTAGCATTTTAGCTTCCTGCACCTACGTTTTCTAATGAACACATATAAAACAAATGAGTCTCTTGAATTTAGTCAGAGGCCATAAGAACCCCCAAAACACTTACGTGACTTCAGCTTAGATTAGTAAGGTTTGTTACTGGTTGTTGTAACTAGTTACTAGTCATTGATGGTATTCAATAGAAAATAAATGAGACATTTAGTGTTGAAATCCTTCACAGTTGATACTCTGTCCTGTTTGTTTGTTGGTTTTTGTTTTTATTTACTGGAGTTTTATAATTTTCTACAGTTCTGCATCAAATTTAAAGACATCACCAATAATTGTACACACCCTTCACTTGTATTGAAAAATGGTATGATTACTTTATTAGAATACCCAGAATAGTAGTGGGAAAGATTTCTCAGTCCAAGTCATTTTGACTAATGATGCTTGAGTGGACGTGGATGGAGCCTCTCCAAGGTCTTCCATTGGTTTGTGAAATATATTTTGACTTTTGAAGCCTCGGTTTTGGCATATAGAAGCTGTCGAGTGATTCTTATGATCTAAATGAACAAAAAGTCTTTCAAGTGATGGAAATCCTTCAAAAATGACAGTGAGCTCAGAGTTCATGAAGGAAACTCTTAAAACCTCACATCTCTTAAAAGAAGTGAGTTCTCTTAGAGTGAGTTCTTATTAGAAACGGTTTCATTACAATGACTGACCTCACAATTCAAACTGAACAAAGCTTTTTCATGCACTTTTTAAAATGTTCATGCATCTACAGGGATGTAAACAGCACAACATGTACGATTCACACTCATCAGCTACTGTTGTTCAACTTTTTACAAATTTATTCTTGAAATTCTGACTGTCAAACAAAACATTCAGTCTGTGTGAGTCTTGTTTCAGTGTGTGTTTTTTCTCAGATGGAGATTTGCTGCTCTGGAAATCNTGTCTGTTACTCCTGAAGGTGGTATTTTAATACTGTAACTGTTCTAGAGACTAAAACGTGAATCATAACAGTGAGATAAAATGAAAAGTTGTTCAGTAGTCAAACAGAAAATAGAATCTTAGAAAGCAAAAGTTATTTATCAAGCACTTTAAAACCACAGCAGACCAAATTACTGAGCAGTTATATAACAACAAATAAATACATAAACCAGGCTCTAAAAAGATACTAAATTATGAAAGAAAAAGAGACATTTGGAGTCTCGCTCAGGGTTGACGGTCAGGTGGTAACAGCGAGTCTTCAAACAAGATTTAAAGGGACTGTATCATGCTATTTTACAGTTTTCAACGTCTGGGATCGGCACATACTGTATATGATAAAACCTTACTGTTTGAGTTATATTCACTTCATTTGTCCTGAAATATAACTTATATTCTTGAGTTATTCTGTGACCAGGAAGTAAAAATGCTCGGTTTACCTCAAACCCCAACTCCCAACTGTGAGTGTGATTTTTTTTTCTGTTTAGAAACACTAAATAAACTTCTGTAACTCTCGCAGCCAAATGCACATTTTCGACGAGAAATTTTTAGAATGAAATACAACGAAATGGAGGTGCTAATTTGTCAGAGGACGCTCGGTGGTGAGGAGCGTCTGGAGGGAAGGACGGTCCACTCGCGACTGGATCTCATCCGAATGACACCAAGACTGGGATCAGACGGGTGAAGTGAGACAGGTCGTAGGCGAGGAGCGGGTTTCTGGAGGCAGCGACCGTAGTCGCTGACCGCGAGACCAGCAGCCAAGAACGAGGCGGACAGAGAGAGAGAGAGATCGACCGGGACAGGTCGGAGGCTGGATTAATGAGGCGGTTAAACTGCAGCACGGAGGCTAACAGGAGCTCGTGGCAAACGGGACGTCTGACTGAGGGCTGGCAGGGTGAGTGACTGTGTCTTTTATCCGGTGGTGGGACGGGCTGCGGTGACGTGGAACTCAGCTGTAAAGCTGGAGTCATACTGACATGTGATTAGCAGGGTCGAGTTGATAAGTCTTTATTAGCAGCTCATGCTAATAAAGAGCAGCAGGTGGTTGAAGTGTGGGAACTCTGGGCTGTAGGTTAGACATCTGACGTGATGAGCTCCTGACAAATTGTTTTGGACTCTCGCAGCTCGCCTCGTACCTTCTACAGGGGCAGCAGGGATTGGTCAGGAGACTGTGACGTAAAGGGGCTCAATTCAGCCGTTTTACATGAGCAAGTAAAGCAGCTGCTCAGAGCGCATGTTTCAGCAGGATTACTCTGGAATGCACGAATTAAGCCAAAAACCACTCTGGAGGTCCTTTATAAATATAAATAAATATAAATATAAATAAAGAAATAGCATCACAACATGGTTAAAAGCTCCAAAAAGTTGATTTTTCATGATACAGGACCTTTAAAAACAGAAGGCTGCCTGACCAGCACTGACAAAACTTTTCAGCGTTTCAGAGCAAAAGCTCAGTCACCTCTTGACTTGCATCTTGTTTTTGGATCGACTGATTCCACATAACTGTGGATCAAAGTTTAAAAGTCTTTTTTTGACAGGATACTCTTAATTTTGTCCTAACTGGATAAAAACATGTTTTCTCTTCCGTATTAGCCTAATTCATAGAACTGGATCCATAACTGCATCTAGTTTGGAATGATTCTTTCCTTGGAGCGAGCCACTGAGGAGAGATCAGCTGCATCAGGTCAAGTTTGTCTTGTTTGTTGACACTGATTTTTGTTTGATATTTTAAATTATTAATGTTTGAAATTATTCATCTTTTATGATGCAAAATCCTAAAATACTGAAAAAATCCATTATAAAAATGTCGATGTTCAGTTTCCGACTGATGGTTTGTCTGCTGTCAGCTTTGTGCATCAGGTATTATTTTAATAGAAAAACAAACAGTGACATCTTGTATATATTCATGCTTCAACTCACTAAATTGTGAGAACAAAGATTTAACAGTTATTGTAAATGGACAAAATGTCTGAGAACAGCTGACTGACGATGGTGGATTATCCAAACCACAACCAGACCATAAACTCTTTATAAGAAGATAAAAAGTTATCTCTATGAGGGAGGAAAGTTCCTGTGATTCTTCTTTGCCCGAGTGACTCTAAGATTCTCAGTATAGACGACCCATTAGGTCCGGGTGACTGAAACAGGAACTCAATCTAATGCCTCATTTCCTCACAGAGATGACACAAGCTTTATGACTTGACCTCTCCCAACAGGATCTCTTTCCTCCTACACTGGCCAAGTTGTAATCTCACACATCGTTGTCTCACTTAATCCAAAAATAATATCAAACACATTAGTATAGGCAAAGGCCTGGAAAATCCAATTTGGAATTCAGACTGTGCTCACAGACTTGATCATTCTACATTTGTGAGGTCAAGTGTGGTTTTGTTAGACATTTATCTCCAATGAGAAAACTGTCACAGAGGAACCAAGTGAATACTGGCTCCTTTGAAACAAGCTTTTTTTAAAAAAAACCAGAGTACATTAAATAATTCTGGGATTCAGGCTACAACACAAAACTGGTTCAAGTTTAAAGTCTAGTTTGTTCTAAAAAATAATTAACCTTTTACTGCTTGTTTTTAAGGTTCCAACAAGTTGTTCTGCATGTTTGAACTGATTCCAGAACAAGAACTAAACATGACGTGAATTTGACTGAAATGTCTATAAAATACAGTTGAACTTTGATCTGAATCTTTCTGACCTGCAGTCTGACTCTCCTGATCCACCACAGACCAACATGTTACATCAGACTGGAGACTAATTCAATTAAAAGCAGCAAATAATTGTGAAATCTAATTAAATGTTTTCAATATTTTAAGTTATTAGAATGAAACATTGTTGTATTAAACAGTGATTCCAGAAACAAACTGCCTCTGAAAAAAAATTCTGAGACACTTTAACAAAATAAAAGTTTTCTTTTCGTGGACATTTAAGTAACAAATCACCAAACTAGAACTACATCTATCCAACCAGTTTTATAACAGCATATTCCTGCAGGAACCTTGTGGAGGCTGGTGTTCATCACCAGCAGCGTGAACATATATATATATTATAAACATTTACTTAATTTCCCTAAGGGAACCTTCCTGAGGGATTGATAACGTATATCTTATCTTATAAAGGTGAGCCTTCATAATTTAAGTGGGTGCCTTATTGAATAAACCGTTTTATCTCAATTTTAAGAGTCAGTGACTTTTTTGCTCTTTATAAATTAAATTTATTATGAGTGATGGAAAATGGCTCTTTTAGTTGTAAAGATTGCAGAAACCTGGTTTCCAAGGTCACGATCCAGACACAGAACAGTCCAAACTAGTTTATTCTCATAGCTGTGTGCATGTTTATGACCTTATGTCTTTAAAAGACACAAGATTTTCAAAATGACCTGCTAATAACTTTGTGAATGTGCTTTTCTGTTTCTAAATGCTGCCTGGAGAAGAATTACTGGAATGTAACTTCTTGAATTAATTCTAGCTCTTCTGGTTCATTTACTTTATGGAGATGTTTTAAAAATGTAGTGGCTGAAACATCTTTGAAAATACAAAATAAAAGTTTATTACTGCTGCTTTGGCACATTAGCAGCTCATATAAAAGAAAGGCAACTTCAAGCAGTCTTCCAACCATGGACAAGTAATTACTTTGGCAGAATATGTAGTAGACCTTTACTCAGGCTGATATTTTTCATAAGAGTACCGTACGGAAAGGCTAATGAGCCGCGCAGTGTCAGCAGACAGTGGTATACTGGCCAAAAACTTTTAATTTGACACTTCTAGTGTCTATCATAAAAGGAGAAAAAGACAAAGAGAGCCAGCAACTCTTCAAGCCCTCAGGGCGACTGTCAGGGTGTTCAAAACAGCAGCAGCAGCAGCCGGTAATGTGGCATCACTCCTTCTGCTCAGCAGGCTTGAAACAAATGGATTATTTAGAGGCTACTTCATTTGCAGTTGTGGAGAAAGGGCCAAGAGGAAATGAGAAGCCCCTGACGCTTCGGCGTTAGATGTATTTAATTAGGCAATTCTCAATGCTTTGCTGCCTCACTGGGTGCAATCGCTCTTTGTATTTTTAAAAGTAATTGTCACTTGCTGCATCAGCATTCAGCAGATCCAGGCATGCCGTCAGTACTAGACATTTTCACCTGATTCCTAACACAAGCTTGTAAAAATAGACACGGAGGCAGATACTATGCTGCACTGCTTTTCAAAGACGGCCTGTTCAGACTGGGTGCTGTGTTCACAGAGCATGAATAGAGCTGTGACACACCATTTACTTTACTCAGATGGCTGGACTCTAATGGCTAGTTTTGCTGGTAAACAAGTGGTTTCATCTGGATTTACTGATCTGTGCAACATAAAAAGGTTTTAAAATGACACTAAGACATCTTTCTTCGCAAAACAAGGCGCAAGTCAATAACCATGCAAGGAACTCAGTGAAAACAGAAAAGCACAGAACGACTCTGAGCCAAATGTCAAAACTTAATAGTGCATTTCATTCTGGAATTTCTGAGTTCAAAGCTTGAACAATAAACTGGATTGGCCTCTGAGGTCTGAAATCTGATGGGGAAAGTTGGAGATTTCTGACCAACATCAACTTTAAACTCCAACATGGCTGCCTCACACTTCTGGTGGCCTATATATATAATTAAATCCATTTAAATAAATAGATGAGGACATTTGTGTTTGGTCATTATTTCTATGCTGTAACAATGCTTCTTGGCAATAAATCTTACGCTTTTGAAAAGACAGTTTATTTCCATTTAAATGTAGCCACAGTTTGAATAAAACTGCCTTTGTGGGTTGAGAAGCAGATTTAAGTTTGTGCTCATGGAAAAGATAAAAAATCTTTCCTATGACAAAGAACTGATTCTGCTACTGAATCCTAGAGCTTCAAACACACTTTTTGTGCCCATTCATCGTACCCAGACAACTAAAAAATAAAAGAATGAAAATAACAGCATTTTGACCACCATAATACAATAAAAAAAATTAAAAGATTAAAAAACAAAACAAGTTAAAATGAATCTAACCTGCTACTGTACCTTGTTGGCTAATGCCAAATTCCTAATGCAAAAAGTTTTCATCAGACAAAATAAAAAAAAAGCTTTTTTTTTTTTTTAAAAAAAGTAAAATTATACTTCTATTACAAAATGGTTATAAAAGGTGGAAAATGAACAATTTATTTCATAAACAAAGAATATTTCAACTGAGATTGACTAAAAATACCAGTACAGTTAAATGTATACTATTTGCAAAACAATCTCTTAATTCCTGACAGTTTTACTTCTTCTAAAATATCAGAATATTATGTAGATTGGTGGTCATTTGCTAAAAAGTCCCGAAGTATTTGGGTTCTTTTTTCACTCTTTCACCATGGCTCAGCAACTGCACATGCCACAGGTCAGAAAGGTTCTTGTGACAAGTGCAGGTTCCCCCTAATGTCTTTTCATGAGCGATGAACAGAGATGTGGACGCCCGGTTTGCTGCTCAGACTTTACAGTCTCAAGTATGCCACCTAAAAAAAAAAAAAAAAAAAAAAACAGGCAGAAGTTTAGAAAAGACTTAAATCTACAACAAAAAAATCTCCCAATACAGTAGAGTCATAATAACATAAGTTCAATGTCTTCAGAATGTCAATGTTACTTTATCATTAAACATAATGAATCTCTGTTAATTAGGACAGCAACACATTATCTGCCTTAACATCTTCTAAAAGCCAAGTAGCACAGGTGGTGAAGATTTAATCAAAAACAGTCAGAAAAACAAATCAGCTCGCTCCTTCCCTCCATCTGCTGTCGCTGGGTGTCGGCCTGCTGCAGACGGCGGCTGCGCTCCACTGAGAATGATGATCGATGAGGACATTTACCTCACTCAAGGCCCCGTTTTCTCCACCCCCACCCCCCACCCCCATCCCAATGCCTGCTCACTACTCAAGAGCAACAGCAGTAAAACAGAGAAATGATAGAGGGATGGGGAATCCAGTGCAAAGGGAGTGAAGACAGCGGCTTTAAGGACAGCATCTGTTTGTACTGACAACTTTGTCCACATCTGTCCACATGTGATGTTATTGCTGGTTGAAGGTCGTGGACAAAAGCCAATGCATTTTCCATTTTTAACATCGATGCGCACGAGAGGCTGCACTAAAAAGCTTCTTGTATAGTTTGTTAGAGTTCTGTAAAGGCCTCTGAGGATGCTGACATCAGGTCCGCCCACAAAACTCAAGTCAAAGGGAGCGGCTGCTCTTTGATCTTATTTATTGAGATATCAAATATCCTGGCAAAGAATCAGGAATAACACATCCAGCTGTAAAGAGAGAGTCATTTCTACACTTAATTTTTTTTTTATCTAGACAAAAGCTCTTTAGTTAAAGGGTTTGTCCAAACAGGAGGGGCTTTAATGGCGGGGTATTAAATATGTCGAGACAAGAGGCTGTTAGGAGGAGGTCCCACGAGCAAACACCCAGAAGTCTTTGATGCTAGGTGCCACAGCTCTTATCATAACACTTCAAAATCTGGCACGCCATTTCCTCCTGTATGAAGAAACACTCAGAGAGGCCTGGAAAAGTAGAGCATCAAAGAATAAAAGAGTGCAGTGCAGTTAGGTAAATAATTGGACACAAACATGGCCACCGGCACGTGCTGTTACATCCGCAGGCATGTCTGCGTCTCACGGTGGTTAAAAACCATCACACTGCAACGACTCATCCAAACTTCGTTTCTCAATAAAACAGATAAATAATAAAAGACAGTGAAACAGATACTGATAAGAAAAGTAACAAACTGAATGTACGACATCCCGACAGCTCGAGTCAGCTGTAACAGTGTGACATCCAGTCGGAACACAATCTGTTTTGGATGAACCAGCAGCAGCAGTCTGCTGCTGTAAAGGACGACAAACTGGCACGTCTTCAAAAAATACTTGATGTGGAGCCGAGCCATCGTTATCAACATTTCCTTCTTACTTCTTCAGCTATGATGAGACTGAAAGTCTGCCAATAACCCGTTCTATTAGCATAAAGTAGGAGATAAACAGTTTAGCTAATTACTAACAAGTGGGAGGAGTAAAAAAAAACAGCCAAGAACCAGGATGCAAATGAAACCATAAAACAGGTCAGTGGTCATTGATTTACATACTAACATGCAAGTCTTTTACATATATGACAGTAACTTTAGAGTTCGTTCACCTCTCACACAAACAGTTTAACCATCATGCTCTTTTTCTACTGGAGGAGAACAAGAAGGTTTGTATCTTCAGTCTTTTCTACATCCAGCACAGATGTTGGTCCTGATGTGAATGCTGATATATAACAGATCTGTTCCGATCGACATCACATATAATGAATTCAGATGGAAGTTATTTACTGAAAAAAAGGCAGCTGGATTGCTGAAAAGCTTCGGACTGCAGTGATGCACCTGCAGCTGAAAAACGGGGTCAGTTTCTGTCTAACGTGCAGCCCTTCTCTGAGGGAGTGATGAGGAGATTAATGAAGTGTGTGTGTGTGTGTGTGGTGATGTTGGACAGAAGAGTGAGACTCTTGAGCTTCTTTACAGCCCATTACAGTGTGTGTGTGGGGGGGCGGTAGCCCAGACATTCCACAGACAGTGTAATAACAGGCAGACTCACACTTTGATCTACACACAGAGGCTGGAACTACAACACATGCACACAGAATTCCAGTACTGTGAAAGGTAACATCAGGGGTGTCACACTTTATTTTTACAAGGGGCTGAAATTAAAGGCTTGTTCCAAGTTGGGAGGTCAAACTCAACCAATATTTCTAAAAGAGAAAATGATCTTTTATGACTAAATATTCAGACGTAAACATGGACTTAAATCTTCTCTAAACATCTTATTTAAGTCAGAACAAACCTAGTTTCCTTTTTACATTAAAACAAGATATATTAATAATATTGATTTTGAATATTATGTATTTTTTTCCTTTATAATCACCAGGTTTTACTTGAATGTTTTACCTCAGGGCAGAAATAGCTAAATGAATTACATTAAAATGATGAAAGACAAGAGAAAAACAGAGTAGACTAATAGAAATTCAAATAGACTTTCCTGATTTTTCAGTCTGCACAGATGACAGGAGGATTTCTTTAAAAATAAACCTCTACAAGTGAAAAATAAACCATTAGGTGTGACATGTTGCTTCTCTAATCAACCTTTTGTTTTATATTTGTTATTTAAATCACTTTCTGATGTACGGAGCCCCTGAGGGGACAAAATAACATTTAAAATTGCTTTCTCACGCGCAACGAATCTCCAGTTAGAGGCTTCGTACTGATGCAAAAGCAATGGCAAAATAATCCTTGTTCACTGCATCCTTTATCTAGAGAAGTTAAAAATAAATTACGCACAATAATAAAACTACATCTCAAACTTTTCCAGGCAGATAACGTGTAACACAGTAAAACCTGAAAAGGTTGTAGCATTAGTACTAAACACAATCCAGTCCTACAGCACATTAATCAAGTCTTTGTCTTCTTTTTATGACTACAACACCTCCTAACATCAGACGCGTCCCATGTCAAAGTCACACGATTTGCAGCCTTCTTTTGTTTCAGCAACCCTCTTTCCTTCATCCATTACTGTCACGCTGCTCATTATTACACGTGGAAGAAAACAAGAGAAACAGGCCGTGTTGAACATCACGGGAACGTAATGCCTCTTCACTCAAACCAGCAGAAGAACCCTGATGTTACGCCGGGCTCACACTGCATCCAGATCCGGTCCGGTGCGGACCCCGCAGGTATTCCGTAAGATTAAAATCCCTTTTGAAGGCTCACAGTAGCTCCGCGCGGTGCGAGTCCGGTTACGGGGGCCGTACGGCACAACGGAAAGAATCCGCAAAGTTCTATTTTTGCCGGACGCCGGAGTCACTCCGCGTCAGTTTGATGAAATCTGACGAACTATACAGGAAGTGTGGCTTGAATATCCGGTGTTTTTTCAAAATAAACGAGTGACCAAACAATTGTAACTTGACTCTTCTTTTTAGACAGCACACGCGCTAATAGGAAATGTAAACATTACATCACACCCGGTGACACAGGGTCCCAAAAGCCTGCAGCACAACACATTTTCACAAATTTGCTAAATAATGGACGTGTTCTCGCGTGAAGTCCTGACAAAACACGTAAACTTCTGTTCTCGCGGGTGCCCTTTCCGCACCCAGCACCGGAGCTGGCCGCACTCCCTATCTGGAGCAGATGCGAGTGGTAGCTTGCGGAAAAACCGCACCGAATCCGGACCGAAGCCGTTCCGTAGGCAGTATGAGCCCGGCGTTGATGACTGTTGGTCCTGTAAGCTACTGTCAACCTTTCACACATCAGTTTCAACTCAAGACTAACTCTATTCCACTCATATTTGTTTATCTTGTCATTTATGGTGAAACACATTGCAGAGAAACAGAAGAATGAGAATTTTTTTTCTCCAGCATTACTGGAGGTTAGAAAGGGTTCGATACCACTGACAGGTCAACAAAATGAAGCATGTTTCCCCAAGTCTGATCATTGTTTGGACTGACACCTCTGCAAAATACACAAGGTAGATTTATTTATTTTTTTAGGAATGTAACATAAGTAATTTAGTAGGATTGTGAGCGGAGAACTCAGCATACAGGTGATCAACTCTCAGGTCTTATATCAGCTATTTGTTGGAGTTTGTTCCTATTTCAGATAGTTTTCATAAGGCCTTACACTTCCTCATTTTAACCCTCTCAGGCACAAATTAAGATTCAGTAACTGTTGCTAATCTACAACGTCTCCCTGGAGAGGTTTAAACACGCATTGACACAATATGATGTCATGATCAGGTGAGAGGACTGGACAGAAAAGTCTTCAGAAAGTCTGGAAAACTACTGATCAAAACTACACCTGCCATCTTGGAAGTCAAATAAAAAACAATTAGTGGCGGTTTAAAACTTCTGCACAGCACTGATGTAGATATACAGTTTGGATTTGATGGTGAATATTTGAATGAAATTAAAATACCAGATTCAAGCACAGCTCTCTTATCTTTCAGCAGTTGGGAAACTTGTTTAAAGATTGGGAGTTACTTCCTAAACTTTTGGAGATGAAGTTAAGAATAATTAATTATCCCTGTTACTGCGTTTAAAACGGCTCGGAGAAAAGAACTGTCAGCAAAGTGAACACCTCCTATTATCTAGTCAAAGGGTTCTCTTTAGCAGCTCGGGATAACTAGACATATTTTGCACAATTACAGGTGTAAAGACGCATGAAAAAAAATGTAATCTTACACTTTCCCCCCCATTTCCCCGATGGCTGGTCTGTGAATTGAAAGTTCTGAATCATCAAATTCATTAAAACAGAATGAAAAACATTAAGAAGAGCAGAATAACAAAAAAGCAGGAGCTGCAAGTGAAAACTGAAAGAGTAAGTGAATGTTTTCCACTGAGCTGCTAATACAGGCTTTTTTAAGGTTCTCGATTTTTTTTTTTTAACAAAGGTTGAGGATCTGTAGCTACGTTTACATGGGCACATTTAATCGGAATAAATGCCCAATCGGATAAAAAAGACGTCATGTAAACATGTCAATCAGAATGTTTTGATCCGATGCAGCCTGATCAGAATTAAATTTACTTCCGATCGAGAGGGGTGGTTTTGTCCGATCTTCATTCAGATAGACGTGCATGTATACACCCATTCAGAAAGAAAGGGTGAAAAAAGCCCACTGCGCATGCGTACAACTTCAGCTTGACGTCTTTCTGCTTTCGCAGACCCAAGTAGAAAACATGGCAGGAAGTAAACAGAAGTGGTCTGCTGGTGCAGTCATCCTGTCATCCTGCTCTCCTCTCCTGTGGTGGAGGAGCAGTAGTAATATGTATTCAGCCTCTAGCTTGGTTAATGCGACCAGTAAAAACCCAAACATAAAGGTAATCACCCGCAGAAGGTCCATATTGGGGAAAACGTGAGTCAGCTCGAGCACACGATGGGGCGGGAAAGACGTGCAGAAAGGACGGAGTTTGTTTACTTTTTTTTCTTCCCCCGGAAAGACAACTCGCTGTGCGCATGCTCAACTCATTTAACCTGATTGAGTGCTTGGTGCATGTGTACTCATGGCATGATCAGATCATTTCAGTTAGTGTCCATGTGAACAGGGATTTGGGAATTCTGATTGACCAAGATTTTAATCAGATTGGGGAAATTTGGCGCATGTAAACGTAGCTAGTGAGAAGACTTGGTGTGTTTTTTTCCCACATTCAGTGAATCCACCAAACATCATGAGTCGAAACCATCAGCATCAGAAAACAGTCTCACCTCGTAGGACCTCATGCAGCGCATCGAGGCGGGAAGTTTAGAGTTACTGGAATCCATGACTTGAATCAGTTCTTCACACACCTTCAGTGGCAGGACTACCAGGTGTCCTACAGCACTGACCTCCCAACTATCAACAATCCTGCAAATACAAACAGAGCAGATCTACTGAGACAGTCGAGACAAAGAACCGCAACCTAACTTTAAAGCATCTGTCCTGCTGCTGTTACTTCAGATTTTTACACAAAATAAAACTGGAAATGTTCTTTTTTTCTTTTGTTTAAACAGCTCTAGTCTTTAAAATTTCAGGGGAATGCAAATACTATTTTATAAACATTTACTTCATCAATTTTATGTTACAGTGTTAGTTTTGTTGTGCGTATCGAGCTGCTGCTGCTTTTGCAGACACCCGCAGAATTTTATGTACATAACAGTGTAAAACAAAACTGAGCTGAATTTTTTTTTTTAAGTATTTGCATAAACTGCTATAAAATTTTAGAGACTGGGACCATTTTAAAATGTCAAAATACATCCGAAGCCCTTAAAAAGTCAACTTTAACAGGTAAGATATTAAACATTTATAACTGTTCTACAAAAATCTATTTTAAAATGACTGAACTAGAACATGAAATTGAAACACCCTGTTCAGCTGAATTAGTAACGTACAGTGGGGCAAAAAAGTATTTAGTCAGCCACCAATTGTGTAAGTTCTCCCACTTAAAAAGATCAGAGAGGCCTGTAATTTTCATCATAGGTATACCTCAACTATGAGAGACAAAATGAGGAAAAAAAATCCAGAAAATCACATTGTCTGATTTTTAAAGAATTTATTTGCAAATTATGGTGGAAAATAAGTATTTGGTCAATAACAAAAGTTAATCTCAATACTTTGTTATATAGCCTTTGTTGGCAATGACAGAGGTCAAACGTTTTCTGTAAGTCTTCACAAGGTTTTCACACACTGTTGCTGGTATTTTGGCCCATTCCTCCATGCAGATCTCCTCTAGAGCAGTGATGTTTTGGGGCTGACGCTGGGCAACACGGACTTTCAACTCCCTCCAGAGATTTTCTATGGGGTTGAGATCTGGAGACTGGCTAGGCCACTCCAGGACCTTGAAATGCTTCTTACGAAGCCACTCCTTCGTTGCCCGGGCGGTGTGTTTGGGATCATTGTCATGCTGAAAGACCCAGCCACGTCTCATTTTCAATGCCCTTGCTGATGGAAGGAGGTTTTCACTCAAAATCTTACGATACATGGCCCCATTCATTCTTTCCTTTACACGGATCAGTCGTCCTGGTACCCTTGAAGAAAAACAGCCCCAAAGCATGATGTTTCCACCCCCATGCTTTACAGTAGGTATGGTGTTCTTTGGATCCAACTCAGCATTCTTTCCCCTCCAAACACGACAAGTTGAGTTTCTACCAAAAAGTTCTATTTTGGTTTCATCTGACCATATGATGTTCTCCCAATCCTCTTCTGGATCATCCAAATGCTCTCTAGCAAACCGCAGACGGGCCTGGACGTGTCCTGGCTTCAGCAGGGGGACACGTCTGGCACTGCAGGATTTGAGTCCCTGGCGGCGTAGTGTGTTACTGATGGTAGCCTTTGTTACTTTGGTCCCAGCTCTCTGCAGGTCATTCACTAGGTCCCTCCGTGTGGTTCTGGGATTTTTGCTCACCGTTCTTGTGATCATTTTGACCCCACGGGGTGAGATCTTGCGTGGAGCCCCAGATCGAGGGAGATTATCAGTGGTCTTGTATGTCTTCCATTTTCTAATAATTGCTCCCACAGTTGATTTCTTCACACCAAGCTGCTTACCTATTGCAGATTCAGTCTTCCCAGCCTGGTGAAGGTCTACAATTTTGTTTCTGGTGTCCTTTGACAGCTCTTTGGTCTTGGCCATAGTGGAGTTTGGAGCGTGACTGTTTGAGGTTGTGGACAGGTGTCTTTTATACTGATAACGAGTTCACACAGGTGCCATTAATACAGGTAACGAGTGGAGGACCAAGGAGCCTCTTAAAGAAGTTACAGGTCTGTGAAAGCCAGAAATCTTACTTGTTTGTAGGTGACCAAATACTTATTTTCCACCATAATTTGCAAATAAATTCTTTAAAAATCAGACAATGTGATTTTCTGGATTTTTTTTCCTCATTTTGTCTCTCATAGTTGAGGTATACCTATGATGAAAATTACAGGCCTCTCTGATCTTTTTAAGTGGGAGAACTTACACAATTGGTGGCTGACTAAATACTTTTTTGCCCCACTGTATGTCTGCGTGCAGGTCGGTCAGACAGGTGAGGGTTCAGAACATGTTACAGTTTCTGTTCTTTATCCTGTCTAAGACTCCTGCTATCTGGGTTTTTTATTTATTGGATTCAATACAGTTTTAACATCTTTCAACCAAACAAGGTGCTGATTTCTGAAGCAGCTGGAAGATGAGTTTAATATTGTATAAATATCTACTGAACCAAGAAAAAACATGTTCTAATGTACAAAGAAAGCTATTTCAGAGAGGCAAATTACATAGGTTGGAACAGAGGTTTAGGTTTCAAGTAATATTGTTTTAATTAACGCAGTTCATTCAATTATTCAGACACCTTTAATTAGACGGAAAGAGATTTACAGGTTAATTTAAATGCCTGAAGCAGATAATCAATGAACTAATCTGAATCAACAGAAACAAAAGTACACGACTTAGCTTTAGAACTTTGTTTAAACTACCCAAAGGAGTGTCATTAATTAGCAAAATCTAATCAACTAGGGATTTATTCAACAAGAGAATGAAGTTTGTCCGTTTAACTTCTAAATTTGTGGCACTTTTTTAACCTGAAACTACTTGTTAGAATTTACAGCCTAATGATGCATAAATGTAGACTGACGAGAGAAAGACAGAAACAAAAAGAAGCTACTGAAAAGATGAAGGGAGGATGTGAGAAGAAAGACAAACACTCTATGTGTGGTGCTGATCCAGTTTGTCTGGGAGACATTTAGCCATCTGTGCAGAGCGTTTTGCTAGCTGCACCTGAAGCGCCACACACACGTCTGTTTTTATCAGATTAAACAACCTGAAATGATCCACTGGCAGTATATCAGTTGGGTTGAGTTCTTTATGTAGCAAATCTCATTATGAATTCTAAGCTGATCCCCAATCAGCTTCCACTAACAAACTGCAACTTTTAGTGCAACTATTCATATGAGAAGGAAAAAGTTCTGCACATGCACGTCAAATGGACTCATTTTCTTCTGTTTCCATGTGACCTGCTGTTGTACTGAACCCTGATGGTGCCTGTAACTTTCACTCGACTCTAATCAAGTCACTGCCATTAGTGACGAGCATAATCCACTTAGCCACCGGCCCACTGATTCCCCAACCAATTATTGGCAATTTAAACAAGGCATACTGTAACCTCCAGCTGCCACAGACTGGAACCGACTGAATCCTGAAAAAGGCATGCAGTGGCCACCTGGGAGTTCAGCTCCTGAGGCATAACATTTAATTTAAACTGTCAGAGGTGAGTGATGGAGGATGCTGGTAAATTAGGTAAAGGAAAATTGGAAATGTAGGTAAGAGAAGCAGAAAATGTCAGAAAAAGTTGGACTTAAAATAAATAAATAAATAAAAAAAGACTTAAAATGCTGAAGTCTTCACTGATGTAGGGTCTATTTTTATCAGGAGTTGAGGATCAGTCTCATGCAGGTTGTTTCTCATAAAAAACAAGTGTGTAAACATGGAGCTGAGACTGATGCATTTTACTTTTTACATGATATAAAACTTCCCACCTATCAGTGTCTGGGTTCATTCCAAAAACTAGGCATGTTCCAGTTCTGTTTGATACATAGGGAGAGAGTCAAGCAGTAGGGAGATTATTCAGGGGTCCCCTTCAAAGTGTGACAAGTGATGCGCTAGAAACTAACAGAGAAAGGAAGGAGTTTCCCATTTCATGAAGGAACCTCCTCACACTGCTGATTCTTCAACCAACATCTGCTGCACATCAGTCAGTGTAGATTTGTTTTCTGATACAAACGGAACATTCAAACTGATCCTGATGTTGAGACTACAGTCAGGTCATTCAATCCTCATCACCCACAATCAGAAGGTAGTCTGATAACCCCCGCTCTGTGGAGGCGAGTGTATATCAGATGATTAAATTCATTCCCAGCTCGGTGATATGTAAGATTTACACTAGTTGCATTTCTCTGAACTAAGATTCTCTCCAGTGGTAATAAGTCTTGTTTTTCCAGTGAGTGAGATGCCGACCAACATCATCATACTGTCTACACCAACAGCTGTGAAACGACTGGAGCAGCAATCAGCAGTGTTCTCCTCATCTTCTCTATACCATGACCCCATGATCCAACTGGTGTAGGCAGAATCCAGACTAAACCCTGAACCTACGTTCCTCCTACATGTTCACGTTCCAGTTGCTGATACCAGAGAAAACAGGTCTGAAGGTGAAGGAAGGTTCCTTACTGCTGAGAAAACGCAGCAGCCTCATGGAATAGACTCTCTCTCCTACATACCCTGTTAAATGGAATCAATCTGGAGATGGTTCACTCCAAAAAATACTGCAGCTTTGTTTTGCAGAGCACCATAAAACTACATGTCAGGATATTTTAATACCCCTAAGTTAAATAACTATCAAAAAGACCATCAGTCAGAGACAGAGGTTTGGTTTCAATGAGCTTTGCAAAGGAGAACCAACCAAGGTGTTGAGACGATTCTGTGTTCACCTCTGCATTGCCTTTTTATTCACAAAGACACGTCCCATCTGGATGGAGCAAGGAAGGGAAACAAGTGTGGGTCAGATAATGAAGTCAGAGTGTAGTCAACAAACACATAATTGGATGGACAACAGTCACAGGTCGTAAACCAACTGGTTTCTAAGATAAACACAAAAGTGTTGATTGAGGCCAGGTCTCTTTCAGTTCACTTACTCCTGCAGCATGACCTGTGACCTTTTACCAACATCGTAAAACCTTAAAATCTCCAACACTACACATTGAAGACACTGTTACAACAAATAAAAGAACAAGGAGTATGTAACAACTATTCATTTTAAAGATTTCCAAGCTTACATGATGTACTGGAAGGCACCAGGAAATGTTAAACCAAATTAGGACATATAAAGTGACGTAATCCCTCCCACCCCCAGGGACACATGCAGTTCATACACGTGCATCTTACTCCATCAGATTTTAGTTTCCTCCATGCCGTCAGTTTAGATGTGTCCCATAATAACTTGGCTTTGGGGGTTTTTTTTCATTTAGAATGACTCAGAGAAAGTTGGATAGGAAGCACAGCGAGTGAGATGATGAAGGACAAGCGAGTGTCCCGATGACCCTCATCAACAGAACACAATCAGATGACAAGATATGATTATTGCCTTTTAAATAGTGAGAGTACAAATATAACAATAAAACAAGATTTGCGGTGATGCCAGTGCTTCAGATGAGACGTTTAAAAAATAAATGTCAAAATTGAAATATTAGATCAGATATAATCAGCAGCATTCTTTATTGAGCTGTTCATGCCTTCTGGGGGGGAATTAATGTTCAGCCAGTAGTGTTGCTTCCTGAACTTAATGAACAACATCCAACACATCTAGCCACACTTCTCTAATGCATCACACACAGCAAGACACACACACACACGTACTGTAGTAAAACAAACCCTCTGTAAGACAGAGGAAGACAACTTACAGGTGTAATAAGTACAAATCGGAGGTGTTTGTCTTTTTAAAATAGTCCTGCTTCTGTTTAAAGTGTAACTAAACCCTTAAATAACTTTTATGCTTAGAAACGGTATTAGTGGGTCTTTACCAATGCAATCTTTCAGTTTCTATGCATTTGTTTTTTACATTTTCATGTGAAATTGTTAAATTCTACACTTTTTGGTCTAAAAACATCTTAGTGCTGCCCTCTTATGGTTGAAATGAGGCTACTGCACTTGAAATTTGTGATTGGCTGAAAGCGGTACATCTTTTCCCATTTTCACATGGTAAATGGTAAATGACGTGCACTTGTATAGCTCTTTAATTAGGTCCTACGACCCCCAAAGAGCTTCACACTAAAGTTTTTTTGTCATTCATCCATTCACACAGGAGAGGGCAGGGGCTAACGCTCACACAACCCAATACGCAGATCGGGGGGGCAACATGGGGTTCAGTGTCTTGCCCAAGGACACTTCGACATGTGGCGGTGGAAGCCGGGATCCACCAACCTTCAAGTTGGAGGACAACCGCTCTAACCACTGAGCCACAGTCGCCCCATCACATCACAGACATGGTCTCACAGACACACCCCCTGGGTTTGGGTATAAAACCATCTCTCAGACACACTCGCCCTGTTGTCGCCAGCATCTCACCAAAGAGCTGCACAGAGATGGTATAAACTGCCTGCAGCACATAGGGAATTAGAGCAACTGGCTGAAAACCTGAGTGGTTATAACCACCTGCTGACATCAGTGTTTTAACTACGACAAAAGGAATAATTACTATCAGTAAAAGAATAATGAGATTAGGGCAAAGACTTTAATTTCACTGCAGTGGTTGTGATTGTGTGGATCTGTTTTGTGCATGTTATATTCTCATCATGCCCGGGTATGTTTATTTATAACTCAGACACCTCTCTGCATTTTCTGTTGTAGACAATGAGTTACAGCAACTGCTCACAGCTGCACCTGTTGAGACACATGATATTACTCAAGCTAATCTAAATGTAGCTTTAGCTCTGGCTAACAACACTGTACCAGTAAGAGAAGAGCCCCATTCTATGCTGCTAAACCGCTGCAGGGTGAACTATCGGCTCGAAACAACACAGATCAGAGTCGCTCGTCTATAGAAGCAACTTCCTCCATTTTCCTCTATTCCTTCTCTGACCTACCGTGTCAGTGCAAAAAAATCAACTTTAGACATGTTGAGACGGATGAGGCGTAAACAAAAACAGAATGATATCAGAAAAAAGAAGGAATGAAGAGCTGATGTTTTATTTTAAAAGTCCCAACTTACTCTCTCTGCTGGACGTCTGCATTGGAGCAGGTGATGTAGAGGAGTTTCAGGGCTGTGCTGGTTCTGCATGATGGACTGAGCAGAGTGGGGGGGCTGATGGACCTCTCATCCTCGACACACTCCTCTGGGACTGAAGCTATGATGGAGTCGCTGTTCAGCAGCCAGAGCTGCAGCAGTAACAGAACAATCACATGTATGTAAATTATACAAACGTGTTTTACCTAGTCTGTGTTTCTCATTTCTGTTCTTTTAAATATCTCTTTATCAAACACACAAAAGTAAAGGAGGTATCTTTTATTGAAAAATTGGCTCCATTTTAATCCAGTTTTACACAAGATTGATTATACCATTATTGATTATAAGTTATTGTTACCTCGAGTCTCAGCGAGGTGTTTAACATCCTACTGTCTTACAAGAACGAAGCTGTGAAGCTTGGAATTTTTATTAGGTCGATTTTTAGGTAAACGATAAATATTAGTTGAAACAACATGGAGTGGGTGTTTGTCAGTGTGAACGCTACAGAACGATGTGCCCAGTTTTTATTTCTGCTCAGTCGGGCTGCTTCTTACCAGTAGGATGGCTTTTCCGTCAGGTGTCTGAACCGAGAAGCGGAAGATGCTGAGAGAGTTAGACAGCTCCAGCAGCCTGGCTGCTACTGTCCTCTCCAGGAAGCAAGACCTGTCCAAAAGGGACATTTTCAATCATTTCCATATTCCCTCTTTTCTTTAATTTATCCCTCACAAGCACACAGAAACTAATATTGGATTTTTGTGAGAAAGTCATACAAATAAATAATAAAACGGGGAATATTTAAAGCTGGAGTTGGTAATCCTGTTCAGAAACACTTTTTTTTATACTGGGTGAAAAGGTCCTTCCATACTGAGACTAGTCAATGCATTGTGTATTCATAAAAAGGAGCGAAAAAAATCAGACCTCTCTGAGACTTGCAAGCCTACAATAACTCTGACCAACCACGGTCATCCGCACCGGATGGCGGTGATTGGTCATTTCCAGAGAAGAGGAGAGGAGCCAATCAGATACCTTGCCTGCACCCCTTCTATCACGCCCTCTCGCTCCTTGCTACTTGTCACGGCTCGCCCCGCTAAACTGCCAAAAAAAAGAAAGTCAGAGGCAGAAAAAGCTGCTACGAGAAAAGCTCTGGATAAAACGAGAAGACAAACGAGAGTCAACATTGGTAAAGCTGAGTACCCTGCTGAGTTCTGCCGGCAGATGCGAGTTCCAAGTTCAGGGGGGGGGGCTTGACGCAAGTCCATGGTGGGAAGGGGAGGGGTTTAGAGGAGCTGCTAGTTTTAAATCTTGCTAGCTCTCGAACATTACCAACTCCAGCTTTTTAAGGAAAGATTTATAAATTGATTCTAATATGAACAGTTAGTAAATAAATCCCCAGAACATCCTGCCTGTTCAGTGAAGCTTCAGGCTTTGGACCGCCCACAGCAGACTCCACCACCACCTGTGTGATGTATAGTTTCAGCGTCCCTGTAAAGTTCAGTAAACATGATCCATTTAAACTGTTTAAAAACATTTAATAGAAACAAAAAAAAAATGTTGGGATGCTGCGTACCTGGTGCAACAGCCTCTCCAACTACCGACGAACAGCTGGTACAGGATATCAGCGTCAGACGACGACAGGGTTTCTGTACACACCATGTGTTTATCAGTTTAACATAAAATCACAATAATACACATCCATCATTTGTTTGCTTCAGTTTTCTAAGATGACAGCAGGTAACATTTGGATGCAGAACCGAAAAGAAACACAGACGATGCTCTGATTATTCTCCTGTTCTTTTTATCGCTCTCAGTCACACTGCAAATACAGCCTGTCGTGTGCAGAATGACTAATGGAAGAATGTGGAGATCAATCCTCATCTACAAGGGTTAGAGTATATCGATGCAGCTGTCTGAGTAGAGTGTGTCCGTGTAGCTGAGCACACAGCACGATACAACAATAAATCCAGTTCTTGCATTTTGTTCCAAAACCATTTTCCAAACAAACACAAGAAACAGAACCTGCACCTCCCTCACCTTTGAATCCTGACTGTCCCCAGTGCCAACAGGACTCTCTTCCTCAGTTAGAGTCTGCTCGCAGTTGCTGTCACGAGCTAAAAGTATGAAAGTGTCGCCCAGTAAACAGTCATCTGTTTTGGGCAAGAGCTTCTTGTTGGCAAACGGATCCGGGTGGCAACACCAGTCGTCCACAATAGCGTTCCAGTTGCCATTAGGAAGAGGCAGAACTCGCTTAAACACTCTGAACAGAAAAGAAAAAAAAACTGAAAACATACAATTACAAGGTTCCACTCACTCACAGTCCAGAGACATTCAGTCAAAACTGAAACTTTACAGAGAAGTGACAGCAAAAGGAGTGAAAATACAAACTTTCAGCTCAGTGACCCTTAAAGAGGCCCTTCCATTAAAAACGGTTTTTCTGAGGTTTCTGTTGAATATTTTAGCTCCACAGGTGTTCTTACCTTCATAGTGGGTGTGAAAACAGGTCAACAACTTCTCTTTCAGTTTTAATCTCTCAAACTACGCAGGTGGTGATAAAACCTGAGTTCGAACGGCCTGTATCTCCTGTTCTCCGCTGCATTTACATAAAGTTTTATTAGAAAGTCCAAATCCACACGGTTGCTTTTAAGCTGTCCTTTGTTCTAATTCTGTTTATTTAAATCATGTTTTCATTCTTTTACTTATGCTTTTGTTTCATGTAAAGCACTTTGAATTGTCCTGTACATGAATTGTGCTATACAAATAAACTTGCCTTGCCTTGCCTTGTATCTGTTTCATTACAACTCCTTTGTTCGTTAGTATTTATCAGCTCCTGCAGTTGAAACCACGCCTAGCATGCTGCTGGCTAAAAGCTGTTAGCATAAGATGTAGCAAACAGGAAGATACTCTGTGCACTGTTGCCATGCGCAGAGGGGAAGGAAACAGGACGCCTTGCTCTCATAGGCTAGTTTGTTAGCCAATCTGAGTCCAGCAAATTTGAATAACGAATATTAATGAGTTGCTGCCCGAAGCCTGCCGATTTTTGATGCAGACAAATTGAAAGGTCTGTTAATCAGTGTTTCCTAACATTTTTTTAGATATAAAATGTTTCATATTACAGGTTAATACTTAAGAAATAACCACAAAGTCATGAAATTTGTGTGAAATGGCCTCTTTAAAAATCTGTTTTTGGGGATCAAACAACGTCCAAGTACCGAATCTCAACAGATAAACTGCATCCAGGAAACCTCAACTTGATTTTTACAGCACTGATAATAATCCTAATACGACTGGCCCTGCTTGATTAAAATTGAATTTACAGCACCACTTAATATTAAGGCAAGAAATTCAATATTGTTATGACTCATTAATGTAGCCACGCCCTTTTCTGAAACCTATGACATATGTATATTTAAAACAGCTCCAACAAATTTTACAAATTTTCTTGTATGATTAAGAAATAAAAGATTTACCAAACATTTGGAACCTAATTAACAAGCTATGATTCTCAAAATGTTATTGTTTCTGTTTTAATCTTATTAACGATTTTTCTTCATTTTAAACCATCAGCTTTGCTACAGAATCTTGTAGAACCAAACTGACTGCTTGGTGCTTCAGACCCAAAAAAAAAAAAAAAAAAAAAAATTTGATACACTTGATGTATCAGCGTCGGAATTAAACTGGACTCCAAACAGTCCGCCTCCTTATATTGTTTCCTTCTCTTTGAATTCTTGCTTGTATGTTCTCTCAATGTAAGTCGCTTTGGATAAAAGCGTCTGCTAAATGACAGTAGTAGTAGTAGTAGTAGACCACTGCAACATGGGAGACACGTCACTGAAGCCTGGAACACAAAACACTCCGAACATTATCCAGCAACTTTTAAACGTGTAAAAAAAATATTCATATTTGGAGTCCTACTAATTTCAGCTAGCAAGTGGAAAAAGTAACTTGACACTGAAGTGAAGCTCGGGTCTCTGGAGGAAACTGAACAGCCACTTTTTTTGCAAAGTGCTGAGTATGAACATAAATAGTTCTGCATTAACAGAGAAAACACAATGATTAAAGATGCCGCAGACACGCACGTAAACATCCGAACACGTGAAAACCATACTGAAACTGAATGGTGTTTTGTTATTGTTGTTAACACTTTGACTGAAGCTCATGTTTCTGAGAGACCTTGTTGGAGAAAAAGATATTTTTGTAACTTTTCCTGCTGAGAAACACGAGGATTTAATGCAGCTGCAGCAGTTTTCTACATGTCACATTGCTGACCAGACAGAGTCCATCAGAACCACCTCAAGGAGGAAAACAATTTGTTTTTAATGGGATGAGCAGAAACTTTACACACACACACCCACACACACACACAGCAGCTCTAACCCAGTCAGTCTGACATCGGTGGACTCCCTTGAGGAGTCATCCATCAATGTTTCTCTCCCAGAATGTCGCTGCAACCGCCGGCTCACTCAGTCAATAAAGAGTTGCAGTTATTTGTGCGTGTGTGGGTGGGTGTGTGTGTGTGTGTGGGGGGGGTAAAAACCTCCTGCCACTGTCCGACCTGCTCCTCACCTGTCCTCCAACAGCCTGGTCATGCAGCCCTGGCAGTAGAAGCAGTAAGGATCTTTTACTCGAAGGGTCTTCATCACACTGCTGGGGGCATCTGTAGGAGGTGGGGGTGGGGGGGTTAAAGGGCAAACAAACAAGTGAGTGAAGCAGATGTGTACTGATTATCCTGGTCCATAAAGTACCACGTGGGGAGGTTCAGCTACAGAATGAGTACCAGTCTGATTCTGACTAACTGTCCTGAGCTGGAATGTTTTACTGCATCACTGGTGATGCAGTAAAACAGATGCAGAGGATGCAGAGGATGCAGAGGAAAAACATCTGTGCAGGTCAGTCAGTCTCATGAGTCCCAAACAGACGTGAGACTTTGTTGCATCTGTGTCTGGTTCTGGATGTTACCTTCATCACTGCTGCTTCGCTCCACAGTGATGCGCAGTCTGAAATGCAGCTCCTCTCCGCTGTGCTCGCCTGCAGATGTGTGGATGCAGGAGCCCTGCTCGAAGGCGACTCCTGCCGGTAACGTCAGACTCACGTCTCCTCTCAGAGTCCTGACCAGGATAGAGGACTCTCCGGCTGTCACAACCACGTCTGCCGGACCTGAGGCCACATCTTTCCTAAAGAAGCAGACAGATGAAAGTTGGTCTGAGAAATTCTATATTTTTAAAATTGACCCAAAAATTGATGACGGGAAGAACCAAAATACAAATTTGAAGTGCTTGGCGGAGTTTTGCCCTCCGTGAGTGCTTTTCTAGTTAAAAATGTTTCCGTCTCATCACACAAAATACACTAAGACATTTGTCTCCTGTCATATACACACAGATTATAAGTAAAGATTTGTAATTCATCCACAACAAAGTAATTTGTTTTTAATATGAATTACTGGTAGTGAAACTACCCACAATTCACTTTGCTGTTTATCCAGATCTTACTGACACCATCTAGTGATGTTTCTGGTGAACTGCACACACAGTTTAGATGTAAACTGACTGACTCAGAGCTCGACAGAACATTTTCTGTGGATTCAGTCCAGAAACAGTTTTCTTATTAAAGCAACATCGTTTCATTAATGACATTTAATTACATCTGTTTTCTAGTTCAGTTCTGTTCTGGTTCTGAGCTGGATCCTCCAAGGTTCAGGTTCTCCTGTAGTGGTCTGTGTTGGATCTGAAGAAGTTTTTCACTGAAGACACTGTTGTTGAATTACTGTGTTGTGTTCCATTATGTTCTTTATCCTCCTTTGGAGGATCCTTGAGTTGATTGTCCAAAGGAGGATGAAGAACATAATGAACCTTTCAATCCACAGCTAGAACCCTTTATAATGACTCTCTGAGAAGGAACATTTTTATACAACATCTATTTTATCTTCAGGGATTAAAAAAACAACTGAATTTGTGTGAATCCGGCAGCAGCTGGAGTGATGGATCGGTGAAAACTGGGAGTGAAGGTCACCAGACACAGAGGACGTCTCACAGGTTAGAATCCCACCATGTGGTTCTTTGAGACAAGCCGGTCTTTGTATCGTGCAACTGTCTGGTGTGTGGAGAATACAGATGTTACAGTGGGTCGATTTCGGATTGAATCCCTCGATCCCTTCCCGTTTGAATCTGTGAAACAAGCTTGTGAATCAGCTCCATCTGCCAGTCCTCCAGAACCAGTTCCAACATGTGAGTCAACTGGCCCGGGAGAAGATCCAACAGGTTCCAGTCTGCACCACATCACCTGGTGGCCATTTGGGACTGTGTGACACACCCACCATCATCCATCTGATCTGACACGTGACCTTCACCACGTGCAGTTTCTATCTCTCGGGCTGGATATTTACCTTTATTCATCTTTTACAACTCATTCCTGGGCGATTTAACTATAGTCACGTTTTATGTCATGTCTAAATAGAAAGTAGTTGTGAATAAACATACACAAGTATTATGAGCCAAACAATAGTTGTTAAAAATTAATGTTTGAATTTGAAATGTAGTTTAAATCTGACTGCTAGCAGGGAGCTAATGCTAATGATAGCTACCCCGTTTCACAGTTAAAATGAACTACAGGTTGGAATGTACTGTAACTAATTGCTGGTAGTTTACCCGATAATAAGAAGTCCGCTCTGAAGCCGTTTTCTCAGCTCTAAGAAGAGTCCATGTGTCCTCGGTGACGTGTCTGCCATTCAGACAATCGGATGTTCCAAAAATAACCAGAAAATGTTAGTTCATTAAACTGAACTGTGTGTTGCTGCGGGGAATATCAAGTCTAAAACATCCTAATGAAATTGGAATCCATGAGTTAGCAGCTTGCAGCAGTATGAAAGCGCAAGAGAACAATATAACGCAGGAAACAATCCACATCCGGTCAGAAATTTCAAAATAAGAACCTTTACGAGGATATCATTTTAGAACTCTTGATGACAATTTATGCCACAGTATTTGCAGATGTATTCATTTCATTATTAATTTAAAATTTTATTTTTATAGTGTTTCATGAGTTACACCTTTTCAAAGTATTCTGATCAGACAGATACAACACACCTTCAGATTTTGGCTATTTTTAAGACCTAAATTTTAACTTTGTCAACATTAAGCTGATTAAAGTCTAACTAGTAATAACTGCTACCAAAGCAATAAAAAAGTCCACGAAATTTACTACAGGGGTTTTGAATTTCTTTAGGATGCAGTGTTGTAGTTGATATTTCTAACCACCAGGGGGCAGTAATCCCTCACAGTTCCAATGATTCTCCTGACGAAATCAACAAAAAACATTTACTAATGTTTTAAAGAGACAAAACATGCTCAGATAAAAGGGATCAGATGCAATAATTTCAACAATATGCAGTTTTAATGTGGATGCAGACATTTCTTGTGAGGAGCTCTCAATGATGACTGAGACCCAAGAGGAAGAAAACGTTAACAAAGCTTTCTGTGCATTTTTTGTCAGTTTTTTGTTAAACACATTAATTTTACAGTCAAAGAAAAAAATAATTTATTAAAAGCCTAAATGTAAAAATAAAACAATTCATTTCACACAGATTAAAGGTCCCCAAATCTGGGGACCTAGCTTCCTACCAGAGACTATGTCAATTTAAACACACCAAAAATTGGCCCGGGGAAGAACAGGTTAATTGTTAATTCCTACCCAACAGAGCTCTGATTTAAACCAGGTTTAAAGAGTTTCTTCACCTGTTCTGAAGTCCACCTGTAGCCCACTCAACATTATGGACCTTTCTTTCTGTCAGCAGGATCTCACTGTGAGTTCATCTGTGTCCTGCTGCCGAGTATTCACTCAGTAGGAAGTCTACTTCATTAAAATTTAATTCAGACAGTTCCATTTGCTGTATTCTCTTCGCACATTTGTTTATGCAACTTCTCCATTTGTTGAGATCTTTTACAACATAACATGATCATAAAACCAAGCCATCTTCACAAATAACTATCTGATTGTAAATCACTGTTTAAATATTGAATTATCATTAAGAAATAATGGCTCAGATATCTTGTCATTTGTTTACAAGTTAAAGCCACAGAAGTGTTTTTTGTTTGTTTGTTGTAATTTTGTGCAGAGACATCTGTGAATCAACCTTAAGCTCCACCTTTTAGTTGATCTAATCTTACTGCAGACAAACAGCACAATGTGCATAATGAGAAACAGAACACGGAGGAAGAGAGTGAAGCTTCTTTAGAAGGAACAGGACACTGGTTGCACTCCTGAACTGCAGACAGCAACACCTTGCAGGAACAATATTCTTTTTCAAACAATAGATCAGCAATAAACCACTGCTGCATGTTCACAGATAGACATGAATGTAACTTGGGACCTGTGGCATGATCACATAGTCTATTTTGCTGAATAGTTGAAATTAGTTATCTGATGTTTAATGGTGCAATATGGAACATTTTCATAAAAAGCAATATTTTTAACAAAATAATACCTCCACGGGGCATTTAGAGGGGTGTAGAATGGTCATACAGTATTTCCTTTAAAAATTATATTTGAAGTAAAATATAATAAAATATTTATTCTGACGAGCATAACGTTGGCTTTCTTTTACATCTACCAGCCAATAGCGTGCACCATAAAACCAAACCATTATAAACACCTTAGCACCTGATCCAATCAGTGGTAACATCTATAACCAACAAAAAAGTCCACAAAGTGCTCTGACTGTTTTAATTTTACATTGTTTCAGAGTTTGCAGGCAGTTGTGGCAGAGTTTGTCTGCTGGGTTAATAAAAATTACAATAAATGGTATAAAAATGTAATGCATAAACAAATGTTCAGTATGCAATATTCTGAAGCTGTCATATAAAGTCTACTTAATGGGGGTTGGGCCAAGGCCCCAGCATTTTAGGACTGCCGCAACGCCTCTGACAACAGGGTAGAGCACATCAGCTTTTATTTTGAAGTCAAACGATTTACTTTTCCGGTCTCCGGTGTAACATTGGCTGGTTCGACGGCAGCAGCGGAAAGGCGGAACCTTCACACGGAAGAGCTGTAGGATGTGCGGCTAATCTGCAGTGCAGGCTGGGAACTGTCAGTCGTTTATCTTTGTGTCTGTGGTGATGGGAGCCACAATGTGTTCCCCACTGTTTTATTCACACACAGCGGGGCCGCTGGAAGACAAATAACGATATGTTGCGTTCATGTAGCTGCTGTCTGCCTTCACAGCATCCCGGACAGGGGAACCGGACTTTAGCGACTGGCTCTAGAGCCGGGCCCATCTTTTAAACAACCTGCTAAAACTGCTAGCCATCAACACATACGTTGTCAGCTGTTTTTATTCGTCGATTCGGATCTACGGTTTAATGACAGCCGTTAGTTTTGTACCGGTAAGTTTTTTCCTCTTTTCCCTTTTTATTTCATGACGAAGCGGAACGTTCAGTGACTTGAATTCGCCGAGCTGGTGGGAACTGAGCTAGTCTGGTACTGTGAGTCCTCCGGTGGTTCTCTGGATGATAAACAGCGAGGGTCGACTCAGTGTTTTCTTTTAGTTTGTACTCGGTGTTTTTGTTGACAGTCTCGGATTGTTTTGATCGTGTCAGAAACAAGTGACTCCACAGTCTCCTGAAATGTTTACTGTTCGTTAAAGTGTCTTTTTCCTCATTAGAGCCACCTGTCTCCCCTCGACCAATCACGTGGCTAAACTTTCTTCATGTCAGATTTACCTGCTGAAGTTAAAGTGACGTAAACATCATGTTACTGTCAGGCTCAGGGAGGTTGATCACAAAACTGCGGATCTTCTGGATCTTTTAGGTTAGATCTTCACAGAAAACTTCGTGAAACCACAAAGATATCTTAGGCTGATCTCCAGAAACTATATGAAATACTACTCATAAATGGTTGTTGTGTGACTCATCAGCTGATCACTGGGAGTCACCTGAAACTCGTGTTTTTAAGTTAGAAGGTAAAAGGCGGTTTGGGAATCACCGTCTTAGAAATAAAAAACATCCTGGCAGCAAAGGTCAGAACAGACTGGCTGAGCAGCAGGTGTGAGGCGGTGGAGCGGCAGCAGGAACAAAGCCACCTGAACTAACAAAATGTTTAACTACAAAGCAAAAAGACTCACTCGCAGCCAGTTCTGACAGCTAACAGGACAGGAAGTCTGTGACGGCTCTGATGACAATATGGCCTTTTTGATATCAGATGGCCGGTTCACTACACCTGGATTCAGTTAGTTTTCCCCCCCAACAGCTTTGACTCACTGTAGTGGAGAAAGCATCTGCTGCTGGAGCTTCTTGTTACCAACAAAGCATCACTATAATTGATCATTTTTCTGAATATTTCAACTGATTATTTCTTTTTTATCAAAGGTTTTTATCTTCCTTCCCAAACCATGAAGACTTTATTTGTATCATATTGTAAAACTTAGTCAGCTCCTCAAAATCCAAGGTCATGGTTCTAAACTGGAAAAAGGTGGAATGTTTTCTTCAGATTGGCGATGAGTCTTTGCCTCACGTGGAGGAGTTTAAGTATCTGTGCGTCTTGTTCATGAGTGATGGCAGGATGGAACAGGAGATGGACCGACGGATTGGGCCCGTATCGTCAGTAATGAAGGAGGAGCTGAGGTCTGTCTGCATTCTGACCCTCACCTGGTCATGAGATCTGGAGCCTGACCCCAAAAAATGAGATCCTGGATACAAAGCAGCTGAAAAGAGCTTCTTATTAGAGATGAGATGAGGAGCTTCATCATCCAGGAGGAGCTTGAAGTAGAGCTGCTGCTCCTCCACATTGAAAGGAGTCAGCTGAGGTAGTTCAGGCATCTGATCAGGATGCCTCCTGGACACCACTCTGTTGAGGTTTTCCGAGCACTGTACTACAGGGAGGAGACCCCAGGTGGGCCCAGAAGTCGCTGGAGGGATCAGATATCCTCTCTGGCCTGGGAACATCTTGGGATCCCCAGAAGGAGCTGGGCAGTTTCTCTGGGGTAACAAAATAAACAAGTAACAAAATATTTGAACTAAGTCAAAAACACGATTGAAGTTGATTCTCAGTCAGCCAAGAATATGTTCCAACTTCATTAGAATAAAGTAGATTTCTTATTTTGATTTATTTGTCACATTTTACTTCCACCTTTTCAACATGGACATCACTGTCAGCATCTGGAGGTCTTCGGGTTGTTCGTTGGAGACTTTTCTGTTCAAGGAAGGTCACAACAAACCGTTAACAGATGAAATGATGCTGCACACGCTGTTCACTTTGGGATTAATTTAATTTAAAATATTTATACTTCTGGCACAGTAGAAGTGCAAAAAAAAGAGTGACTGCTAGAAGAAATGACCAGATTATAGGTCAGCTGTTCGGGAGTGACTCGTTTAAAGTCGTGTTGTGCCCATGCCAAACTGCTTATCTCATAAAATAACAGGACATATGTCTCTCTGTGAGTATTTAAGGATTTATTCAGGCTGACGTGCTGAGATTATCACCCTGTAGCTCAGATGAAATGCCTTTTAATCAGCCTTGTGGATTTGCAGCTCTTTCTCGATTCCTCTGAACCTGTTAAAGGAAAGAATGAATATAGTTTGTGTCATAATTTGCCATTTCTTGAAAATAACAGTTCTCCTGAGAGCTCATGTTGTTGGAGGCAGAGCATCAACACCCCCCTTGTATTCTCATGCAGATTATTTCAGGCTTTGATGTTTTACTACCCCGTCAGACTTTTTTCCTTTTTATTTCACGTGATTCTGTCGCAGCAGCGTTCTGGTTCTGACTAATAATCTTAAGCTTTCTGCATCAGTCTCATGTAAACATGCAGCAGTATGTTTAGTTTTTGTCTGTGTAAAACTAGACCGTCCTCTGTGTTTCAGAAGTGATGCTCTTCTGGATGGCCGGTGTTGTACATTAAAGTGTTAACCAGCCAGGAGAATGAATGCAGAGGAGGTGGAGCTGCTCAGTGACTCGAAATACAGGAACTATGTGGCAGCAGTGGACAAAGCCCTCAAGAACTTTGAGTACTCCAGTGAGTGGGCGGACCTTATCTCTGCACTGGGCAAACTCAATAAGGTAAGAATCTGATGAGCTGCAGCATATCAGAGTCATCTGGGTTTCTCGTGGAACTGTCTATATTAATTATCTGGTTTTCTCAGGTTTTGCAAAACAATGCAAAATATCAAGTTGTTCCTAAGAAGCTGACGATAGGCAAACGGCTGGCCCAGTGCCTCCACCCGGCTCTGCCAAGCGGGGTGCACCGCAAGGCCTTGGAGACCTACGAGATCATCTTCAAGATCATTGGACCCAAGAGGCTGGCCAAGGACCTCTTTCTGTACAGGTAACAAGACCAGACCAAAGCCAGCACATCAAGCTGAAGCTGCAATTCCATCTTAACATTACTGGTTCTGTGTTTTTGTTCTGGCTGCAGCTCGGGGCTCTTCCCTTTACTCTCAAATGCTGCTATGTCTGTGAAGCCAGTCCTGCTGGGCCTCTATGAGACCTACTATCTGCCCCTGGGAAAGACCCTAAAACCCGGCCTGCAGGGTTTATTGACCGGGGTCCTTCCTGGTCTGGAGGAGGGTTCAGAGTATTATGATCGGTAAGAAGAGCCTTCTGATTGGCTGATTGGACAGAATGTTTTATGGGAAGAAATTGATTTTGATTTGGGTTAATAATTTATGTCTTTAATTAGTGAGGTGATTCTTTCCTGCTGAAGACTTTTCTGTGGAGGGACAATCACCCTCTTATCTTCTCTAGACGCGTCCACATGCACTAGAACCCTGTTTACTGTATCCAGAATGTGCTCTGAGATGCAGGTTTCACTGGTTTAGATACAATAATATAATATTCACACTAGTTTATTACAGTCAAACAGCAGTTCATGACTTGGAGTAATATTCTGTAAATGTTACTTAATCATGTTGCTTATGACAGTGATGACAGGCGGGGGGTGTTAATGGGGTATTTGAACAGTTCTGTGTACTATGAAGCAGGATTAGCAGCTTAGCGAGCTAACTTCAGGTTCAGTTTGGGATTATTTAGTGTCATGAAGCTGGTTCACAGATTACCTGGATCTGGAAACCAAATCTGCTCTGAAGCAGTTTGGGTCAAACATCACACCTGTCAGTGTCTCAACCAATCAGCATCTGTGATTAAGAAAAGGTTCACTTTAACACTTACATGTAACACTGTAGAGGCTGGATAACAGAAATGTAAATCATTTGAAATAATCCCACTGTTTTAAACTTTGTTTGAGTTTTATCTGAGTTTGTAAAGCAGTTCATTCTATTAGAAAGAATAAAACAAAAACCGTCAGTAACAAGCAGCAGCTGCAGAACATTCATTATTTTAATAAAATGTATTAGAATGGTTAGATACGCTCGTGCTTTTAATGATGTGTCAGTGATATTGGGGAGTTTATCAGTTTCAGGTGTTGACCACTTTTTAATTGACGTTTTCCTGTCGGGTATCCTTCCTGTTTTGTGATTGGTGCTCTGAAGTTGCTCCGTCCATTTACCTGAACACACAGATCCAGTGGCAGAAATCCTGGGCTGATTTACCAGGTTGATTAAAAGCTTCTTAGTACAGCTAAGCACGATTCTTCCATGTTAAAGTTAGTCGAGCTGGATCTTTTCAGGAAATTCTGGATATATCAGACCCACTTCGTGGTGCAGGGCATCCTGGGTGATTTGCATTCATATCTTTTATCTTATATTGTTCAGGATTCTTTTGTAAAATAGTGATTTAAATTTTGTGGTTTACTTGTGAGCTGCCATTCTGTTCTCTGTGTGGTTGGAGTTAAATCCTGACTTGTAGCTGTTCTCTGTCTGGGTTCCCTACAGAACCAACACCTTGTTGGAGAAAGTGGCTGCAGCTGTGGAGCAGTCAGCCTTCTACAGTGCCTTGTGGGGCAGCATCCTGACCAGCCCCGCGGTGCGTCTCCCTGGGGTGTCTTTTGTTCTGCTCCACCTCAACCGGAAGCTCTCCATGGAGGACCAACTCTTTGTCATGGGCAGTGACATTGAGCTCATGGTACATGACAGGATGTTTCTAAAAATACCCCCCTGCTGAAATGCATCATGACAGCACTGTGTGCTCTTCATTTAGTGAATACTTTTAGTATCAGATCATATAGATTAGAATACTCAGCAGAATTAACTCTGTGGTTTTGTTGCTTTGTTGGCAGCTGTGGGTGTAAAAAGTAAACTCTCTACTCATGTTGCTCTCTATTCAGAGAGGACTGATCCTTTAACTGACCTCTGTACAGCTTCAACCTTCTGATGAAATGACTGTAAAATATGACTTCATCTGTTGTTGACTGGTCTGTTGTCAGACTGACTGGGGGACTTGTTTCTTGGGAATGTTGTCAGTGTCATTCTTTCTGCACACTCAGTGTGACAGTTTCTACTCTGACCAGGTGGAGGCTGTAAGTACATCAGTCCAGGACTCCAGTGTTTTGGTGCAGAGGAGCACTCTGGACCTGATCCTCTTCTGCTTCCCATTCCACATGAGTCAGGTAAATAAACTTCAACATGTTGTAGGGAAACAATCACCCAAACTTCTAATTCAAATTGTTTATGCTCGTGGAACGTGGGAGACCTGCTGGGACTGAAACTGTTGAGCATTTCAATGAGGTTCAGGATGAACATTAGCTTTTTTTACACACCGCCTCCCTGGAACAGCTGTAATATGTCAGAGCTGCAGTGCATGTGTGAAAACAACGTTTCTATTTTTATGCTGCATGAGATCATTCTCTGCTCATTTCTGTGAATCTTTTCTTTGAAGGATGTTTAAGTCTTAGTGAGTCACGCTTTCTGCTTGTTAAATCCTTCTCAGAATATTCCTGTAACGGTCAAACTGAGACACACCTTCCACCCGACTTACTCTTTCTCTTTGTGTACACTGTGTATACATGTATGTATGTAAATGTGTTAAGTGGACACAGAAACGTGTCTCAGATGCGGTTTGTTGTTTTCAGGCTACTCGCCCCGACATGATCCGGATCCTGTCTGCAGCTCTGCATGTGGTTTTAAGAAGAGACATGTCTTTGAACCGCAGACTCTACGCCTGGCTGCTGGGTGCGAAATCCACACTCAGACACAAGATTCTCACTCTTATGTGTCAGATCCACTTCTCATCCTGCGGTTTGAGGTTTATTATAGAATTAGAGTGTGAAAGAAGTTTTTCAAAAGCTAAAACAAACTGCAGTTAGGGAGTTCAAAAGGATATCATAAACTACCCTCCTCATTTATCATCTATTGTCTCTCAGCACATCGACATTTTTTAGATGTAAAAGGGACATTTTTTTTTTTCATGATTTAACAGAACTTGTGGAGACGTTACACAGTTCGGATCTGATATTACACAGACTCTCAGTAAACACCATCTATGTTCACAGTCTTTTTTATTTTCTCTCATTTGCTGCTCACTCTGGGTGAAAACACTGGTAAGTACAAGCATGATTTAAAGACAGACACTCAGACCCAAATTCACCAAAGAGTTGCTCGTGTTTTGCAAGTGAATTTCGTAGTTTTGCTCCTCCATCTGATTCACAAAGACCCGGCAGCTGGACATCTGCTCCTCATTCCGTGCTGCCAACCAGACAGTGTCTTTCTGTACTGGTGCTTTTCGCCTACATTTAAATGAGGTATAATGCACGCATTTAAAGGAAAACCCGCCCATATTTATTCTAATTCCTGCTCCAGTACAAAGGTCTTTGATTCCAAAAGACAAAAGGTCTTTTGAATTTTTCACTGTTTGCAACATGGAGTTATTGTCAGATATTTACTGTCTCCTGGGAGTTGGATTTCTGTCTCGGGATAAAAAAACATCGTCTAGCAGTCTGCTGATTTATTGTGTTCATAACAGGAGGGCAGGTGTGTCAGGAAAAGTTTAAAGGGGCGGAGCCTGCAGCAGCGAGAGAGAGAGAGAACGAGTCATGTCATTTTAAGATGTTCCTCTCATCCGTTGTGATGATATAAATCCATCTTTATATTTGCAAAGCACTCGCTCCTGCTGATCTTCATGGGTATGCTTGAGCCAGGATATAGAAAGTACTAGTTACTTTGTGAATCAGATGCTGAGAAGAAGCCGAATGCAGGTGCAAATCATGTTTTGAAACAAAAGCAGCAAATGTTGTTGAATTTGGGCCTGAATGTGTCTAGTTCACACTTTGACTGCACCATCAGTATAAATTCATCTTTTAAAAGTTTTCAGTTGTGATTAGAGGGGGACAAAGTAATTGTTTTACGGGTTACAAGTAAGTGTCAAGTATTTTATTCAAGTTCTGAGTTAAGTCCAGAATCAAAGACATGAAAGACGTAAGAGTCCTAAACTTTGAAGTTTTGCATCCTAAACAAGTAATTTAACAACATTTGTTAAATAAATTCAGAAAAAATATATATATTCATAAAAAATATTTTTTACTTTGGTTCACATTTTATGTCTAAATTGAATTAAAATATATGTGAGCAGGTTTGTATCTACATACATTTATATGTCTGAAGGAAATGACACTATAATCTACAGTATCTACAGGATCTACAGCTAATTGTTTGTCTTCCATTTATTGAAATTCTTCCTGGAGTTTAATCCAACCCAGGCAGTTTAATCCAACCCAGGCAGTTTAATCCAACCCAGGTAGTTTAATCCAACCCAGGTAGTTTAATCCAACCCAGGCAGTTTAATCCAACCCAGGCAGTTTAATCCAACCCAGGCAGTGAGCGGCCTGCCTGTGGTATACTGGCAGTTTAACATCAGACCTGCTCACTGTGATCAGATGCTTGACAGCTCTCCTCACAGTCACGGGATATTAGCTACATGTTGCCTCTTTTCATGCAGTCTTGACTTTTTTAAACTAATAAAATGTGGGAAATAATTTCAATATGTTGGGTGGCAGAAAGTGTGTGACATGCGGCGCAGCCCAGTACACAGTGAAACACAAGGTGCTCATCCTTTGTAGGACGTCACGTCACCAGCCTGAAGTCCAAGTCCAGTTCAGAGTCATCAGAAATGTGACAAGTCAAAGTCATGTGACTCTTATACACTGCTTTAGTTATTTATGACTCAGATTTGAAATGTGTTCATTTACTGGTCCCGTCTCATTGTGATCCTGCTTCTGTGGTCTAAGGAAACACCAACTAGATGTAACTGTACCGTCCTGGAAATTGTATTAATATTGACAACAAAGTTGCTTTTTAACAGCGAGAGAAACAAGTAGGATTGAAACCAAGGCCCTCGTTAATAGTTTATTTGGAAACGGCTTCTTAGATGTAAACTTGAGATGTGCATCAACGTGATTCTAATTAAAGGCTTTTGTTCTTCACAGGCTTTGATAACAACGGGGGGATTCTAGGCCCCCGCAGCACTCGACAGAGCAACCCAGAGGAACACGCTACCCACTACTTCAACAGCTTCTCTAAAGACATGTTAGTCCAGGTGAGATTTTAAGCTACATGCACAACCAGGTCAGCAATGGCTTCCAAAATAATCCCCAAATGTAGACGATGTCTCATGAGAGCCAGCGTGTCTGTGAAGGGTGGGCAAGTGTCTGTTTGTAGTGTTTGGCCTATATAAGGTTGATTTTGTGTTTTTATGTTTCTTTAAACTTACCTTCTCTCAGGAGACGACTTACTGCATGTCCTACTCCTGTCTCAGCAGCATGAGCTTTGAAGCCGTCTCTCGGTTCTAGTCTAGTTTGTTGCACAAGAACCAGGCTAGCTGTCCGGGTGTTTGATCCTCTCTGGTACTCGAGGGGGTTGGGACAGGGGGCACAGTAAAGGGAGAGAATGGCAAGTTTTTTAATGGAATATTATGTAGTTTTGATCTTTTTTTCTATTTCTGCCATCTGCTCAGAGTTGTTTACTGAAGCTCCTATAACAGGGAGGACAAGGGTTCTACAGGGACTGTCTGCCAGGATGCAGACAAAACAAGATACATGCACCCCCATCAGGGATACCACATCATTGGAATAATGCATTAATATAGTCTGTAATTCTAATTGTTCTAAACTGATTGTATACATATAATAATATTAATTTTCTTTAAAGATAAAAGTAAAACACCAAAATATCAGAATTAGTGGTGAAGTAATAGTAATCTGTATTTGATGTGTGTAAATGTGTCACATTGTGTTTTTAGGCAATGGTTGGGATCCTCCAGGGTAAGGCCCGTGGTGGAGAGGAGGAGAGCATTCTCATGCACGACCTCAAGCCATTTCGAATCTTAATCAGTCTGCTGGACAAACCAGAGCTAGGTAACCAGCAGGTCGAGATCCAGACACCAACACTCTAATCATAACTCTGCATTTTAATTCTGCCTGGTTCTCTTCAGGGCCTGCCATCCTAGAAGATGTTCTGATCGAGGTTTTTCGGACACTTCATACACAATGCAGAACAGAGTTAGACCTGCAGAACCAGAGTCCTTTTAGCAAAGATCACACACACCTCAGCAGGTGAGTTCAGCCCATGTCTGTCCTGTTCAGACATCATATGTGATCAGATTAGGAAAGACCACATGATGGTTTTTGGTATTTATCAGCCTGTTTACAGGATCTACACAGCATCTATAGAAATCTACAGCTAGTCTAATGTTTTGTAGGGATTTTCTTTTGGCAGGTTTCAGGAGTTTTGTTTTTTAATTTGAGGGTTTTACATTAAAGGAAATATTAAAACTGATCAGGCCTTTATCAGGTACTTAAATTATTTAAATTCAATCTCAGCAACTTACAATAGTATCCATCTTGCCATTATTTATTTAACTAAAGTGGCCGTGGGGCGGCTGTGGCTCAGGCGGTAGAGCGGGTCGTCTGGTAACCGGTTCGAGCCCCCGCTCCACCTGGAGAAAAAGATCGCCTGGCCGTAGTGTGCTTGGGCAAGACACTTAACCCACTTTGCCTGTTTGGCGGCAATCGGAGGGTCCGGCGGCATGTCTTGCAGCCTCGCCTCTGTCAGCTGTGGCTACAATTTGTGTGTAGTTCATCACCACCGAACGTGTGTGTGTGTGTGTGTGGGAGGGGGTTTGGGGGGGGGCTTGTTTTTCTAACCTCCTGAAGAACAGTTTCCAGACATCTACTATCTTTCTGGGGTCCGAGGGTTCTTGTGGGGACCGAAGCCTGGTCCCCATGAGGGGGACTCCCCTTTTTAGGGTTAGGGGTTAGGTTTATAGGTATGGTGTGAATAGAGTTTTAGTTAGTCTTAGGGTTAGTTATAGATCAGTAATGGTTAAGGTTAGGAAAAGGGTTTGGGTTAGGCATAAATCTAGTTACTAAAATCAATGGAAGTCAATGGACGGTCCCCATAAGGATACCAAAACACACTTGTGTGTGTGTGTGAATGGGTGAATGACACACTGTAGTGTGAAGTGCTTTGGGGGTTGTAGGACCTGAGTGAAGCGCTATACAAGTACACACCATTTACCATAAAACAATGTTCTGATGGAAAAGCCATGTATGAAAATCAATGTCTACCATTTCTGCTTCCATCAGATTTAAGAGAGAAAATAACAGCCAGATTCTGCTAATTAAACGCTTTATTACACAGAGTGTGTGAGAAAAGATGTCAGCTGAGACCTTACAGAGCCACTTGTTGCTGCCCATCAATCTGGATAGGGGTTAAATGGCATTTCCAAATAATTTGGATTCCAAGTTAGACTGAGAAAGATTATTCACATGTAGAGAACATTTGAGGCAGCTGGCAATCTTCACAGAATGGGATGTCCCTGCAAATTCACCCCAAGGTCAGACCGTGTGATGCTCTGAGGAATTGAACATTTAAATAAACTAAAAAGGATCTGTTTATCTCCTGTAATATACATAAACCGAGAATTTTTTCTGTCACGTTATGATCTTCAGCAGGTAACGTTCAGTTGTGCTGACCAAACATAAACAATATAATTCTTTTATTGTTTCCCTTTTATTTCTAGTAAACTACGAGAGAACAAGAAGACAGCAGAACTCATAAAAACAGCAAATCTCCTGTTCAACTCGTTTGAACCGTACTACATGTGGGACTACATCGCTCGCTGGTTTGAGGAGTGCTGCAGGTTTGTATTTAAACAGCTGTCCAAAAGCACAATGAGCTAAAGTAAAAAGTAGAGTTATGAATCTGCTTAGGATTGTAAACTGTTATTTTTTTTTTTTTGGACTCGCTTTGAACTGCTGATCTAAAATCCTGCTCAAGATCGCTTCAGAAAAAGGGGGAACATAGATTCTTCTCTTTCTATCTTGCTCAGATGTGGAGAAAATTGTTGGTACTTTTTTGTTAACTGAAGAGAAACACAGGGGTCACGGAAATCACTGGAATAATAATAAAGATTTACTGAAATAATCTAAATCAGACATTGCTTTTCAATTGTGGTTAAAAGGTACTTAAAATAAACAAAAACTAAAGTCAGCAAAGATAAACAAACATTTTTATTTCATGTAAGGGTACAAATAATTTTGTCCGGGTCTGTAACTGGGGCCCAAGTTCAAATCCTTGAATTCAAGGGTTCCAATCACGTCCATGGCCCCAGGTGTTTAGAATAAGGCACCTAGACATGTAGACTGCTTCTAAAAACATTTGTGAAAGAATAAGGAGCATTCAGGAGCCAGCTTGGTACCGGGACAGTATGCCATGTGCAAAAATCCAGTTGGGATATTTCCTTCCTACTAAATATTTCATCATCAGCTCTTTGTGGTGTTACAACAGAGTAAGCACAAATGGGAACACCTGCAACCCAGCGGTGAGGTGGAAGGATGCAGAAAGTCACATAGCGGGGTTGGAGCATGCTGCAGCACACAGTGTACCAAACTCAGCAACTTTCTGCAGAGTCGGTATCTACAGACCTCCAAACGCTACATCCAAGACTTACATCACCCAGTGTAATGCAAAGCCTTGGATGTAGGGGGTGTAAAGCACTTAGGAAATGGACTCTGGATGAGTGGAGAGGTGTTCTCTGGAGTGATGAATCACACTTCACTGTCTGGTAATCTGATAGATGAGTCTGAGTTTGGTGGATGTCAGGAAGACGATACTTGTCTGACTTTATTGTAGCAAGTGTAAAGTTTAGAGTTATGGTGTGGGGTTGATGTCAGGAGTTGGACTTTAAAAACAGCTTTAATGTTAAAGCATACCTATCAGTGCCTGATAAAATGTTCAAAAAACCCTATAAACACACTCCTACAGCTGGTGGAAAGTCTTCCTAGAAGAGCTGAGGCTGTTATGGCTGCAAAGAGAGGACCCACTCCACATTAAACCCTACAGATTAGGACTGGGAGGTCATTTAAGTTCATGTGTGTCTTAAAACTTTTGGCAACGTTTTGTGTTACATTCAACACTTGGATTCACTGTCTTTTAATATACTTATATCTCTTGTTTATGATTTAGGAGGAAGGTGAACAGCAGCACACATGCAGCGCAGCATGTTGGGAGCTTCGAGTCCTCTGACCTCTCCTTAGTTGAGTTCTGTCGATTAGTTGATTTCCTGCTGGATATTGTTTCCTTGGTGAGACTTTCTCTTGTTTTCTTTCTTTGTGTTTCCATCCTGCACCCCCCTCATATTAAAACTATATAGTGACCACAGACATGTATAGTTTCTATTTCTGTTGTTCAAAAGTCGAGCTGAAATATCCTGTTAGGCGCTGCCATGTGGGGGGGGGGGACTCATGGGCTTTTATAGGCATCAAGTACCTGATTACATCTAAAGAAATGAGAATAACAAACATTTGAAGATGTAGCTACAGGTTAGAACCATGTGGAGGAATAGAAATCAACATCTGTGAAAAGGACCTGTGGTGTAGTTTCATCAGGAAAATTTCCCATATTTCCATGAAGAAGGCGGGACTTAAACCAGACACTAAGGGTTACTTGTTTTGGCTTTAACTCACACGTTACATTCCTAGTCTCAGCTCGCGTGCCCTCGAGTCTGTCAGCTCACCACCTCCTTACCTTTAGAATCTGTTCATCAACCTGGTAGTTTTTTGGACATCACATGTTCTATTCTTTCTTTTTCTTTTCCCTTCACGGTTTCTTTTCTCTCTCTTACAGTATTTTTTTTCTTTGTTTTTTATGTTTCCTTCCTCATCTGTCGTTGTGTAATTATTAACCTCTGGTTGCCTTTTAGTCTCACTCACACTTGGCACACACACGTGTCCTATTTTAATATTAACTGTTAGTATCATCCATAAACATTTCTAAAGGGAACATCCATGATGTCAGATTTGTGATTTGGGTCAGTTTTTGACTCCAGTCTGTGGATGTTCCAGCCGCCAGAGTGTGTGTGAGATTGTTTTCTATGTTCTTTGTGTTATAATTGTTCAAAGTCCACACAGACTCTGGAAGTGTGTGTGGGGGTTTAACGTTTCCTGCCGAAATATTGTTTGCAGTTATTTCCAATCTGAATAGTTTGGAAATCTTTGAGTGTGTGTGAGTGAGAGAGAGGTGAGAATAAGGAGGTAGATCTTTGTGCTCATTGAGAGTAGACTGAGTGAGTGTGTGTGTTTATGAGAACAGTGATGTGTGGCCTGTGCTCCGCTTGCTCCTGTCTGTTCAAACTCTCTGCTCTTTCTCCCTGAAGCCTACTAGAAGCATGAGGGTAATCTGTCAGGTAAAGTACTGCTCTTTCCTGCTTTTTCACCTCACCCTGCTTCACTGAGGCTATGATAACATTTCTGCAATGTCCTGCCATCATCCGTCAGACCCACCATCGTTCCTTCTGCTTCCAGTGTTTATGTCTTATTCATATTTCAATGTCACAAAGAAGGTGCTGTTGATGGATTCTGGTCATTGTGTTGGTGAAAACTCACCCTGGCTGTTTGGTGTGGATCTTGTGAAAATGATGTCTCCGCTCAGTGTCTGTGTTCCATTTTATGTTAAGCATGCATGCAGATTTATGCTACATCACACCTCATATTTCTACGAATCATAACACTTTTATTTTATATCATGATTTATTGCTTATTGTCTAATTCAGGATTTTGCTTTTGGTTTGTTTCATAAAAATGTTTTTGCCTGTTCAGTAGAAGCTCTTATTGAAATGAACCACATGAGCAGGTGACTGGTTGAGTATATTTTTATAGATAAAAAGCTAAGAAAATAACCAGAAAGATGTTTTTTTTTTCTTTCAGAAATAATAATATTTAAAGAGGTCATTTCATACAGATTTCAGGACTTTGTGGTTATTTCTTAAGTATTAACCAGTAATATGAAACATTTTATATCTAAAAAAACGTTAGGAAACACTTATTAACAGACCTTTCAATCTGTCTGTGTTAAAATTTGGCTGGCTTCGTCTGGCTTCAGGCAACAACTCTTTAATATTCATTATTCAAATTTGCTGGACTCAGATTGGCTAACGAAATAGCCTATGAGAGCAAGGTATACTGTTTCCTGCCCCGCTGCGCATGGCAACATCAGACGTTCTCTCTTCCGGTTTGTTACGTCTTATGCTAACAGCTTTTAGCCAGCAGCATGCTAGGCGTGGTTTCAACTGTGGGAGCTGATGAATACTAACGAACAAAGGAGTTGTGATGAAACAGATACAGGCTGTTCGAACTCGGGAGACCTCGGGTTTATCACCACCTGCGTAGTTTGAGAGATTAAAACTGAAAGAGAAGTTGTTGACCTGTTTTCACACCCAGTATGAAGGTAAGAACACCTGTGAAAAAACGTTTTAATGGAAGGGCCTCTTTAAAGACAAACTTCTTCCTCAAATATTTTGAAGAGACAAATCTTGGATTATTCTTTGCTAACAGCCCTAATAAAAAAAATCATAATTACAGTAATGATGATAACAATATTTTCATTATGAGGATAAGATATATCTTCCAGTTAGCTGGTAGTTGGCTTACAATTTTTGGCTTTGCTCCTTATTTCCCAATGATTCCAGGAGACGTACATAGAGATCCAGACTGAGCACCTCCCTCAGCTGCTGTTACGGATGGTGGCTGCTCTGACTAGTCACCTGCAGGCCCTGGGCCTCAGGGAGCTCACCCACTGCCTTCGACTCTGTTCCAAGATCCTTAGCAAAGTGCAGCCCCCATTAGTGTCCCCCCTGGCGTTACCTGCAAGTCCACAGGCACAGGGCCTCTCCAGTACTGGCAGCTCGTCCAACTCAGCAAGGGACAAAAGAGGAGACATGGAGAACAAACGGGTAAGTGACAAAAACTGGATGAATTCAGGAGTCAAAAGCAGGTTTCAGTTGATGAGTCTATGGAAATATCTATATAATGTTTTTATGATTCAGTTATTATTGAACCAGAACATCTGCTCAATTTAGTTACTGGAAATGAAATTTGTTCTTAGAGGCTAAAATAAAAGTTTATTCTGTGCTCACTGACTGAAAAAAGTCCAATTTGGTATCTTTGTTCTGCCCGTCATCCTTGCTGTCACCTTTTTATGAAGTCCAATATGCTTCCCTTTCAAGTTATAGTCCAAACACCCATTAAGGTCCAGGGGTGTGTCCAGGTCCCTGAACAGGGCCTCCTGTCCCTCCTGTGTTTCCCAGCCTGCAGCAGAGGGGCTCAGTGGTGGTTCAAGCATTTGAAGACTTGCTTTGAGCAAATGTACTATTTGGTTTCTCATGGACCTTCTGGTCTCAGTCCAACAACCTGGTTTTAAAGTAATGTTGTAACCGTTCAACCCACGATTGAAACTTCAAAGTTTTCCTCTCAGAGATGGGTAGAGGTAGAATGGGTTCAGGTACATCCCTGGAGACACAGAGAAAGATGGAAATCCAACAGCTGAGCCCTTCTTTTTTTCTCTGAATGAGAGCTTGAGATGCCTCCAGGTGCTGCATCCATCAGAGTGGAAAACATCTACTGAGTACTATAATGCCCCTGCCCCCACCCTTTAGAGAATATTAAAGCTGCCATCTGAGTCCAAGTTGCAGAATGTGCACGCTGCCTCAATCAAAATGTTTTACAGGAATCCCTCAGGACCCAGAAAATGACTGAAGCAAAGACTTGTAAAAACTTAAATCTGTCAGTCTGTCTGATGCAGGATTCTCCTCTGGTGTCATGTTCTGTCAGTCAACGTCCCTCAGGTCAGGTCCACAGTCTGACCTGTTCAGGAACACTCTGAGTTACTGTGTTTGCAGACCTTTGAAGGCAATAGTTGCATGCCAGTGGTGACAAAATGAGGTTTCACTTCTTAACTTACTACATTTGTGTTACAGTATGAGTAAAAGTTGTTTTATGTTCATTTTTTATCTCCATAAAAATTTTCTGCACTCTTCGTTTGAAATCCAATTTTATTCTTGTGCCAAATGACAAAATTACGCAGTTTCATTGTGTTTAAGTTAGAAAGTAATTTGATAAAAGAAAAGATCAAAGCTGATGCTAATGTTAACGTGTGTCGTCTTACTAGCAAAATGAATGGAACATAATTATTTGGCACATTTATTAAGAACCTCTATTGGATTTAGAAATGCGTGAGAATTAGAAGCAGGTTTTCAGTTGGATATTTCGATAGAAAACTGCTTCATTCCATTCAGACGAGTCACGTCTGAGTGACTGATGAAGAGCAGACATGATGAAAGTCTACCTGGATTGAACGGTGATTCCCTGTAACCACTTGAATTAGTAAAGGCTGCTCTTTGTTTGATTCTGCTCACCATCATTTCTTAAATTGCTTTCATTGTTTTATTTATCATATAAGTTCAAAAAATTAACAAATAAATGCACTGATATCAGTTCTCATTATGAAGTTGTGTTAGTATTTCATGAAATCCACATTTTGATTTTTTTTCTTTTTGCTGAGCAACATTTTTTTTTCCTTCTTTGCCTTTTTCATGACAGACTCATCCCTCCACTCTGGAGATACCTGGCAGTGGCGATGTGTTTGAAGATGGGGAAAACCTTCCCAGCAGTCGCTCCTCTGAAAGTGGCTTCACAGACTTTGTCCAGTACCACCAGGAAGATGGTTCTGAGGAGGCGGAGCAAAACCCTCACCCCCACCCATCATTCAAAATGGGCAGTCGCCTCACAGGGCCTTGTCAGACCAAACCTCTAGATAAACCGGTCATGCAGTGCTGTCTGGAGCACTTCCAACAGTTTCTCTCCCGCCTCATCACCTTGTATATTATCCCTGGGCAGGTGAACAAAGCTGAGGAGAGAGGAGAGCTCATGCCTTCAAGGCCCATGGGTTTAGATGGTCTCCCACTCAATGATCCCGTAGAGTCATCCTCGGGATCTGGGATGGTCCAGAGAGAGCAGATTGCTGCATTCACTGCTGCCTGTCAGCTCTTTTTGGAATGCTCTAGTTTTCCAGTCTACATCGCTGAGGGCAATCTGAAGTCCTCACCCACACAGGATGAACAGTCTGGTAAGTTTTAGAACATTCTTTGTACTGTGTACAGTGTTGTTATCCTCAGTAGTACTTGACCATCTGGAGATGAATTGAGTCTTATGGATATATATGCCAGTATCATGATCATTTTTCTGAGATAAACAGATTTTACCGGATGTCCCGTGTTCATCCACACAGACAGGGAGCAGGTCCGGCTGCCAATGTGGCTGCAGACACTGATGGATGCCTGTTGCCTGGCCAGTGACTTCAGCCTTCAGGGTGTCGCCATCTCTCTGCTGATGGACTTAGTAGGACTCACACAGTCAGTTGCCATGGTGACCGCTGAGAGTGTGGCATCGGGTGGCAGCACAGAGTCTGCCCAAACAATGAGCCCCAGCCAGGGTCGAGTGGCTGTCGTTATCAGGCCTCCCCTCACTCAGGGAATCCTGAAGTACATTGCAGATAAAACAAACTTCTTTAAGGTGGAGATTGTAGCTTTTTTTCAGAATAAGTGGAACTTCTCTGAGTTGTAACAGTTATAACTGTTTGATATTCAATCTTTTCTGCAGAGTGTGGCTCTGATCTTGTGGGACCAACTGAGTGAAGGAACACCTCAACATCATCAGCGCAGTGTGGAGCTATTCTACCAACTCCACAACCTGGTTCCTTCATCTAGCATCTGTGAGGACGTCATCAGCCAGCATCTAATGCACAGGGACAAGGTTAGCCCCATGAGAACATCACTGCTTTGCAAAGCAAAGGCACAAAGTGCATAATCTTCAAAGGCCACTATTCTCCATGTTTTATTTTCATTGCTTCAACGCGCCTGATTCTATGGTTAAACTAGAAAAGCCCTCGTAGAGGACAGACCTCCACCAAGCACCTCAATTCCCCCATGTTGTGATTTACACAAAAAAAAAACAGCCTCACTTTTGTCATATCGACATTATCAGATTCATTGACCATAAAAACAGTTCAGTAGTTATTGAGGAAAATCAGTTTTCCAGGCGAAAACATGGTGAAAACATGAACTCATGGCAGAGGTAATTACCTGTTCAACATGGCCTTGAGTTCTACAAAAGGTGTTTTGCAGCACTACTGATTTAAATCATGCATGTTGGAGCAGAGAAACCTCTAAAACAAGCATGATAGTGGCTCTTAACAACCAGGGCTGGACATCATGGGCCTAATCTATTTAATGAAAGCCTAGTCTAAGAACAGATGAGCTGTACAGGAAGTTGAATGGAAAACCAACTAGAATATAAGTCAAATATTAAACAACACTTGATGATGGTTCAGTAAATATCAACACCACATAAACTTTACTGGTGGCCACGAGCTTAGCTGATCTGAAGATTTTCACCATAAAAGAAAGATGTAAATATGTTTAAAAAACAAAATCCTATTATACAAATTGAGTATTTTGGAAAAACTTGGGTGTGCATCAGTTTAATGTTTTGTATAGACAACATCTCTTATACCAAGTGGAATACCAGTTTCATGATAGTGATGTGAATTAAATATCTTCTTTCAGAGAATTCGGTTGGAGGCCCATGTTAAGTTCTCTGTTCTTTGGCATCTGACCCGAGATTTGAACATCACCAAGTCTTCTCCTTTTAGCCGCACTTTTGACAGGTTAGTTTGAATCTGTCAGTCACACGTAGAGCCTGTTCATTTTATCTCATTCTCCATGCTGTATCTCCAGGTCCCTCTTCATCATGTTGGACAGCCTGAGTTATTGGGATCCGTGTACCAGTGCAGTGGGTCGGGCTTGGCTGAACCAGGTCCTTCAGAGGCATGACATTGCACGGGTCCTCGAGCCTCTTCTTCTCCTTCTGCTCCACCCCAAAACCCACAGAGTCTCTATTCAGAGGGTACAAGCTCAGCGTCACTGGACCCAGTTCTTCCCTGGTCCACCTGAACAGGAGCCATCAGAACCCATCTGCATTAGAGACTCTGGCTTCTTAGATAGTAAGCAGTATACAGGATTTTTTTTAAGTACTATTACATCTACTAGTTTGATACTTTACATAAATATTTATTTTTTGTTGTTTTTTCTAGACATGTGTCAGATCCAAGGTGAAACTGTTGGACAGGAGGAGTTCCGAGGTTTGGTGATAGGTGACATGGAGCCCTTCTGCCTGACGGTCAACCCACTGAGTGACAGCTTGTCCATTCTCAGCCTGAGCAGCGAGAACTTGCATTTAGCTGGTGAATATCAGCATTCCGATCAGCAGGGGGAGCCACAGAGCTCCAAGTCCAGTGGTTCTCATTCATCTACAGTGGAAAACGGTAGCTTTGAAGAGCCAGAGGGAGTCGATGGCATAATGAATATATCAGACCGGCAGCCTGGATCCTCTGATGACATATCTGAAGACTCTGTAGAAGAAGTCGTGTACAGTGTCATAAAAGAACTCATCGACAGAGTTCTGAATTTAGTAGATGAAGAATCTCCTTCTCCACCTGAAAACTATCCCCAAACGGATACTGAAAGCACTTCCTCAGATACCTCCACCGGTCCCCCTTTGGACCCCTGCTTTTCTCACAGCTCCAACCACCAGAACGTCCCAGAGATGTTGGCTGAAGGCACACTGGAGTTTCTCTCTGTGATACCATCTGATGCATCAGCAGAGGAGCAGCATAAAGAGGGCATTGCTCGCCATAGTTCATCACCCTCCATCGTCACATTGCCAGATAGTTCTGATCCAGCCACCCGGGACCACAGCCTGCAGGTAGTTGATCCACAGGCACGGAAGCGTAGCCACAGCAGCACTCAGCTGAGTCTTAAGGGAAAGATTATGGAAAAGTTGTCAGACAAATCTCCTGGGGCGAAGCCAAAGATCAAGAAGACTAAGAGGAAAGAGGAAGAGAGGCAGAAAAAAGCGGCAAATCAAGCTGAGAAAATGCACCCACCCAGTATTTTCTTTGGGGACAGTCTGGATCTAGAGAACTGGTACAGCTGTGGTGAAGGTGAGGTATCAGAGATTGAGAGTGACATTGGCTCACCAATCGGTGGCTCTGGAGCAACTTCAGCGGGGGTCAGTGTGACAGGACGTAGAACATCCTCAGCTCCTCCTCGTTTTAACATCCATCCTCTGTACCAGCACGTCCTCCTCTACCTCCAGCTGTACGATTCTTCTAGGGCCTTGCATGCTCTGTCAGCCATTGCAGCTATGTTAAGAGCTGTCCCCTCAGGCTTTGTAAGTGCTATCTCCACCACCAGCATCAACAATACCTACACTCCACAGCTCTCTTTGCTTCAAAACTTACTAGCCCGTCATAGGGTCTCTGTCATGGGTAAAGACTTTTACTGTCCGATTCCACAGGATTCCCATTCCCATTCATTCCGCAGTGCTATGTACCTGGAGATTATCATCTCACTCTGCCTCTACTTCCTAAGAAGCTATTACTCTGCCCATGTGACAGTTGGCCCTCAGGACTTGGCAGGAAATCGAGCCATGCAGCTGACTAGTGTGGAGGTCTTAACTCTTCTTTTCAGCGAGTTAGCCAAAGTCACTGCTGGCTCGGCCAAGGGCTTTGCTAGTTTCATCAGTGATGTCCTTTCAAAGTGCAAAGTTCAGAAAGTGGTTCTTCATTGCCTCCTTTCTTCCATTTTCAGCGCCCAGAAGTGGCACGAACAGAGAACAGCAGGGGTTAACGTGGCTACAGTGGAGGAAGGTCTCTCAGAGGACTACGTTATCAACCTGTCTGAGGACCAGATAGATGGCTGCAGTGCCGTTCAATCCCAGTTACTCAGACTGCTGCAGAGTTTAGTTGTTCTTGAGCACAGGGTCCTGATGCCAGCCGATGAAGGTGGGGAAGGGGGATCTGTGGGAGGCGGAGCAGGCGGAGGGTCAGGAGTCAGTGGTGGGACAGGGTTTGAGATCCTGGGTGGGGAGGTGGAGCATGTCAACCCTCAGCAGCCAATGACATCACTGCAGTACCTCCATGGACAGCCTATAACAGCACAGGGCATGTTCCTGTGTGCAGTGATCCGAGCCCTGCACCAGCAGCATGCCTGTAAGATGCATCCACAGTGGATAGGACTCATTACTGCCACTCTGCCTTACATGGGGAGAGTGCTGAGGAGGGTGGTGGCCTCAGTGACTCTGCAGCTGTGCAGAAACCTGGATAATCTTCTCCAGCAGTATCGTTATGAGACAGGGATAACAGACACCAGGTACTAATGTTTGTAGTGGTTCTGTACATTAAAAAAGCAAATGACATGACATGACTGTGTCAGTAGATGGCACACTTTAACCATATGATGTCAAAATTTATTTGTACGTCATTCTTTTTTATATTCAGTAAACTGCCGATTTACAAAGAAATTTAGATTTTATTTTTTGTTTAAACTTCCTACTCTGTGACTTCCTTCAAGGCCCCAGTGGATAGCGCTCTGTATTCCACCAGACCTGATTCTAACTGTTCTAGAGGGGGTGACGTCCATCATTCATTACTGTCTGCTGGATCCCACTTCCCAGTACCACCAGGTGAGGGCATCATGCAGCAAACAATAGAACTGGATTCCATCCTCTCCACTTGGTGAATTATGGCTTGATTTAGCTCTTTTTTTTGTTTCTGAACACCTTCATCTTTTTATGTATCTTATTAATAAATCTGAAATGTATGATGGTTTCTAATAGGTTTTTATGTTATTACATCAGAATTGTCTTGATGCATGTTGTGCTGTTCAGTTACAAGTGAGTGTTGACCAGAAGCACCTGACTGAGGCTCGTTCAGGCATCCTGTCCATCCTCCACACCATCATGTCCTCCGTCACCCTGCTATGGAGTGTCCTCTACCAAGCTGACAGCTCAGACAAACCAGCTGCTGCCTCAGCTGCTTTCATTTCCAATATCAACCTGGGCTCCACAAAGGTATGTCAGCAGTTATGTGCTCATGAATTAAGGACTTGCTGCTGTTTTTATAAATTATTTAGCCAGTGATTATTCTTTTTATTCTTATAATCTTGTACCCAATGCACAAACTATTTAATCAGATCATTTCTAGTCATTAAAGTGTCTGTCAAGTCATTTTCCCCCAAGTTTTGTTTTACAGTATTTAACATGGTACATTTGGAAAGACATTGAAGGCTTACTATGTTTTTCCCAACACAACACAGTGCAGGATAAACAGAGGAATGTTTAATTAGATGTTACTATAATAGATGGACTCATTGATGTCTCATCCACAGAATCTCCGTCAGCAGATCCTTGAACTGTTGGGTCCGATCTCCATGAACCATGGTGCTCATTTCATGGCAGCAATAGCTTATGTTTGGAATGAGAGGAAACAGATCAAGACCCCAATACGAAACAAGGTAAAAGACTTCAACTCAAACCGCCATGACTCGAAGCTCTCTCATTGTCATGTTGTTTACTCAGAGGCCATTTAATCACACTGACTAAAAACTTTATTAGGTACACCTGTTCAAGAGCAAATCAGCCAATCACATAACAGCAACTCAATGCACGTTCTAACAGAATACCAGAATGGGGAAGACTAGAGATTGAACTCACTTTTGGTTGTAGGTGGGTTGTTGGTGCTAAACAGGCTTGACTGAGTGTTTCAGAAACTGCTGATCTACAACCATCTTTTGGGTTTATGGAGAATGAAATACAATAAATATTAATTTGAGCAGCAGTTGTGTGGATAAAGATTCCTTATTGATGCCAAAGATCCAAGGAGCTGGACAGACTTGGTCAAATAAGCTCTCACTACAACCAAAGTATGTGATATCTCTGAAAGCACCAAACATCAAACCTTGGGCAGCTGAAGACCACACTGGGTGCCACTTGTAACATCTAAGAACAGGAAACCGAGGCCACAATTCACTCAGACTCACTGAAATTGGACTATAACGGATTAGAAAAATGTTTCCTGGCCTGTTAAGTCCAAATTTAAGCTGCTACATTCAGATTAAAGGGTCAGAATTTGGCATTAACAGCATGAAAACATGGATCCATCCTGCATTGCATCAACAGTTCAGGCTGCTGCTGGTGGTTTAATAAATAATAGGGTGGGGGTGTTTTCTTGGGACATTTTAAGCCTTTTGGTATCAGCTGAGCATTGTTTAATCACCACAGTGTACCTGAGTGTTGTTGTTGACCACGTCTGTCCCTTTATGACTTCAGTCTTCTTACAGCTACTACCAGCAGGATAGTGCACCATGTTACGAAGCTCAAATCATCTCAAGATGCAGGAACTGCATGTGCTACTGTGTTAATCTGGATCAAAATCTCTGAGGAATATATCTGACACATTGTTGAATCTACAGTCGTGGCCAAAAGTTTTGAGACTGACACAAAGTTTGCTGCTTTGGTTTGAGGTCACACTTTGAAGGCTTTTATATATCACAAATATAAAACTGTTTCTAATTGTTTCCTTTTAGGTGATTCCTGTAGCCAGTGAGGAGCAGCTGCTGCTGGTTGAGCTGGTTCGTTCAGTCAGCGCCATGCGCACTGAAACTGTTATCCAGACAGTCAAAGAAGTCTTGAAACAGCCACCTGCCATAGCAAAGGACAAGGTTTGACCCTGATTATCATTATTGTCAGTGGTTTCATATTTAGCATTAGTCTGTATCTGATTTCTTTTTGTTAGCCTCAGAGTGGGTCACCCCTTCAGGAAGCTAATACACCTTGTTTTAGGTTCTTTTTAAACTCAGGCTTCATGAGAGGTGTATTACCTGTAGCTGACATGTTTCGGCGTGATTACTTCCGCCTTCTTCAGAGCTGTTGTTTCTGTAGATGTTACTTCCTTTTATGAGCGGGCAGCAGGGGACGATGTCGCCCCCTGCTGCCCGCTTCTTCCCTGGTGATGATGGAGTCCCAGCTGTGGTCCAACAAGTAGACTCAATCATCCCGGTTCATGGTGTTGTGGCCGTGTCTTCTTATTTCAATCGCCTCCTTTATCCATCTTTTGTATTTGTTTGAGTCTACTTGTTGGACCACAGCTGGGACTCCATCATCACCAGGGAAGAAGCGGGCAGCAGGGGGCGACATCGTCCCCTGCTGCCCGCTCATAAAAGGAAGTAACATCTACAGAAA